>CM034149.1:636809406-637309132 GCA_019776745.2 Taxus chinensis | reverse complement strand
GATTTTGAAAAGGTTTATCTTGTGGTCGACCTCCCTTATTCCTTTCCTATCTAATGATTCATGACCCATAGGAAAAATACACATACAAATGATAATTATCATCCTCATTGGCTATTTGTCTAACCACTTTTTCTGTACCTTTATGCACACAAATATATTGTTCTAATGTTACTTCCTCCTTGTCACTGGAGATGTTGTCCTCAATATCTTCAGTGAACATTTTAGTTAGCATGAAACCTTTATCCTTGTATAGTGCCAAACTTATGTATTCTATGGGAGCATCATCTCCAAATATCACATCTTTTATATGTCGAAGGGTAGAATTCAAAAGAAGTATTGATGATACACAGGAAAATGTATGGAGAAATCCTTGAGTTAGTCTTTCCTAGGAACTCAATTCTCTTTGCAACTCACAACCGACATGCCATGTTTGTGCCCATACATGTAGTGTATGATAGAATATATCTATCCATTGGGAATTACTAACTTGTGTATTCATCCATATCTCCACACATTTATGTATATGTTCTACTGGGCTAGTTACTCCACTATAGGTAGGGTATCTTCATGCAACATTACTTAATTAGAAACAAGCCTTCATGGCCTCCTTTGTGTCTGTTCATGACAATAATGTAAACCGACATGTTGGCCACCATCTTGTTGTGGTACCTTTTAACAAATAGGCTAAACATTTCAATCATGCTTCATCAGTTTGTATGTAGGCTTCCATGTCCTTGAGACAGTCTAAGATATTTTCACTCCCACTAAAACTTGGTGGAGGCTGGGTGTTTTTTGTACTAATTTTTGAAATATTTTTGTATATTTGTGGATGTTTATAGAGTATTGTAGTTGGATGTATGCTGAATCATTCCAAAATCTCACCCTAGTAGTTCATATGAGCCATGCACCCAATTTTCACATGCCACGCTAGTTGTGTCGGACATAGTTTGGTCATTGCCCCACTTTTAGTTCTCCTTCCATTGTTGGCTCAAAATTATCTATCCCGATAGCCTAGATATTTTAGATATGCTCTAAATTTTTCATGCTCTCCCATAGTTTCCACATATGCTACACTTTTTTTAGGGTCCATTGGGAAGATGACATGCTAACCATTATTTTCGAAACTTACATAACACTTATTAAATCATAAGTTTCCATTATTGGCATAACACCAAGGTCTTCCAAGTAGCACTTAAAAAATTATCCGCTTCAGCTAATGGTCTTAATTCAAAATCCCCATAGAACTTCACCCCCATAATACTAATTATGGGATTATTTAGGACTCCTATATGCACGACACATGTTTTGTTAGCGATGAAAAAAATGTGTGGCGATGAAAAAAATGTGTGGCGATGCATGTAACATTGGTCGCCCCATCTTGTTCTAGGCATCTAATGTGAGTAAGTTAACTTCCGTACCCGTGTAAACCAAGATGTCATTAATGTTCCATCCGTCGATACAACCATCAACATGTATCTCTATATCAAAACCTTCAGTATTTGATGATTTGACATCCTGCCTTTGTGTCATCCCCAATTGCTTCTGTAGCACCACCTTTCTTAACTTATGAGATAGTCATTGATCTAATAAGGGTGATATACCTTCTATGCGTAACACCCTACATACCTCATGAAACTCATTTTTTTTTGGCTCGTTCATCCTCATAAGATTTTAACTTATCATTTTATAGTCTTGCCTCATCTATGAAGATTTCTATTTCTCCTTGAAGTTCTCTTATCAAGTATTTTTTCTTTTAAAGTACCTCTTTCTGTTTCTTTCCATCAAGATAGGGCTATGCCGGGTTTAATTCGGTATATTGCACTTTTTTAGAAGGTATTTCTTGTGCGTGTATAACAACGTGTGATGTTACCCATAATTTGGCATTTGGATTCTCTGTTAGTATATATTTGATCTTATTTTCGTTCCCGACAATGCACACAATTTTAATCATTTAGCCTTTTCACCTTTCTCTTTCATTATTTTATACAAGCCGGGGAAATCTTCCACCTTGTGCTCCTTTCGACAATGTGTATAGATTGGGAAGGCTAGGAAATCATGTTGGAAATGATATGGTGATCCAAATTTATAACAAGTTATGGGTGGATATATACCGCCTCCATGACCTCCTCATTCTCATCCATTTCTTCCACACTTGTATCCATTACGTTATACACTGGCATCTTATATAGTAGCTTGTCGAAGTCCCAGTGATTTGGCTTTGTGGATTTGGTCAATAATGCGACTCTTTAATATATCATGAGTGTGTATAACATATATTGTAGTAAGTGAATACCTTTTCATGTTTGGTACGATGCAGTAGGGGAAATTTTGAGCGTCATGGATGCCTTCACAGATCTCCTATGCTCTAAGAACAGCCTTCAAAATGCTATGCATACACTTGTTTTTGATGTGGCCTTCCGCCTCAAAATCAGTGGACCAAACACCACTACGTGTTTCTCAGGTGTTGTTTGTTATTAGTTTATATATTTGTGTCTCCATAGATGTGATCGATACCTCCATGAATGGGATCATACCGATATCAAGACTTCCCACCACTTTAGCATACAAAGCTACTTCTAATGCTTCACGTGGATTTGTGAAAGTCTTGTGTGAAAACACACACATAAATGGTAGTAATATCCCCCCTAAAAAATATTACACATGTTGTGTAGGATGTATTTCATATGAGAGTTTGGAAATGAGGGTTTTAAAATGCACATCATAAGCGCATGCACTCCGTGACTTCTTGCTTGATCTCATTTAGTGCTGAAACACTTTTCTGCTATGTTGTCATGCAAATGTGTAACATGAAAATTCCCAATTTTCATGCATGACAACAAACCCCAATGTGATTTTTTAAATTTTAAACCTTCTCAATCCCTCCTCCAGATCAACACATCCCATGTGTCGGGCCTATAATATCCTTCCAAGTGGTCATATGTGTTGTGTCAACATGGTTCATAGGTGATTTAGGGATATCAAGTTCATTCAAGCACTTATAATTCAAGATCTTTCAAGACAGGATTTTTGAGAAGCTTAAGAATGACCATTTCTGGAATTTCTAAGGCTGGTGCACACCGCCCAGAGTAGAATGAAAGAATAAATTTAATCAAGGAGGTGTATTGAGGAGCTTAAAACATCGCGCAATTGGTTTTGGAATATTTTGGAAAGTTTCAGAGGTTTAGGGACAAGTTCAACGAAAGCAAATTCTTGGAGGGTGAAGCAACTTGTAGTGGTAAAACAACCCCTGATCTTTGGAATTTGATTAAAGGAGATCCATAAGGAGTTGGAGGCCAAACCATACACCATTAGAAATTTATTTCATAGCTCTAAGTGATGGTGGTTTCACATCTTTCACAAGACACAAGAAGTTTTTCCCATAGACTATTTTCAGCATGCACAACTTATGATGCCGAAGAAAAAGCCTATTGTTAGGAGGTTTTAGGAAGAATCAAGGCATGGTACCCATCTCATTATTATCAATAGGAAATTTCTAGTTAATTTCATATAAAGAAGTGCATGAAATGACCTACAGACGCTCAAGTTATGCCTCCATCAAGTTGTTCCCCAAGGTATGCTCTAGGAGTTAGTCAATTTTCTTGGTGGACACGTGTCACTCCCAGGTTTAAAGTGGAATTTATTGTCCCAAATGTACCAAAATCTTGGGACACTTGGGAAAAAAATTTACGCCAATCCATATTTAGACCCCTGGACCTTCATATGACCATTGATGAACTCAAACAAGCTAGTTAAGCCCCCTTGCACCATTCCTTAGCTCCCTCCTTTGTCAAATCCTGCCGCACCACTTGTCAACACCAGGTGAGGGTGAATGTTGGTGCAAAAAATGACCAAACCATTTGGGATGGATGGGAAAAAAATTTCCACCTAAGTCTAGCCCCTTCCCCAGTCATCTATGTGACCCAGTTTCAGCCCCTAGGTGCTTTCTGCTCACTTTCTCTCTCTCCTCTATTAGCCAATTTCACTGTGCCACTTTTCACAAGGAGGTTGATGCACATTTTTGTGCACCAAATGTCCCAAAATCTTAGGAAAATTGGGACACAAAATTCCACCCAAGCTATAAGGAGGATTTGAAATTTCATTTTTTTGCAAATTTTGAGTTGCTTCCGCTACTTCTTCCCCATGCGTGCAAGAACTTCACTACTAAAAACATCATTCATACTCCATTTCCATTGCTTGCACCTATCCATTTATCCATTACCATTCCATTCCAATTTCTCCATGAATGCAACAACATCCAAAAGAGTGCTTTTTTAGCTGCTACCATATCCATTTTTCACCAGAAGCTTCCGTGAGCAAAAAACCACGAAATCTTCATATCTCATGATCGAGTAATCAAATTCTCTTGAAAATTTTGCCATCTCTTCCTCTCCTAGGCACCTTTAAGCTGAAAAAACAAGATATATAAAGATGTTCCAGATTATTAATGGCAACAAACTCTTGATTTCCACCCTTGTTCACATTCTTGCAATTTCCCATCAATCCGGGAGGTGGCTCAAGCTAAAAATTAGAGCATAAGTTTCAGGAGGAAAACCTATCTCAGTGAAGTTATTTTCATCATGATCCAAGGTGGGGAAGAACACTGTCAAAATATTAGTGAATCCATTAATGGATGCCATGGTATCTTCGTGCTTGAAGCTTGCACAAGGAAAATCTTCATTTTTTATTTCCAAGCACTCCGTCTAGCAAAACATAGTGAAATTTGGAGCACGAGATTGTGACGAAGAGCCGAATCTAAAATTTTTATCCCCGTCACTTACCGAGGCCATTTTTGAAACTTACTAAAAATATCCTATTCTATGCTCCTCCACATACTAAAAATAGTAATTCCTCTGAATTGCAAGTATGGATCATCCAGAACAACTAGAAAAAATGCAAAATGAAAGACAAGGACAAATGGCAAATTTTCCCAAAATAGCAGGTCAAGGAAAAACAACCTGCTAAAAATAGAAAGTTTCTAAAAATAGCAATGCATCATCAATGGAGAAGGAAAAAGTGTTCCAAAAGGTTCAAAAGGTCATATTGAAGCGAAATGAGTGATATGTCCCAAAATAGCAGGTCCCAATCTTACCTGCTAAAAATATGAAGTATCTACTTTGGGTGCTAAAAGTTGCAGATGGCTTCGTCTTCACTCATCTTTCCACTTTTTAAAATATTCACATGATTATAAGATGATATCATAGCTCAAACAGATAAATGAAGCCTCCATATGGGTCTTGGAAGCATTTTCTTGGACCCAGTTTTTCCTGAGAACATGGTGAAGCATAACAGAGGAATGTCCAGACCACCGAGCCAGTTGAAAAATATTCAAAGAGCGTCAAATACTCCATTGATTTGTCAAAGTAAGTCATCATGCTTATCATATGGGCTTGAAACATCATCACCTCATCAAGATGAGATGGTTGAAGTTATAAGGTTGAGCTGACTGAGATGAGCTCGGTGAGCTGGGTGAGTTGGTTGCAACGAGATGGTTGGCTAGTTGGGTGGATTAAAGTAAGTCGAGTTGAGTTGGTAGTAATGAGTTTGGTTTGGACTAGTTTCCATGGTGAGATATATCAAGAACTCATCCTTTTTCATGGGAATTCCTATGCAAGTGAGCCAGGTCAAGCATGTTAGGTGACCTAGTTGAACTCCAGTGAGATGAGATGGTAAACCAAATGAGCTTTGGAAATCTTGACAAGTTGGTTAGAGTGAGCTCAGTGAGCTCAATGAGCTCAGTAAGCTAAGGGAGTGGATCAATAAATCATCAAGGGGATCATCATGAGAAATTCCTATGGTCATCTCGAGGGATCTCTCAACAGTGTTGGTAAACACTCATTCAGTAACCCGAGTTGGCCGTGCATCATGCCAAAGGAGGAGATTGTGATCATCATCGGTAAGTTCTTCATCACAGGAAGCCTCTTCATTGGATGTGATAATATCTCATTTATTCTCTCTTTCTCCCTATCCCCCCCCTTTTAATTCTTCATTGGGCATAATCATTGTAATTTGTCTCATTCACTTAATCAGCTTCATAAAGTTACATTGTATAAGTCCCTTTAATTTATAAAAAGGGAATTTATTTTTCATTTCCTAGGAAGGTGAAAAGTCATGAGTTGAATGAGACCATGAAGAGTCATGTGGGGGGTAAGCGAAGAGTCAATTCACATTGCTATAAATTGGGATGGCTTCTCCATTTCAAAGGATCCTGAAAGTTAGAAATCCTTGGTAGTAATTATGAATTGTTGTAGTTTGATTTAAGCTTTGTACTCATCACTACACATGAAATGAAAGCTACTTTTCTTCCATTTTTCCTTTCTCATGTTTCCTCTTTTCCCTCTTATATGCACTTTGTAAGCATGGTGATCAAATAACCATGTGTCTATGTGGGTTTTGTTTGTCTCACTGATAACTTCATTGTTGCTTTCTTCTATATTGAATGTTAAACTAGTCCGGTTATTGGGTGTGAACTCTACAATTGGCCTACTCACGACAATAACCTTCCTTTACTAATTTATCTCCTTTCCCCTCATCGTTGTGATTTCCTCACTTGTACCCCATACAATCACTTTCCCACAGGTTCAATGGTGTGTCATTATGTGATCTCGACCTATTTGGCCAACCCACAACATTTATTTTTGGATTAAATTAGTCACATTCAATAATGGGAGCTCCACCATTCAAAGCAAAGGGGTGTAGCCCCATGAACGTTGGTGGAGACACCTAATTTTCTCGAAAATTTTTCTCACCAACAATTTTTGGCAACTCTGCTGGGGAGATATTTTCCTAAGTGCACCCAAAAAGGATCTCTACTCGAAAAATACAAAAAAATTATATATTAAAAAAAATCAGATTTCAAAGAAGAATTATTTTTAAAGGTGACTACATCAAGGAATGAATTCGTGTCACATTCGTTTCCTACACATAATGAAGGAATTTCTACATTGGAGTGAATTACCAATGAGTGACAACGAAGAAGGTGGTTGCTGAGAAATGAAGATTGTTGATCAGCCATGGTTCTAGACCAGTTCTCGTAAAGAGGATAATTCGAGAACGGTAAAAGAGTCTCCTACTACAAGAAATAATATGCAATTAGACAAAGGAAAGAAAGAAAGAAATTTTCGATGAAGAGGAAGGTAAGGAATGGTTGAAAAGGGCACAAAGAAGATACAAGATGTTCTGTGAAGCCCAAGAAGAACAAGAATATGAAGGTAATATTCTCAACCGTACACAACTAAATGGAAAAACTCAGAGCCATGTCTAATGCAGGTGCATCAGTAGTATGTAATGGAGATTGTTATGTGTAATTGGAGTCTAGGATGTTTTAGGTATGTAGGACATCATTTTCCCTCCAAATGATGTAGGTCAAATGTTTAAATTGTGCAAAAGTTGTATGTAGCCTAAATAAAGCCTATTAGTGCATATAAGGACAAACATGTGCAAATACAGCTTGGAGGGATTATCCTCATGTGGAAACAAGTATAGTAGATGATTTTTGAGTTGAAGTTTTTTCCTTAAGTTAGGAAGAGGTTGAGTCATCTTAGGAGATTGTTGAGGAAAGATAAAAGAAGTTGTTCCCATATGCCAAAGTTGGATTTTGGCATCATGTATGAAAATATCTCATGGAAATGAATGTGATAAGCATAATGGAGCATGAATAAACAAATGATGAAGGCTTGAGTGATATCATAGTGTACTTTTTAGGGTTTTACATATCTCTTTCATGCATGTAGATAGACTCTGTTCATAGGTAGCGAGGTAGAAACTTGACAGTCATCTATAGGAGGTTGTTTATGGATCTGTGATGCATGGAGAAGGTGCACAGAGGCTCATGGAGCATTGCCAATTTTTTGTAGCTCTTGAAATGATTCAGTTTGTCCTATGGCTCCATTTATCCACTCTCGGGCCCTAACTAGGGCATCAAGCCATTAAAAATATACCCAACCAAATCTTGTAAAATTTTGAGGACGTGACTGCACTTATGAATCCTAGGAGTGTGTTAGATCTCAGAGATTATTAGCATGTGTGGAGGCTTTACATCACTTTTACCAGTACCAACTGCACATGTACAGTGAGGAGGAAGAATTGAATGTATGTAAGAACTGAATCATGGAGTTGAGTTCTATAACTTGGTAGTTATCTTCTTAGATGTGCCTCTGAGATATCCCAATGCATTTCTAGCTGAGGTTACAACCCTAAATACCTTTGTTATAGCCTATTATGAAAAATAAGCCTAATTTTCTCAATACAACCTATAAAAAAGTGTAGTTTAGTATAAAGGAATAGATGGTAACCTTAAGTGAGCCTGAGGGTTTCATGAAAGGTCTTCAGATCATCTATACTTTGTGAAGTTGCTTTAGAAAAATATGAAAACCAATAAAATTGTGGGTTAGTAGCATGGGTGGCTAACTCTGAGATCAAGGTTGGTTGGCTAGGGTATGAGTGAATAGAGGGTTTCATCATCCTAAGTATGATAAAGACAGATGCCTTAGACTAATCTAGCATGACAATAAAAACAGAAAAAATCTTTAACATGTGGAACTAAGACAAGTTACATTAGGCTATGGATAAAAGTGTATGTAATGGATGAGATAGGAAAGTTGATAAATGAAATGTTTGAGGAGTATAGTCTGAGATTACATTATTTGATGGAGTTCAGAGCATAGGGGGTAGGTATTGATGCAGAATTAACATGCTGCTATTACAATCACAAGGTCATTGCTTAGGTTAACACTACTAGACACCCCTAAGCTACCTAGAAGAAAGAGTAGATAGAAGGATGAAAGTGTGTAGGAGTGGGATGGAGTTGAGGGGACATAGTAGTTAGAATATCAAGCTTGGGTAACAAATGGGAAACTATAGGGTAATGAAAAGAATGTGGTGATTTCATCACAGGCACATTAAGAGTCTATTGGAGCTATAAAGTAAAAGTATTGGATGATAGAATCATGATGAAGAAGCACATGCATGGGTGAGTGGAGCATATAGATGGAGTTTAGGAGAGTGGAATGGAGTAGGAAGAAGTACAACTGATAGATTGGTAAGTGAAGGCATGTGTAAAGGATATGGCAGAAAAAAAGTGGATAATCATATGATGAACTCATATGTATGTGAAATTTTCTTCGTAGTGTTAAATGGAGAAGAATAATGCTCAATTGAGTTGTGGAAGAAGATAAGGTTGGAACCAAGAATAGTGTTCATAAATGACTGTAATGAAGGAAGGGCAGATTGGTTAGCTAAAGCTAAGGTATGAATTCCATGTTTTATGCACATATGCTTGAATGAGGGTATAGAATAAAATGTGCCTACAATATATACTAAGTATATATAATGATCTACATCAAGAACAAGTGCTTTAGATGGATCCTCTAAGAAAGGGTGATTGAGAAGAACATGCATACTAAGGTGATGGTGAATTATACACAAACCTTATCAAAGTGAAGCAGACCCTTGCACCATTTTGGTATCACCTGATTTAAAAGGCTATAAAGAACATTAGAGTGATGACAAAATTTCACTCCAGGATGCAAACCAAGCAAGAAAAATTGTTAAGGGAGATGATGGGACAATTTCAACAGATGAAGTTACAAATGGAGAAGAGAATGGATACTCTGGAGCATCTTGTCAGAGAGAGAATGCCAATGTTAGAATGCAACAACAAGGAAGAGATTACAATCCATTCAAAATAATAATCCAAGTATCCTAGATATAGTAAAAAAGGTATGCTTATGATTGGTGATGTGAATGCAAATAGTGATAGTTGTGTAAAGCTAGAGGCGTAAATGTTAGTTGTCATAACCATGCAAGTTGTAATGATGCACAATACCTTAAAAGAATTAAAAAGGGGCAGGTATTCAAACCAGATCAACTATGTAAGAAGAATGAGAGAATGAAGAGTGAATTTTGATGAAGAGAGTCTTGGAGCAACCAAGAGGTAAGAAGACAGGTTTAAGAAGACAAGACATAGACATGAGTCAGAGAAGGAACTTATTCAGAACTAGATGCAAGTCAGGAGGCAAGGTATGTGATGTCATCATAGATGGAGGAAGTACAACTAATGTGGTGTCAAAGTATATGGTGAAGAAGTTGGGATTGAGAATACTTCCACATCCAAAACCTTACTACATTTCATGGGTGCAACAAAGTCATAATATCTTGGTAAATGAGAAAAGTATTGTTGATTTTCAAATTGGATCATATAGAGATAGAATATTATGTGATGTTCTACCTATAGAGTTTTTCCATTTGATCTTAGGTAAACCTTGTCAATTTGACATGCAAGCCAAGCATGATGGAAAGACTAATGTTTACAAGTTTTGTAAAGGTGGAATTGAGCATAGTCTCATACCCTTGAAGGGTGAAGCAGGTGATGAGAGAAGAAGTGTCATGTTAATGACCATGAGGAAGTATTTGCATGAAACAATGCAAAAAGTTAAGGATATAAAGGCAATAAAGGAAGTGTCTTTTTATGATGAATTGTGGATGAGAAGAGAAGCACCAAGAGATGTGTTTGGTGACTAAGAATCTGGTCACATGAAGAATATGACACGAGAGAGAGACTATGGAAAAGTCAAAGAGATGGTAGATCAACAATACCACCTTGGAAGAGCATTAATTTTCTTGAATGAAGACATAACAATGGAGAAAACCATGGGAAAAGTAAGCAGGGAGGTCAAGAGACCATTGAGATTTCTAAATAACTCTATGTGGACATGTTTGTATGCAAGGTACGACTCATAAAATGCCAATTTTTAGTTAAAATGCAGGTACAAGAAGTGATGAAGGTGATTCCATTGTAAGGAAAGAAGACCAACTTGGTCCTAGGTATGATGAAGAGGAAGGAGTGGACACTCTCACCTTGAAAGAAGAGTTGCAGAAGCTAGAAAAGATGTTTGAGTCCATGAAGGACCAATATGTAGGTGAAGAACAATCAAGTAAGCATGAAGAACTCATAAATGAGGTCTATGAAGAAAACCAAGCTAAAGAAGTGACGACTACTATACAAACTAAGGAGTTTAAGAAAGACTATGACCAATGGAGACAAGAAATTGATCAAGGGAAAAAAGAGATACCTTTGAAGGCATATGAGGAAAAAGAAGTTCCTCCTCTAGAGGTCAAGAAAACATGGAAGAAATTAAGGTACAATCAGTAAAACAGTAAACAAGAAGAAGAGAAAGTAGTGGTGTGCAAAGAACAAGATAAAGAATGCATATTAAAGAATGAAGGCCAAGAATAAACAAAGGTTGAAGCAACTCAAGAAGAAGCAAGTGGCCATGAAGAAGGAAATAAAGGAGCTATAAATGAACATAGCAGTACCTTTGAAAGGTAAACAATTCTTCAATTTTGGTTGGAAATCAACATAATAGTGGAAGAAGTAGATCATTCAAATTCAAGCAAATGAAAAATGGATCTATCTCTTGAGGTAGGAAACCAAAACCTTAGTTTCAATGCATGCAAGTGTTTAATCAGAGAACATGTGTCAGTTGTGAGCTATAAGGGGCCACATTCAGAATTCTCAGTCTTAGAAATAGTAGGTATGGAATATACACAAGCAACTACTCGAGGAGAGTTAGTTAAAAGCCAAACTACAATGGAAAAAGGGCACAAGTAGGGATTGAAAAGAATAATTTCATTTTGTAATAAACAATGTTTTGGTCTAGTAAGAAATTTTTGTGGAGATTTGAGGGAAGGAAGACTAGTAGAACATGAGAGTAACATATAGAAGAGGCAGAGCCAAGAAATGAACATGGAGCATGATCTTAAGAAAAAACTGTGGCTTATAGAAGAAGTCAATACTCAAGGTGAAGGAATACCTTTCAACAAGAGACAAAACTCTATGCAATACCTAATATAAGCTCATTTGCAGATAATGGAAAGGAAGGAAAAGGAAAAATACAAATGTGGAGCTTAGGAGTACGCTCACATACATGAGTGGGCTATGTAAGCAATTATTGGGAGTAGAATGACTAAGAAGGCAATAAAGTTGAGATTGTAAAAGAAGAATACAAAACACCAAAAAGTAAGGAAGGTGAGGATGAAATCATTTCATTCACTAAGAAAAGCAAGATGGATTACAGTTAAGACATTCAAAGAGGGAATTAGGACATGTAATCTAGATGACATTCAATCAAGCAAGAGCTAATATGACAAGAAAACCATGCAAGCTAAGACAAAACCATACAAATCAAGAGAAAACACACTAAGAAAATAAAAAGCAGACCATAAACATGAATAGAAGAAGCATATGCAAGCTTGGAGAAGAAACCTACAGCTGGAAAGAAAAGAAGGAAGCCAAAGAATGAGACCAACAAGCATCATTTGAGCTAGAATATCAAAATTTCCCCTCAAGGCTTGAATGATGTAGGTGCATCAGTAGTATGTAATGGATTTTTTCATGTGTAATTGGAGTCTAGGATGTTTTAGGGATGTAGGACATCATTTTCCCTCCAAATGATGTAGGTCAAATGTTTAAATTGTGCAAAAATTGTATGTAACATAAATAAGGCCTATTAGTGCATATAAGGCCAAAAATGTGCAAATAAATCTTGGAGGTCTTATCCTCATGCGGAAACAAACTATAGTAGATGAGTTTTGAGTTTTTGAAGTCTGTTCTTAAGTTAGGAAGAGGTTGAGTCCTGTTAGGAGATTGTTGAGGAAAGATAGGAGAAGTTGTTCCCATATGCCAAAGTTGGATTTTGGCATCATGTATGAAAATATCTCATGGAAATGAATGTGATAAGAATAATGGAGCATGAATAAACAAATGATGAAGGCTTGAGTGAATTCAAAGTGTTATTTTTTAGGGTTTTACATATCTCTTTCATGCATGTAGATAGACTATGTTCACAGGTAGCGAGGTAGAAACTTGACAGTCAGCTATAAGAGGTTGTTTATGGATCTGTGAAGCATGGAGAAGGTGCACAGAGGCTCATGGAACATTGTCAATTTTTTGTAGCTCTTGAAATGATTCAGTTTGTCATGTGGCTTCATTTATCCACTCTCGAGCCCTAACTAGGGCATCAAGCCATTAAAAATCTACCCAGCCAAATCTTGTAAAATTTTGAGGACATGACTGCACTTATGAATTCTAGGAGTGTTTTAGATCTCAGAGTTTGATTCACACATGTGGAGGATTTACATTACTTTTACCAATACCGATTGCACAGGTACAATGAGGAGGAAGAATTGAATGCATGTAAGAACTGAATCATGGAGTTGAGGCCTATAACTTGGTATTTATCTTCTTAGATGTGCCTCTGAGATATCCCAACACATTTCTAGCTGAGGTTACAACCCTAGATAACTCTGTTATATCCTAGCATTAAAAATAAGCCTAATTTTCTCAATACAACCTATAAAGAAGTGTAGTTCAGTATAAAGGAATAAATGCTAACCTTAGGTGAGCCTGAGGATTCCATGAAAGGTTTTCAGATTATCTATACTTTGTCAAGTTTCTTTGGACAAATGTTAGAACCAATCAACTTGTGGGTTAGTAGCCTGGGTGGCTAACTTTGAGATCAAGTTTCGTTGGCTAGGGTATGAGTGAATAGAGGGTTTCATCATCTTGAGTATGATGAAGATAGAGGTCTCAAACCAATCTAGCATGACAACAAACACATAGAAAAGCTTTAGCATGTGGAACTAATACAAGTTACGTTAGGCTATGGGTACAAGTGTATGTAATGAATGAGAGAGGAAAGTTGATAAATGAAATGTTCGAGGAGTATAGTCTGAGATTACATTATTGGATGGATTTCAAAGCATGGGGGGTAGGTATGGATGTAATTACAATCACAAGTTCATTTCTTAAGTTAACATTACTAGAAACCCCTAAGCTACCTAGAAGAAATAATAGATAGAAGGATGAAAGTGTGTATGAGTGGGATGGAGTTGAGGGGACATAGTAGTTAAAAGATCAAGCTTGGGTAACAAGTGGGAAGCTATAATGTAGTGAAAGGAATTTGGTAATTTCATCACATGTACATTAAGAGTCTATTGAAGCTATGAAGTTAAAGTATTGGATGATGGAATGATGATGAAGAAGCACATGCATGGGTGAGTGGAGCATATAGATGGAGTGTAGGAGAGTGGAATGGAGTAGGAAGAAGTACAAATGATAGATTGGTAAGTGAAGGCATGTGTAAAGGATAGGGAAAATAAAAAGTGTGATAATCTTATGATGAACTCATATGTATGTGAAATTTTCTTAGTAGTGGCTAAATGGAGAAGAATAATGCTCAATTGAGCTGTGGAAGAAGATAAGGTTGGAACCAAGAATAGTGTTCATAAAGGTGACTATAATGAAGGAAGGGCAGATTGGTCAGCTAAAGCTAAGGTATGAATTCCATGTTTTATGCACATATGCTTGAATAAGGGTATAGAATAAAATGTGCCTACAATATATACTAAGTATATATAATGATCTACATCAAGAAAAAGTGCTTTAGATGGATCCTATAAGAAAGGGTGATTGAGAAGAGAATGCATGCTAAGCTGATGTCGAACTATACACAATCCCTATCAAAGTGAAAATAAAATAAACACCTTTGAAGATGATGAAAAAAACATGGAGGTAGAACCGCCATTCATCAACTCATTCTGGCTCGAGGCACAACCCATTAGAGGAGAAATGGATTCAAGAGAGGAAGAGTCTTGTTGCATGACAGATGATTGAATTATTTCCAAAGACTCCACCAACAATGGAGAAGTACAAGATGACGAGTTCAGGGTAATCACCCTTTCAAATTTTGATCTTTTGATTAATTATGGAATGGAGATATGTGAAGAAGTGCAAGAAATCCATCCTTGATTTTGGACTCAAGATGATGAATGCAAGGTATTCATGGATAATTTTCTTTCCGATTTTGACTTTTCAAATGATGAGGAAATGTTGAATAATGAAATGGAGCTAGTTGAAGAATCAAATTCTCCTCCCAATTCAATCATGGATTACGAAATGGAAGAGGATAATTTTATTTTTAAAGCCGAGGAGAATGAGAAAGTTGAGCATAACCCCTTTAAGGAGTTGTCTCCACCACTCTCACCTAAGGAGTGTTATGCTAATCATCACAGTGAGTATGAAATATTTCATTTTCCACATGGGCAAGATGATTCAATAATGGATGATCAAGATAGAGTTGAAATTTTTTCCCATATTGATTTCCGATGATGGTTTTATGCTTCCCGTCAGGAGGATGATATGGATTTTGAACTCAAAGGAGTGCCCTTCCCACGAAACATGGACTTCTTTTCCCTGTCAGAAACTTTTGAGAATCACGTATTCTCATGCTAACAAGAGGGTGAGCCTTGTGACGGGTTGTTGTAACTTCCAATCATTTAATTAACTTGTTCAAACGTTGATGTAATTATAAACCAGGGTTATGTTCAAGGTTGTATGCAGAGAAGTGATATGCAACTCAGTACTATGGTGGTTCTCTTTTTTGGGGGGTTTTGTTTAGTATCGTTTTCTTATTCTACACTACTCAACTATGGAAAGAAAATACGGTTCTAAGCTATTGAAATGGTAAACAAAATATAGAAAGTGTGTCTAATCTATAGAAACAACATTGCTGGAATGAAATGACTTCAAAAGGAAATGCTTGATCAATTGAAATACTTGCTCAAAGGAAATAACAGTAAGGAAATATGCTAAAACAAGGAAATACAAGATTGCATTCAAATAATCATTCAAACCAAGATACTAAAACTGAAACTTAGCAAATATAAAGATCATGCATGAAATACCAATCCTCCAATCTCCTCAGTCGAGTGAGACCTTGCTCTACTTTAGGATTGAGGATCTTAACACGAATAGATACTCAAAATAACATAGATTATATTGATCCAAAAAGTTCATCACATACTCCAGAAAAATTAAAAAATAATTATTAACTGATATAATACTGTATCAAAAAATCTAGCTAAGTAAAAGTTCAAGGAGGTGTCTTATAGGCACAACTGATTACAACAAGTTCCATGAATGTAGGAAACAATTAACTGATAACAACCTCATAAAGGTTCCATCACACCCTATAATTCTGTTAAAAACAGAGGTCTTCATTTGTAGATTGTTATGAGTAAATCCTCCAAAATGCCATAGTGGCAAATGACTCGGTCTCCTTGGCTACAAATGATCAAAAGTGGTAGAAAATATGCCTTATCAATATGCACATGTCATCAAATCACTCAACAAGGTAGTTAGTGGAAGTTCCATGAATCATTAGTTCACATGAGACAAAATAAGGAGAAATGCATCACTTTTACTTTGGATACAACTATTTAGAACATCCCCATGCATTAATTAACGTATTTAGGAGCGTATTTATAGTTATATGGATGCTATAACAAGTCAATTCATGGACTCATCATCTCCCTTGCACTTTACCTTTTACATGTCCTCGTGAAAACTATCTTTGACCTGATCTGACCAAGCTGTTATGCCATATCATATTCCTCAAACTGATCTGCATACTATTTTCTTGTACCTTTGCATCCTTGGGTTTCCAACATAACCTCAGCCCATGCCTTAAAACTGTCATGTGATTGGGGAACACTATTTTGCTAAGTGGTCATGGGGCTCAGGACCAAAGGAGGTCTAACTTACATACCAACCCATTCCTTGCTATATTCATTGTTTCCCTTCTCTTCCAATGTCCAAATAATCTCTACAAGTGCATCCCATCTTTGCATACTCCAACTTGAGATTTTGAGGAGAGATAACTTCCCTTCATTTTAATGGAAAACTCAGAGTGTCCCACCTCTTTTCAAAGGTTTCCATATCCTTACCAAAGTTTTGATTGGCAGTAAGTTTCAAATTCCTGGACACATTGTGCCAATATTTCTGAATATTTTTACCAATCCCAGCTTGATAATATAAAGATCTAAAATCTTTCTTCATAGAAACATCATTATGGTGGGTAGGTCTAATATAAAAACTGACAGCTCTGGCCTCTTGATTAAAAATATCTATTTTTTGTTCCCACACAATTTGATTCCTCACTAATGATGAAAATATTTCAATTGAAACTCTCTTACTGAAAAGTTTATAAAGAAATTGGGAACATTTGAAACCAACATATTATGGAGATAAAATTCACATAATAAATTTTATACTTCAAGAGTACAACCTTGATAAATCTATAAAAATGTTTTCCCATCTGGAGCCTCATGAGGTTCCCCACAACACATTCTACTTAACTTCTAGGAATAAAATTGTTCTTGAAGAAATAAACTATAGACAGAAGATGGTTTTTTGCAAGCTAAAAGTTTTCAAGAAAAAGGACAAACTGATTCAACAATTGTTTCTAATTTCTTCTTGGCATTAGAACTTGACTCAACCTTTTCTTTAAGTTTCCTATTTTCTTTGACCAACTCTTTATTTCTAAGAGACAATTGGGAAAAATGAGAGGAAAAATAATTCCATTCTTACAAACCAATATTCTACTGTCTCTTTAAACTATCAACTTCTACTCTTAAAATAGGTCTTTTTAAAACTTTCTCTACAATATTTTGTACAAATTCATTTTACAAGGACATATGGGTTTCTTCCATACCTTTTAGTTTCTCCTGCAAAGTGTCAATTTCATTTTGGTATTTCCTTAGGACCTCATCTCTTTGTGAGGCTATGCATACAATTTCATGTGCAGAGGTTTCCGTAGCTCCAGTCTAGATTTCCAGAGCTGCAGGCATATTTTCCAGAATTTCCACAGGAACCTTCAACACCTCAGTAGAATGGATTTTCCCTTCACAAATGGTTGATGTGAACTCATAATATTTCAATTTCTCTCCAAGGGTAGAATAAGTACCAGTTTTGACAAAATATTTCAAAATTGGGGTTGAACCTTCATTAGACAATGTAGGCCAAGAAACTTCATTTTTTCTTAAGGGACCAGATTTTCTTGTTCTCAACGAACTAGTAGCAGGGGCTGATAGGGTAATATTTTCTTTAGAATCTCGAGGCATAAAGGGGCACTCATCCTCACCTACAGATTCTTCTATAACCACATTGGAATGCCGAGGAGTAGATTAAGCTTAGGTTGAGAAATGGGAGGCGGTTTTGTAGAAACTGGTGTAGGAGCCCTTTTGATTTTCTTCTTCTTAGAAATCTCCCTTATAGTTGTCTTCTCTACCTTTCTCTTGGGTCTATTAGTAGCCTAATGTGCACAAATTAGCTGGATAAACCCTGGGTGCTTTATGACAGCATTACCACCTCCAATTTTATATTTCTATGGTCTACCTTGATGACAACATCTTCAAGGTACTCAGGAAGATTCACCTTAAGCTCAAAGTTTGTCCAACCCTTCTTCAAATGAGTTATAATATTCAATGTTTCACCCCCTAATACCAACAATTTCCCATCACAAATAAAATACCTGTTCACCCAAGTAGCAATTTCCTTCCAATGGCCTGACAAACACTCCCTCTTAATTCCCTTTTGAATTTCATGGGGATTAATGATTATCTAGGGAAGATCTTCCCCTTCCTCATGAAATAGAGATATCAAATCCTTAAGTGGGGAGTTAGTTATAACCTTAAGCCCAAAATTTGGGAGGTCAGAGATTGTGACAACAATGTGGCTATTTATTTCAATTCTTTTCCCTCTTATTCGAGAGCAAGTTGCCTCGAAATTCAACAAAAAATTCTCCAGCTAAATCCTCATCAAATTCCTCAAATTTGTGAATAAAATCCAGCCAACCTGCATCATGGAAGACTTGGGAGATGACAAAATTCCATAGTAGTGGCTCTGCAGATTTCGGTTTTGATTTCTTCTTTTTCCCTATGACACAGACTTGTTCGGGTGGAGTTGCAAAAAAAATGATGATGGTTGTATGAGAGAGATAGAGTAGTTGCATGTAATGTCAGTAGTGGAAATTTGAACTACACTTTGAGTTTATAATGGCATTAAGTTGGAACAAAATGTTGGTGGAAAAGACTGATGGTACTAATTGAGGTGGCAAGATTTCAATTTCTTCGCACGTTTCTTATACTGCTATTGTGACTACTTGTTCCATTTTTCATTCCTTGAGAAAGGTGACACATGCCTTTACTCATCCATTATTACTCCTTATCCCTCCACTTTACTCCATGAGATTTGATTTTGAGTTTTAATAAATGCATTGAGAAGTTCTAAAAAATAGTTAATATCCATAGCAAAAAGTGAGGACATGTCACCTTACCAGCTCAACATTATTCTGACCGTTGGCGTTCCACCTCCTGCATTTGAAAAGTAACCGTGATCAATGCACATTTTTATAATTGACATCTCCAACCTTTATTTGCATGCAAAAAGAAAACATATTTTTGTATTTTTTAGATATAGGGGAAGAGGATCGAAACTATGATCTTCTTCCTTTATTTGAATTTTCCTAACAAACTACTCATGGCGGAAGAGTTGTAGTCTTCCACTAAATCAAATTCTTCACACATCAACATGTCCTTAGTGAAAGTTTCCTTATCCTGGGGATGTTGATATAGCCTCAGTTATATGGCCATTCACTAACAAATTTCTTCTATCACCATCAATTGACAACAATCTCACAGATCCATTATCATAAATATTTTCAATTTGATAGGGTCCTAACCATCTTGTTCTTAATTTCCCTTTGAATTGCTGGTATTTCAAGTCAAACAGTAAGACCCAATCTCCTTCATTGAACCTTCTGGTCTTGATATGAGCATCATGCCAGACTTTTCTATGATGCTGAAGGATTTTAGTTTGTTGTTGTGCCTCCATCCACATCTCATTAAGTTCATTCAACTGCATCACTCTTTCACGTTGAGCTTTATCCAACTCAATTCCTATCTTGAGTGTTGTCCTCAAGGTTTGTAATTCAAATTCTACTGGGAGCAATGAATTCTTCCCATATACCAGTTCATATGGGGAGAAACCAGTTGTGGTTTTCTAGGTTGTATTATATGCCCAGACTACTTCAGGTAGTCTTGACACCCAATTCTTCCTATCTGTGTTGACAACTTTAGTCAAGATGTTTTCCAGTTCTCTGTTTGTGACTTCCACCTAGCCCATTGGATTGGGGGTGGTATGGTGATGATTTCCTATGCTTGATTTGGTAAATCTTCAGGAAGGATTCAATCATGTTTGACACAAACTGAGGTCCTTGATCAGATACAATGGCTCTGGGAGCTCCAAACCTTAGCATGATCTTGTTGTACAAAAAGTTAGCTACAACATCCTCATTGGAAAATGCTTGTGCTTGAACCTCCACCCATTTTGTAACATAGTCAGTGCACACTAACAGGTACTCTTTTCCATAGGATGGGGGGTCAAAAGGTCCAAGGAAATCAATTCCCCATTTCTCAAATGGACCTAAGACCACCTGAGGATTGAGGGGAATTTTAGAAGACAATGTAGGCTTCCCCATTCTCTGACATGCATCACATTGCCATACATATTTCTTGACAGCTTTGTGGAGAGAGGGCCAGTAGTACCAAAATCCAAGGACCTTGTGAATTGTCCTCTTTACTAAGTAGTTCCCCCTTGAAGGTTCATCATGGCATGATCTCAGTATGTCATACACTTCATCTTCTCAAACACACCTGTGAAGAATCATGTTAGGACAACATTTAAACAAAATTCCATTGCAGCACCATTTGTATGTAGCAATGTTTTGGACTAATCTTTTATGTTCTTTACTAGTAAAGTAAGATGGAAACTTCCATGTAGTTAGATAATTGGTAAGATCAAAAAACCATGGAGGGCGTGCTGATATTGCAAACAAGTGATCATCGGGAAGTGATCTTGAACTACCTCCTCTTCTCCTGAAACATTCAATCTCGAAAGGAATTCATCAATGACATTAGCCTTTCCAGGCTTATCAATAATGGTCAAGTTAAAATCTTGCAAAATAAGTAACCACCTAATAATTTTGCCCCCTACTACTGGTTTTTTCATTAAATATCTTATGGCTGAATGGTCTGTATACACAAATATTTTATATCTAGTAATGTAGTGTCTAATTTGTTCAGAGAGTAAACAAAAACTAGAAATTCCTTTTCCATAGTGGTGTAGTTTCTCTTTGTGGGGGTCAGGTTTTTGTTGATAAAATAGATGGCATACATTTGGTCTTCCTCATCTTTTCTGTCCAAGAACAACTCCCATTGCTGTGTTGGAAGCATCAGTGTGAATATGAAAAGGATGACCCCAATTGGGTCCTCTCAAATATGGGGTAGTGGTCAATTTCTCCTTTATAACTTCAAAATATTGTTGACATTGAGGAGACCATTCAAAAACATAGTCTTTTACCAACATAGAGAACATTGGTGTAGCAATCTTACTAAAATATTTTATGAATTGTCAGTAATAACCTGCATGTCCAAGGAAACTTTTGATGTCTGTTTGATTTTTTGGTGTGGGAAATTTAGTAATGACTTCTATCTTCTTAGGATCAACTTGGATACCCTTAACAGAGATATGATGACCCAAGATAACTCCCTGATCAACCATTATCAAAATTTTTCATGACTTAAGGAGAGTTGGTTGTTGCTCACATCTGGTTAATTTTTTTTCAAGATTACTCAAAGACTCATCAAAATTAGACCCATGGACAGTGAAATCATCCATATAAACTTCAACACAGTCATTGGTGAGGTCTGCAAAAATAGCTAAAACTACTCTCTGAAAGGTGGCAGGTGCATTAGAAATTCCAAATGGTAGAACTATGTATGCAAATGTACCCTAGGGACAGGTGAAGGTGGTCTTATCTTGATCAATAGGTGCTATACTAATTTGGTTATATCCACTGAACCCATCCAAGAAGGAGAAGTATTTCTTACCTGCCAAATTGTCCAAAACATGATCGATAAAGGGTAGGGAAAATTAATCTTTCTTGGTGGCTTTATTAAGCTCCCTATAATCTATATAGATTCTCCACTTACCATTTTTCTTGGGAACTATAACAAGTGATGATACCAACTGACTATCAAATATTGGATAGATGAATCCTACCCTCAATAGTTTCTCTATTTCATTCTTGAAAATGTCTCTAAGTGTTGGATTAATCCTTCGTTGTGGCTCTCTAACTGGTTTGACATCCTTAATGTAAATATGATGAGTGTAAATGCTTGGATGAATCCCTTTCATGTCAGTATAGTCCCAAGTAAAAATATTTTGAATGATCCCTCAAGATATCTATGACCCTAGTCTCTTGGATGTCCCCTAAGTTGTTACCAATGGTCAGTTATTTTCCTTCCTCAATAATTACTTGTTTAGTGTCTTTAAAATAGCAAGTTCTGTCTTAGCAATAAGAGAGTTTAAGGGACAAGCATGAGGCTGTAACATGTGAAAAATAGTCATGTTCTCAAGGGATACAATCTTGGCTAAAAGATAATGAAAATCAATGTGGATGTGTGGCCTTCATGGTAATCATAGGTATCTTCATAACCTTCTATAGAAATCTCACTTACCAAGGTGATGTTCTCTTATGAGTTCAAAACAGTCATTTTCATAGCCATAGTTTTGGCTTCCGTAGCCATATTTTTGGTTTCTGTAGCCACATTATCATCTTCATCAAACATTGGGTATGTCTCAGCAATTTCTTCCATATGATTTTTCACTACAATGGTGGCCAGATAAGAAGAACTCATGTTGTTAGTATCTAAAAAATCTACCCACACACATTCACAAACATCCACATATGGTTGGGTAGGAGGATAAAGAGAAATATTGTTTTCTTTTTGCCCATTTGAAATAGTCATTTTTCCTTGACCTACAATCAATGTATGCATCAATAGTAGCTAACCAGGGTCTTCCTAAGATAACTGGGTATCCCAAATTTTGAGCTTTAGGCTGTAAGACCCTAAAATCTACTAGATACTCCCAGGATTCAACCGTAACCATAAAATCCTTGATTACTCCATCTGGTACAACCATAGATTGATCTGCTAACTGGAGGATAGTATTGGTTAGTGGTAATCCTATCAAGGAAAACAAATTGAATGTATCTGTTGATTATGACATTGATGGAAACACTAATATCCAACAAAACATTAGATATTGACTGACCATTTACAAAAATAATAATGATTGGACTCCCAGGGTCCCCATATTTTGGTGAAAGAAGTTTTCCAGTTACAAGGTTAGCTAGATTTCCTTCTTCTTTAAATGTTTTTGGATATTTATTCTTTCTTCATGGTGTATTTATGTAATGATTTCTAATGGTATAGTTTAATTCAGGGATGTCCCTTATTGCTCTCAAAAGTGGGACCTTAATATTCATCTTTTTCAACTCCTAAACTAGTGTTGTTTCTTAACCATTATGTATTTCTTTTAATCTCTCTGGGAAAGGAGCTGCATGCACATTGTTTTCTTTCTCCTGGTCATCCCCAATGTCTTGTGTTTGTGAAGCATGTATGATTCTCTCACTTTCCTCAAGTACTCTCTCACTTTCCTCAGGTATTTCAGTGATAACTATTGGAGGATTGTTCACTATTTTTCTAGATCTCAGTTATAGGTTATTAATGGCATTAACTTGCATCATCTCACTCTGTCCTGCTTCATTAATTGAATTTATTTGTTGATTTTTGGGGTTTGAGACAGGATGGGTTGGAATTCAAGTTTGTGTTGTTTTCCCTTGTTAGTAATTTTTTTTTGTGGTGGAGGCATTAGAGCTTGTTATTGCTGTGTGAACCTCCTTGGATGATTGTAGTTCAGTTGGGGTGACCATTGTTGGTTTGGCCATGTATGTGAATTGAATGGTGATGTCCAACCTTGCTGATTGTATGGAATGTATCCATGGTTGTGGATTTGGATAGGCCATCAAGTTTGGTGGTGTCCAATTACGTTGTCCCCAAGTTGCTGGAGGATTCTGACTGGGCCACGACATCATCCAAGGGTTCCGAGTAGGTCTAGGGGCATAAAAAAACTATTATTTGATCTTTGAATGAAGTTTACTTCTCCCGTAATTTGATTCATGGAATTCAATCTCTCTTTCAACTGAGGTAGGAGAGTACAATGGTTGGTGTCATTGGTTAGGGACATCATAGATCAAAGACATTTCAGTGATATCCAAAGGACATTATTTCAGAGGATGTATTTTCCTACATCTAGGACAACATATGTCTAAAGGTTCTTTTACAACATTGTTCTTAACTTTCAACCCATCCATGGTTAAAGTTAATTGTGTCAAAATGTTTGTTTTCAAATTGGCCATTTCTTCTAAAATTTTTGAGGTACCAAAGGCATGTTTTTATGTTTTCCTTCTTCTAAGGCCTCCCCTTGTTTGAGAGTAGCTCCTACATAACTTAACAATTTGTGCCATGGAGAGTTTTTGTACATCACCTCTTCCCATGAGATGGAGGGATTATTTAGTTTCCTCATTAAGTCCTTTAAGAAATACTGTCTTGGTTATTTTTGCATTCAACTCATTACCACTTCTCCTATTAAAAAAAAATCTTTCCAAGTAATCTCCCATATTTTCATCTGAAATAACTCTTCCCTCCTATCTCTTCTCCTAAAATAGTGTAAGTATTTGTCCAAAAAAGAAGTCTCCACTGTTCCCATGAATGAATGGAGTTATAGGGAAATCCCATAAACCACCTCATGGCAAAGTATTTGAGGGTAGAAGGAAAGATCTTGAGTTTCTGGCTATCTATTTTGTAGTCATATGTTTGGCAGAGGACTTTGAATTCAAACAAGAATTGGTCTGGGTCTTCTGTGGACATTCCTCAAAAGATGGGTAGAATGGATGGGGATATGTTTTCATAGGTGCTTACTCATCCTCATTTAAGACAATGGGGTAGGTAAAGGTTCTACCCAGAGGTCTCTCATCATCATCATTTCCATTGTCTCCCATTTTTTAAAGTTTTCTAGATTCTAAATAAGATGATGTAGACTATTCAATATCACTCCTAGGTGTGGTATTAGATTCAATGTCACTATCAGAGTTAGTGTTATAAGTGTTTACTACAATGCTCCAATTAGAGATATTATTTGAATTTTTTAAGGTATAAATCTCCCTTGAGCATCCCATGGCTTGTGCATCAACATTTACTATGAAGGCAAGGCTTGGGGTCTTTACTAGTTCTATAGCTGAACTTCACTAACACCCATAACATAGAATATGAATAGAATGACATGTTTTTTCTTATGGTGTTCCTGAAAATGACACCAAAAAATAATGGCTCGTTGTAACTTTTAATCATCCAATCAACTTGTTCAAACGTTGATGTCATTATAAACTAGGGTTGTGTTCAAGGATGTATGTAGAGAAGTGATATGCAACTCAGTACTATGGTGGTTCTATTTTTGGGGGGTTTTATTTAGTATCATTTTCTTGTTCTACACAACTCAACTATGGAAAGAAAATACAATTCCAAGCTATTGAAATAGAAAACACAATATAAAAAGCGTGTCTACTCTACAGAAACAACATTGCTAGAATGAAATGTTTTCAAAAGGAAATGCTTAATCAATTGAAATACTTTCTCAAAGGAAATAACAATAAGGGAATCAACTAAAACAAGGAAATACAAAATTCCATTTAGAGAATGATTCAAACAAGTTATTGAAACTGAAACTTAGCAAATGTAAAGATCATACGTGAAATACCAATCCTCCAATCTTCTCAACCAAGTGGGCCCTTGCTCTACTTCTAGATTGAGGTTCTTAACACAAATAGATACTCAAAATATCATAGATTATATTTATCCAAACAATTTCATCACATACTCCATAATGAAATTGAAAATAACTATTAACTGATATAATATTGTATAAAAAAGCTAGCTACGTAACATTTCAAGGAGGTGTCTTATAGACACAACTGATTACAACACGTGCCACGAATGTAGGCAACAAACTAACTGATAACAACCTTATAAAGGTTCCATGACACCCTATAATTCTGATAAATTTAGGGGTCCTTGTTTGTAAATTGTTATGAGTAAATCCTCCAAAATGCCGTAGTGGCAAAGGACTCTATCTTCTTGGCTGCAACTGATCAAAAGTTGTAGAAAATGAGCCTTATCAATCTGTACATGTCATGAAATCACTCAACAAAGTAGTTAGTGGAAGTTCCATTGATCATTAGTTCACATGAGACAAAATAAGGAGAAATGCATCACTTTTACTTTGGATACAACTATTCAGAACATCCCCATGCATTAATTAATGTATCTAGGAGCAGAGTCTATAATTATATGGATGCTATAACAAGTCAATTTATGGACTCATCACCTTGGGTGATAAGAAGCATAACTGAGATGAACGAGGATGTTTCAAATGAATCATGGACATGTATGGACCATGTTTTCAACTGTCTCTTGGAAGCATAATGCAGAGCTTCTGTCAATAAGGATGAAGATGAGTATATGGTAATCTCATAAGAGTTATCTGTATAAGAGATCTTGAAGGTTGCAGAAGAGACTAGAGACCATAAACTTGGTCTCGAGTTCCTAACTCAAGCTATGGAAATTCAAGATAGGTATGAATCAATTCATGTTACTCACTTTGATACACCAATGTTTGATGTTGAGATGGAACAAATGGATGAGCTTGACGAATTCCCCAATGCCATGGTTGATGAGAGGGAATGTGAAGATATTTATTTCTCTTTTGTACTTTTTGAAGAATATCATAAGTACAAAAGAAGGAAGGTTCTTGAATATCCTATGTTTTTTCTCTATCTTGAAGAAAACATCTCTAACATGGAGGAAGATAATAAGGAAAATGTGGAGCCAATTTGCACTAAAGAGAGTTATTTAACACAAAGTGAAAAGTTGCAGGAGCCTTGTGAATGTATTCAAGATGAACTTACCACTGTTGAAGGCTCCACCAATGTAGAATAAGAATTCATGTCGCAAAGTTCACTCAATAATGAATAATTCCTCTATGATCAAATCAAGGATCGCAGTTTTGAGAATGATGCCAAAATCAATTTTGAATGGAGGGATATTGACAAATTTTTTTTCGTAACAACAAAGTGAGAATGTGGATGACTCTTGTGAAGAAATTCAAAATTAGATTGAGCTCACCATTTCCCAAGCTCCAATGTGTCTTGAACATGTTCCCATGTTGCAAATTTTTCCTAAGATTGATGAGAACCTCTATGTTATTGATGTGGCACATATTATGGAAAGTACTTGCTTAGAGAAACAAAGTGGGATATTCAGAAAAGCCGTTAAATGAGAACAAAATTATTTTGTTCTCACTCCTTCAGGGTGCTTCACTAATCCAAAGGAAGTTTCCATGCCAAGATTCAAGGATGAAGGATGCTTCCATGATAAGATCAATTTTCCCACTCTTGAGGACATGGAGGAATGGTGTCTCACGATCATAGGAAATTAAGTGGAAATTGCGAGATGTAAGAGTTTCAAGAAATTAACAAAGTTTTCATTGGATGAAAGAAAATTTTTAGTACAGTGTGAGTATGAAGATGAAATCATGGTCGGTCTTATTCTTCTCAAACCATGAAAATCCATCATAGGAGCATGGTATGATCAGATAATGTTTTTTGTGCCTCAAAGGTCAGATTTCAGTCCATTGTTCTATGATGGCATGTATTTTTCCAACATGTTTCTGGGTATGTGTATAATCTTTCCCCACATCTATAAATATCCCTCCCCTATGTAACATAGTTTCCCTTTTATGTTGTGTGTTTTTCTGATTTTGGTGTGTTTCCATTCCACATGTTTGTGTGTGTGTGTGTGTGTGTGTGTGTGTGTGTGTGTGTGTGTGTGTGTGTGGAAGAAATGATTCCATAAATCCCAATGGATAAGACATTGGTCCATGAAGTGAATTGAGATTTTGGGATTCCTCATGCTATGTCCTAATTGCACTCAATCCACAACATGTCCCCAAGATAGAGCCAACTATTGTCATGTAAATGTGTAACATGAAAATTTCCTATTTTCATGCATGACAACAGATCCCAGTGTCAATTTTTTTGATTGTAAACCTTTCCGAGCCCTCCTCGAGATCAAATCATCCTCTATGTAGGTCCTATTCTATCCTTCTAAGTGGTAATATGTGTTGTGTCAACATGGTCCATAGGGGATTTAAGGATATCAAGTTTATTCAAGCACTTCCAAGTTAAGATATTACAAGACAAGCTTTTTGAGAAGCTTAAGAATGACTATTTATGGAATTTCTAAGGCTGGTGCACACCCCCTGGAGTGGAATGAAAGGATAAAATTAGTAAAGGATGTGTATTGAGGATATAAGAACATTACGAAACTAGTTTTGGAAGGTTTTGGAAAGTTTTAAAGGTTTAGGGACAAGTTCAACGAAAGCGGATTCTTGGAGGGTGAAGCAACTTACAGTGTAAAAACAATCCTCGAGATTTGGGAAGTGATTCTAGGAGATCTGTAGGGATTTGAAGGCTAAACAAGACATTGTTAGAAATTTATTTCAATATATCTAAGTAATGGTGGTTTCACATCTTTCACAAGACATAATAAATTCTTCCCACAGACTATTTTCAGCATACATAACAAATGATCCCAGAGAAAACACCTATTGTTTAGGAGGTTTAAGGAAGAATCAAGGCATGAGTGACCCTCCCATTATTCTCAAAAGTACATTTATAATCAATTTCATATAAATAGGTGCATGAAAATTCCTCTGGACGCTCAAGTTATACCTCTGTCAAGTTGCTCCCCAAGGTACGCTCTAGGAGTTAGTCAATTTTCTGGGTGGACACGTGTCACTCCTAGGTTCAAAGTGGAATTTATTGTCCCAAATGTCTCAAAACTTTGGGATGATTGGGATACTAAATTTCACCTAGCCCTTATTTATACCCATGGACCTTCATATGACCTCCGATGAGCTCAAACAAGTCAGTTAAGCCCCCTTGCATCATTCCGTAGCTCCCTCCGTCATCTAACTCCATTGCACCACTTGTCAACACCAGGTGAGGGAAAATTTTGGTGCACCAAATGTCCAAACCCTTTGGGTCAGATGGGACAAAAAATTCCACCCAATCCTATCGCCTTCCTTAGTAATCCATATGACCCAGTTTCAGCCCCCTAGGTGCTTTCCGCTCACTTTCTCTCTCTTCTCTACCGGCAATCTCATTGTGCCACTTGTCACAAGGAGGTTGAGGAGAATTTTTGTGCACCAAATGTACAATTTTTTTGGGATAATACAGACATAAAATTCCACCTAAGACAAGGAAGATTTGAAATTTCATTTTTTGTAAATTTTGAGCTGCTTCTCTACTTCTTCCCCATGCGAGCAAGAACTTCATTGTCAGAAACATTATTAATACTCCATTTCCATTACTTCCACCTCTCCATTTATCTACTCACATTTCATTCTCATTGCTCCATGACTGCAACAACATATCAAAGAGTGTTTTTTGATTTGTTACCATATCCATTTTTCATGAGCAAAAAACCAGAAGCTTCCATGAGCGAATTATCTTGAAAACCATGCCTTCAAGCTATCTGAACATATTTCTCATGATCGAGTAATTTATTTTCATTACAATCCGAAAGTGTTGGCATTCTCTTGAAAATTTTTCCATCTCTTTTTCTCCAAAGTGCCTTCAAGCTATGAAAAATAGAAAATATAGAGATGTTCCTCTAAGATTCATACATACATATATGGGATAGTGAACTCTATGATTAACTAACTACCACATGTCGTTCACATTTTTACAAGGTACATAGCATTTCCGACCAAATCCAATAGGCCAAGCTCGATCATCCAACCACCCATATGAAATCTCGAGCTAAAAATTGTGATTCCATGCACAAGTTCCAAGAGGAAATATACCTATCTCAATATCAATTTATAATACCCTTAAGGTAGGGCATTGCAATCCGATGTGGGGAAGTGTTGGCATGGATGGGTTGCATAGGTGTTTCAATTGATGAAAAACCTCATTAAATGAAAAAGTAGGATGAAGGTCAAGGATTGGAATTTTCTTCGTAATAAACCTCTACCAATAGTCAGATGATGGGTAAAACATCAGAGTGACCCATTACCCAATATAAATATTTTCAATGATGACATGGAGATTTATGGGGATTTGCTAAAATGTCGACAGGTATCCATCAACCCATATATATTATATTATCATATCCCAAGGTCCCACCTGCCAAAAATAGACATGTTGATTCAGTGAGGATGGCTTGTTTTTGCAAGCCTATTCAGGTGACCTAACTAGCCTATGTGATGGAGTCTGAAGATTGGAGCTTCTTGGTTTCTTAAGAAGCATGTTAGCATGATGGAGAGCATGTTTGGAGAGTTCTTGGGCACTCATATGGGCTTAAGGGTGTAAATACAAGTTGGTGACCATGTTTCAGGTTCTCATTTGGAGCAGGTATCGATGGTAGATAGCACGAGAGTGAGTTGTGGAGATATATGAGCTCATAGATGCACATAGGTAGGTGTATCATGATGTACCAAGTATGTTAGGACATTTTGTAGTGTTTTCTTGATGGGTTATAGTGTTCTTTTAGTTGACCCTAGCCTTTACAGTGCAAAACCCTAAGGGCTATCTATGAATGTCTCAGTTGATGGAATGATTGAGATATATTTATGACATGGTGATTATTGGGGAAGTATTTTGGGTGTGTCTTTGTATTGTGGCAAAAATTTTAGGTTGTTATGATGTGAAATCTGCAAGATATGTCAGTTTTGGTGAAATTAAGGTCAAGAAGAAGTGCATTTCCAGCTCAAATTGGAACTTATGATGCTCACCCTGAATTGTGTGCTTTGCATGGTACATTTTGGATTTTAGGGATGTTTGTAAATTTAGTCTAGAAGGTTTCAAATAAATAATGAGGTCATTTCATCATCACATTTTTATGAACGAATGTTAAGAAGCATCAAAACAACTTGTTATGAGTTTCAAACACTAGCTTGAAAGTGATTTGAAATTTTTTCTTCCCAAGTGGAAAGCTAATTTATTCCTAGTGCATGTATAATGATTGGAAAATTTATATGAATCCTTCAGCAATCTAGAAAGGTATGGTGATGAGTGGACCCCACGTAAACATGTCAGTTTATGAAGATGTTTAGTTTGGGACAAGGTTGTCCAAAGGAGTTGAAAAATAAATGGACATTTTTTCGATTATGTGAGTTTTTATTGATGTAAAAATAGGTTTTAGGTCATGAGGATTCATAAAAATGGAAAAGTGTGACCTATTTTAGGTTGATTGGTCAAAGGGTAGTTTTGGGGCAATTAAAAGCAGTCTTTAGTAAAATGGACATTGTAAGAGCTACATGAGGTGTTAGGAGGTGATTAAAGTTTTTTTGGAAATATAATTTATATTTATTTCAAGTGATATAAGGTTTTTATCATGATGATGAGTTTTTCTATCGTGTCTAGGTCAGTTTGTGGACTAAAAAGAGTTTGTGATGAATCGATATCAGAAACTATGCACCATGATGAAGTTGCACTCTAGTTGAAATCATGAATTGCTCCAATGTAATCGCAAGGAAGAATTTATCAATAACGGAATAACTTGCATCAGCAGAAGCAAAGCTTGCATATGTAGAGAAAGACAGGTGAGTATCTTGGGATACTCATAAATGAATCAGAATGAAGGGATACATATAGGGTGCTGAGTAACCCTAGTGCATGACTCATATAGCAAACCCTAAAGATAACCCTAAACCTAACCCATGTGAGATGACCCTCTATATGTGAGTGGAGGACACATAAGATAACTCACACCAACACCCCCCCCTTCATCGAAGCTAGGGTAGCCGATACTGTGATGAGTCAGACTAAAAGAGGAAGAAACTCCAAAACAACTAAGAAATATGTGTCAATGCGGCCTAGACAACTAAAGGCCTGATAAGGTTCCCATATACAAACAATATATTCCTAGAAGTAGAAGAAGAAAAGAAGGACTACATAGCCCGAAGAAGATGAGAAGCTGTAGAAGACCTTGCCCCAAGAAGAGATCATAAGTGAAGAAACTTCATCTTAGTGAAGGTCTTGGTAAATAAATCTATAATCTGATCAGCTATCTGAATGTACTAAATGCTCGATGATACCATCATGACTAAGCTCTCGTATGAAGTGTATATGGATCTCAATGTGCTTTGTCTGCTGATGCTAAACTAGATTTCTATAAATAGAGATAGTGCTCATGTTATCACAGTAGATAATGGTAGGCTACCGACAGGTGGATTTCAAAATCTGTTAGAATACATTGTAGCCAAATAACATTTGCGGCAGTATTAACTGCTCCTCTATATTCTACCTCTGTAGATGATATCGAAATTGCATTTTGCTTCTTACTAGACCAACTAATAGGACCTAAATCAAGAGAGAAACTGTAGCCAAAAGTAGATTTCTGATGATCTAAGTCACTGGCCCAATCAAAATCTGTGAACCCAATCAAGTCAATATCTACCCCTCCATGATAGTGAATACCATAAGTATAATTTACATGAACATAATGAAGGATCCATTTAGCTACTTTCCAATACAGCTCATGTGGCTCCTACTTGAATCTAGACATGATCCCAACAACATACAATAAATCCAGTTGAGTGTGATTCAAGTAAATCAAGCTCCCCACCAATTATTGATAAAGGGTACCATCAACCAAGGGAGTAGAGAAATCAGAAACCAACTTAACCTCTAGAAATAAAAGGAGTAGGAAGAAGACTTGTAATCGGAAATCTGAAAACGAGCTAGAAAATCAAGATCATACTTAGGTTACAAAATAAAAATTCCTAAGTCAGATTGTGAAATCTGGATCCCAAGAAAGTAATGAAGCAGACCTAAGTCAGTCATGGAAAACCTATAGGCCAAGGCGATCTTCACAGAATCAATAATAGAGGAATAAATTCCTTTGATCAACATGTCATCAACATAGAGAACAAGAATGAGTATGGAGTCATCTTGCCATAGAATATAAACATTTGGATTAGAGTGACACCTAGAAAACCCTAATGTAAGTAAAAAGGAGTCCATCTTGGTAAACCAAGCTCCGAGGGGCTTGTTTAATGCCATAAAGAGACTTATTTAACTTATAGACAAGGGAGGGATCATGGAAATAACCTGGAGGTTGTTCGATGTAGATCTCTTTCTCTAGGTCCCCATGAAGGAAGGCACTCTTAACATCCATTTGATGGACTTTCCATCTATGTTTGCTACGGAAATGGCAAGGGTCAGTAGAATAGGAGTCATCTTCGCAACCGGAGCAAAGGTTTCAGTATATAATCAACCCCAGCTATCTAGGAGAAACCCTTAGCTACTAACCGTGCTTTAAATTTTTTGAAGGTCTACTATCTACTCCATACTTTGTTTAGAACACCCACTTACATTGAACGATTTTTCTTCCTTTTGGAAGAGGGGTGAGATCCCAAGTATCATTCTTTATGAGAGAGGAATACTCCTCATCCATGGATAGAATCCCACTCAGGAATACCAGAAGCCTCCCGAGAAAGACTATGGATTAGAAGCAGAGGCAAAGAAAGAGTGGGGTCTAATGAAATATGAGCTGAGCATGTCTCATATTTGAAGTACGTCTCTGACTAAATCTCTAGCACTTTGTAAAGTTTTCCTAGCCCAGAGAGGACCAGGAGGATCAGACTCATAGTCAGAAGATTCTTCACTTGAGTGAGAAGGGACATTTTCCTCATCATCACTACTATCAGAATCAGAAGACTCAAAGGTTTGATGGTTGGGAGGATCTAGAAGAGGAGCACGCTCAACAGTATCATCATCTGATGAGTTAGAATCTGAATCAACGAGTTGAAGAAGCTCAATAGGTGGAGAAGTAGAAGTTGAAGAAGACTCATTGAACTTAACACTTCTCTCAATATATAGCTCATGAGAAGTAGAATTCATCAATCGATATCCCTTCACACCATTAGGATACCCTAAAAAGATACAAGGTTTGGATTGTGGTTCCAAGGCCTTGCGTTTCTTCTTGGGAATCCAAGCTATAGCCTTGGATCCAAAGACTCGAAAGTGCTCAACATCAGGCTTGTGTCCAAATCAAGATTCAAAGGGTGTCATCCCTCTTACTGCCTTGTGTGGAACACGGTTTTGAATGTAATTTACATAATTCACTACTTCGGCCCAATACTGCAGAGGAAGAGACTTTGAGTGAATCATACAAGTGGCCATCTCCTTCAGAGTATGGTTATTTCTTTCTGTTAAGTGCTATAAGTAACTGTATGTTGCAAAGAGATCCCTTCAAAAGTACAGAAATCTATGAACCTATTGTTTACATATTCACTTCCATTGTCAATTCGAAGAACCTTGATAGACCATTCCGCCTGTTTCTCAGCAAGAGCCTTAAAGTCTGGAAAATGTTTAAAGACTTCAGACTTAAGCTTAAGAAAATATACCCAAGTATATCACGAATAGTCATAAATGAAGGTTAGCACATAAAGAGCTCTAGTAAACGAAGGAGAAGGAAATGGACTAGAAACATCACTGTGAACAAGATCTAAGGGACGAGTAGCTCTCCAGGCTTTTCCTTTGTCAAAGTTCTTTTCAGGATGTTTTCCAAGGGTACAACCCTCACAAAGACCCTTAGAAAACTTGATGCGAGGCAACCAGTTGACCATTTCTTTTTGGCTCAATTGTTCAAGATAGTGATAATTTAGATGTCCAAAATTCTCATGCCATAGCTTACTAACCTCATTTGCATGAGTGAGCAAGGCAGTGGGTGTAGAATCAGAAGTAAAGTGGGAGAAGGTGTACAACTGTGAACAGTGATCTGCCTTTCCCTCAGCCACTGTAGTGTCGTTGTTAAGCTTACGAACGATCACCGAGTTAGGACCAAATTCCACTCACATTCCTTCACCAAGGTGAGTAATTTGGAATATTGATAGGAGATTGGTAGAGAGATTAGGAACACTCAACACTTGGTTAAATGTTCCCCCATCCATCTCTATCGATCCACTACTAGAAACTGACACTGTCGTGTCATTACCCTTTATGATTTGGGACATTCCACAAGGTTCGATGTTGGAAAACTCAACATGCGAAGAACCCATGTGGTGCGAGGCACTATAATCTATAATCCATGTCGATGAAGAAGAAAATTTTTCTACAAGGGCCTTTCCTTTCTTCTAATCATTTTTAGCACCTTTTGCAGCAGAAGACTCAGCCTTTGGAGCACTTTGTTTTATGGATTCAGGAACACTTATTTTATTTTTCTCAAGTAAATGAGATAATTGATCAATCTATTTCTTAAAACAGTGTTACTCGTCGTGACCAATCTTATTGCAATAGGAACACAAATAATTGCTTTTCTGTGCCTTAGGCTCAGAAGTCGAAGTGTTTGTGTCATTTTTAGGTTTGATCTTGGTTTCTTTCTTAGGTTGATCCTTTGTTTCCTTCTTCTTTTCAGTCTTCTTTCCTTTACTAATACTTGCTACAAGGGCATGTGACTTGGACTTGAGAGACCCCATTTGAATGAGTTTGTCCTGTTCTCGAATGAGTTGGGAGGAAAAACATTCAAAGGAGGGCATCGTCCAAGTATCGCCCAAAGCAGCTTTTATAACGTAGAAAGTTGACACGAAGACAAAATATTTAGGACCTAGCTTAGAGAGAATCGACAAGATCAATTAAGAATATTTATTTTCTACTTAACATCCTTTTAACAATAATCTAATGTGGACAAATTTTGAGAAGAAGGCTTGTAGGTTTTCAATGTCACTAGGATTTAACCCTAGTAGTTCATTTTCCAACTCATGCGCTCTCATGTCATCTAGTTGTCCAAACATAGCATCCAACATTTTCCACACAGATGTAGGTGTTTCAGACGCGTCAATGTGGAAGAGTAAGTTAGGAGAAACAGACATGCAAAGAAGACCTAAGGCTTCATCACTATGGTTTAACCACTTAGATTTTTCAGGTTCGTCGTCTGGTTCAGTCTCAGTTCCCATGGTGATGTGGAATAACCCTTTACCCCTTAGTTCCATTATTATTTTTGATATCCATTTGAAAAAGTTGAACAACGTAAGAAAAGGGATTGAAAGTGCATCCATAGTGAGAGAGAGAGAAAGAAATGCAGAAAAGAAACACAACCACCCAGGACAATAACAACCCCCCTGCTTTTGGCACTTTATATGTTAGTGCATTGATTACAATCAGGTCCATGCGTGTGGTTTGAAACACTTGGTAGCTTTTCTTGTAATTAGCGTAATAACGCGTAAGAGAGGAGACCACAACAGTGTTTCGTGTAGCGCAGCAAAAAAAACACCTTAAACAAGCACAAGAAAAAAACAGAAAGGAGGTGAAATCAAAAACTGGTGGTGAGAAAAAGTGTCTCATGTCACATGAAAGAATCCCTTTGTCATAATACTCTAGCAGACGCGCTCACAAGTCTATGAAAAAAAGGAATAGAACAAAGCTCAAAAGAATGAGCTGAATTAAGCAATACAAAGACACCCCCCAGAATGTGGCACTTTATAAAATTAGTGTGTTTACAAATCTAATGATCCCATCATCTAGAGTGCAAAAAAATGTGTAACTTTGACTAAAGAAGTGCTCAAAACCGAGCAACAAGTCAAAAGTTATAGCAAAAACCAATTCCCGCAATTGCTGAATAAAAAGCCAATAAGCCTGTAAATGGATTAAAAAAAAGCCCTAAACTCATGCAAAGGGTGTCGTATGTATGCTCGTTGGAAATGACATGGAATTTGAGATAGGGTTTGTTTGTATTGAGAGGGGGGATTAGCCACCTGCATATCCCGGACCTCACCCTTCATCTTCGGCACTCGACGAAAGGTTAAAAATACAACAAGCCAAAAGACCAAATTTTATAATGCCAAAGAAATAGTGTTTAAATAATTTTAATAAAATTAGATCTAATTTAATTAAATCTAATGAAGTTCAAAAAGGCTTTAATTAAACAAATTACTGAAAAAGAGCACTTTTTTTGAATATTTTCTAAAACTTTCAAGTTTTAGAAAGAATGTGTTTTAAGAGAAGATTTTTAAATAAAGATTTTTAAATAAATAACGATTGAAGGCGTTTTTTGGAAAGGATCTTCAAATAAATAAAGATTTGTAAAAAAATCCGTAGAACTTTGTAGACTTAATACTTACCAAAAAGGAAAACGTTTGTTTTATTAAAAAACTTAGCATGAATAATTACACGGCTCGTTTTTATAAAAAGTAGAGGTTCCTTGTTTGAGATTAAGAAAGAAAGTAAATGAAACTTACCAAATAAAACAACTGTTCCAAAAAAAAGTGACTGAAAAAAGTGACTATACTTGTACGAGGACCTTCCTCACAGCTGTGGCAGAAGATTTTCCAAGAAGGCGTTTGGTAATAAGAACATGCCGCACAGGGTAAGAGGTTGGTTTCTCAATCAAGAAAAGGTTGAGTTTACAAGTTTTAACAGGCCGCCCAAGGGTAAGATTGCAGCAGATTAATAACACACCTTTATGAAAAAAATTGTAGGCAGATTAATAATACAGTCTGACAGATTAGATTGCGCGTAGAGTAATAAGTTTGCAGCTGCGCCAAGTGAAAAAAGGGATGGTTTGTATTTGTTTTGAACAGTATAGAATGCAGGCTGAAGAATAACACACGTGGATGTAAAAAAAAGTTGCAGGCCGCGCCAAGTGAAGAAAGGAATGGGTTGTCTTGTATTATGAAAAGTTTGAACAGTTTGAACAGTCCAAAAATGGTCAGAGGGACATCAGTTCGTTGATGAGCAACCACGACTGAAGAACACAAAGATCCTACAACCACAGAAAACTTGCATAGACATATCTTGCAAAAAATAGAGATCTTAAAAAAATTTCACTTCCATTTTAATAAATGAAAAGAATCTCTACTTTGGATTTTGATACATCCAACTAAAAAAAGTTAAAAAACCTGATTTCTCAAGGTATTTTGAAAAACCTGCAGATGCACAAGAAAAAAACACAAAAAAAACTTTCCAAGAAAGCTTGTTAGAGATATTAGCAAGATAATTTCTAGAAAATAGTGATCAAAGGACTTACATGCAGAGTAAAATAATGAAACCAAGTAAGAGTAATCGCAACAAAAAACAAATCAAGTACACGTTTACCCGATCTCAGCTCTGATACCATGAAAAGAGTTTGTGAGAATTGAATCAGAAACGAGGCACCACGAAGTAGTTGCACTCCAATGGAATCATGAAATCTCCAGCGATAGCAAGGAAAAAATGATCAGCAATGGAAGAACTTGCTCAACAGAAATAAAGCTTGCATATAAGAAAGACAACGGAGTGTCTTGGCATGCTCATAAATGAATAGAAAAGGGATATATATAGGGTGCTGAGTAACCCTAGTGCACGACACATATGAAACCCTAAACCTAACCCTAAACCTAACCCATGTGAGATGACCCTCCAACATGAGAGGAGGACACATAGGATAACTCACACTAACATGGACAAGAAGATATTTGACTATCTAGGACAGAACTGTATTTTCTGAAAGATTGATTTGGTTGGAGCATGAAATGAATTGGGTGATTTTTGATATTAGTTGGAATGTGAATATGTATAAATTTGGAATCCAATGAATCCATTTTGAGGTATTGAAATTTTTAGGAAGGGTGTTAACTAGTTGCTTTTTGGGAAACTTTATTTGGTGAAGGAAAAAGTTGATGTAGTTTGAGCCAGTGGATGTTTCACTTGTTATAACTTATTTAGAATTTTTTTACAGGTTCTATAATTTCCATCAAATGGTCACATCCCATATTTTAAGTTTTATTTAATGGTCTTAAAGCCAAAAGGTGAAGACATGGTGCTGGAAACAAGTGTTTGGTGAAGGCAATTAGCCACTTGGCCCATTAAACAAAATAATATGATTGGTTCATGATAATTGTAACCATGGATGATATTTAAATGTTATTTTAACTGTGTGGTGATTTTTAGATCTTGAATAAAAATATTTTTGGTGTTAGGAGATATTTTTCATTCTAATGCAAGGGTTTTGATCATTTTTGGTGCATTGAAAGTTATTTTTGGTTAGGACGACCCATAGGGGTCACTTGTTGCTGTTATAAAAACTATATTGGATGTTTTTAAGATGAATTAGTTGAGATAATGGAGGGAATTTTTTTCGTGTTTTAATTTGAATTAAGAAGGAGCTTATAAAAACATTGTTCTAGGTGCTTTTTGAAGCTAGTGGTGTGTATGCAAGAAGTGTGACTTAGGTGTGAGATTTTTGTAGGTGTGTAAGAATGAATATAGATCAGATAAGGTGTGTGATAAATCAATTAAGGTAAGAAAGCATGTGTGCAAGAGTTTGAAGCTTGAGAAGTGAAGAAAGAGCTAGTTTGTGAGAGATTGAAGACATAGGGTTGGAACAAGAGGTAATCCGCTGAAATTGTGATCTCTATTAGTTGTGGCAGAAAAAATAAATTAGATATTTTCTTCGTAAGGTGGTTGAATTGGTGCTTGATAATCTTGGGGGGTTTTAGCCTTCTTTTGGAGTTGGTGCTTCAAAAAACTAGGGGTTGATGCTCCTTGTAGGGTTGTATTTCTACTAAACTAGGGGTTGGCGCTCCTTATGGGGTTGGTGCCTCACTAAATTTGAAACATATCAATATATATATTGTGTTTCAGTGGATTTTCTTCCCCTTGAGGGTTTCCAACTTATATCTTGTGTCTTGTGTTGATTATCTTTCTCATGGTTTCTTAGATATGCGATATTTGATTGTGTGCACACATTAATGAATGGTTAAATGGTTTTGAGTTTTAAATAAGAAATATGAAATCTGATTTGAATTTTGTAAGGACTAATCCACCCCCCTCTAAGTCCATTGTGCTTCTAACATGAAGAATACTGTTAAAAGATCAGCAAATCCATTAATGGATGCCATGGTATCTCTGTGCCTGAAACCCGCACTAGGGAAATGTTTGTTTTTTAATTTCCAAGCACCCCAGTTGGTAAAAAAATGAATGTTGGAACATGAGATCATGACAAAGAGGAGAATCTAAAAATGTCATCCACATTGCAAACCAAGGCCATTTTTTGACACTTACTAAAAATAGCCTATTCTATGCTCCTCCACATACTAAAAATAGTAATTCCTCTGAATTGCAAGTATGGATGATCCGGAACATCTAGAAAAGATGAAAATGAAGGACAAATGACATTTTTTCCCCAAAATAGATGGCTTCATCTTCACTCATCTTTCCAATTTTTGAAATATTCACATGATTACAAGATGATCTCATAGCTCAAACAGATAAATGAAGCCTCCATATTGGTCTTGGAAGCATCTTCTTGGTCCCAGTTGTTTCCAAGAACATGGTGAAGCATAACAAAGGAATGTCTAGACCATTGAGTAGCTGAAAAAAATTCAAAGAGTGTCAAAGAATCCATTGATTCATTAGAGTAAGTCATCATGCTTATTATATGGGCTTGAATCATCATCACCTCATCAAGATGAGCTGGTTAAAGTAATAAGGTTGAGCTGACTGAGATGACCCTAGTGAGCTAGGTGAGTTGGTTGCAATGAGATGGTTGGATAGTTGGGTGAATTAAAGTAAGCCGAGTTGAGATGAAAGTAGTGAGTTTTGTTTGGACTAGTTTTTACGGTGAGATATGTCAAAAAATCATCCTTTTTCATGGCAATGCCTATACAAGTGAGCCAGGTCAAGAAAGGTTGGTTAGCTAATTGAATTTTAATGAGATGAGATGGTAAACCAAATGATATTTGGCAATCTTGAGATGCTGGTTGGAGTGAGCTCAATGAGCTTAGTAATCTAAGGGACTTGATCAATCAATCATCAAATGGATCATCATGAGAAATTGCTATGGTCATCTTGAGGGATCTCTCAATAGTGTTTCTGAACACTCATTCAGAAACCCAAGGTGTCCATGCATCATGTTAAAAGAGGAGATTGTGATCATCATTGATATTCATCGTAGATACCCTCTTCATCGGATGTGACAACCTCTCCTTTCTTCTCTCTTTATCCCTCTCCTTTCTCCCCCATTTCTAATTCTTCATTGGGCATAATCATTGTATTTTTTCTCATTCACTTAAGTGACTTCATAAAGTTACATTGTAAAAGTTCCTTTAATTTATAAAAAAGGAACTTATTCCTCACTTCTTAGGAAGGTGAAAAGTCATGAGTTGAATGAGACCATGAAAAGTCTTGTGGGTGGTAGGTCAAGAGTCAATTCACATTACTATAAATTGGGATGACTTCTCCATTTCAAAGGATCCTGAAATTCAGAACTTCTTGCTATCAATTGTGAATTGTTGTAATTTGATTGAAGCGTTGTACTCATCGCTACACATGAAATGAAAGATACTGTTCTTCCATTTTCCCTTTCTCATGTTTTTTCTTTTCCCTCTTATATGCACTTTATAAGCATGGCGATTAAAGAGAGGTTTGTATCTTTGATGAATGGGCCTCAAAAAAACATGTGTCTATGTGGATTTTATTTGTCTCATTGATAGATTCATTGTTGCTTTCTTCTATATTGAATATTGAACTACTATGGTTACTGGGTGTGAACTCTAGAATTCGCCTACTCATAGAAGTGACCTTAATTTCCTAATTTATCTCCTTTCCCCTCATCCCTGTGATTTATTCCCTTGTACCCCATACAAGTAATTTACCACAGGTTCAATGGAGTGTCCCTGTGTGATCCCCAACCTATTTGGCTAACCCCCACCATTTAGTTTCTGATTAGATTAGTTAGATTCAATAATGGGAGCCACATCATTCAATACATAGGTGCTTCGCCCCATGAATGTTGGTAGAGATACCTAATTTTCCCAAATGAAATTTTTTCTCACCAGTATGCTTGAAATCTAGAATGTCGAATTCAAGTAAAAATGCTACTTTAAGTTGATCATAGTCGACCACGGATTGGATTGGGTCATGTTTTTGATACCAATTCTAGATGTGACCAAGAAATATTGTTGCAAACTGAGTTACTTTCCATTCTGAAGACGTTATTCATTTTTCTCACCATATAAGTTCACATTTAAGCACATGATCTACTACATTTTCAACTCCATGATACTCTGGCAAGTGTAATGAAATTTTGTATAATATATTTGGTGCAATAAATTATTTTGTATTATTCCCAAAACTACCATGTATAGGGTTAGATGTTGTAAGTGCAACGTTCTCACTACCATTTCTACTTGTAGGAGAGGGATTAATTCTCGGGACCTATTGTGACTGGTGCTGTTATGTTTATATTCATCATCCCAAACCGTTGTTCTTTTGGTATTTAGGATTCACTGGTTGTCTCTTTTGTGTAGGTTGCAATGATTGTATCACATATGGTAGACTATTTTCTAAATTTTCCTTCTCCCCAGCTTGTTTGAATTCTTCGTCACTATCTATTTCTATTAAAATTTGTTTTGTATTAGTTGATCCAATCATGTGATCAGGCACAAGGGGTTAGATTAGGATCCCATCGGCGTTATATTGTCCTTCCTCATCTTCCAGAACTTGGGTATTCTCTTGACATGTGGTTATTCCTTCATGGAGCTCCTTGTCCTTGTTGCTCTTTGTTGGCCTTAACCAATGTTGTTGGTTGTTACCCATAGTTCCTAGAGATGAGTCACGTAGACATACTAACTCTCTTTCCAATGCCTATTGCCTTTACTATTCAAATCACCTCCTCCTAAGATTGTACTCATCTTTAGAATCCATAAGTTATGCCTGATATCTTCTTGTCCTTCCTGTGTCTTGCACCATCGACACTGTAGAGTATTTAGCCTTCCATTAGGAAAGTATCAATTCCCATACCAATCATCATATTCTTAATCTCCAATGGTAGGTGTTGTAAGTAGGTTCCCATAACTCCTTAAAGAACTTATATTTTTCTTCTTCCACATAAGAAAAAGGTTGAGACTAAATATTCAAGTATATACCTCCTAAGTGCACCCTTCCACCAATATTCTACTGCACGTTTCTAGGTCATGTCATGTTGTGCTATATTTTTTGTACGCTTAGAGGTCCAAGGATAATTCTAACCCAAATACGTTATTTTTCCTAAACAATAAACAACTAACCATGCATGTAGGTGTACCAGAAGCTCACAGAAGAATGTTTCATATAATGCATAATAAAGATTAACCTCAACCCATTTTATTGTAGAGTAACCCGTACAACTTGGATGAATTTTTGTGAAAGAATGCTCAATGATGTTTAGCCAAGATTTGATGTTCCCATAAGTTAAATGATGCATCTTTTGTCCAGTTCATCCTTAAATTTTAATGAAGGTCCTAAATATAGAAAAAAATGTTAGAATTTGGTTGTCATCTTACCTTATGCACATGCCATTACTAGTCAGTTGTAAACAAGTTTTCCCCATTGTCACATTGGCATATCACACTTAGGAACAATAATGCGTGCCCACCTTAAGCACGAAGAGTTTCTAAGTCCCATCATAGTTTAGCAAGAGTGAAATTAATTAAGCGAGTTGTTAATTTAGAAATTATATTTTTTATTCCTAGTGTATTAACAATACAACATAACCATGCATAAACCAAACATAATGCTCATATATTAATTGTTACACAATTACAAGTTCAAGACATATAGTGGCTCGAAGTCCAAGTACAAGTCATTCAAACCTAAATATGCTAGCTCTCTATGCACATAATTACATACACACTCACATGCATACCTACATACCTCTCACATACCTTAAAAACATATACTATACCCCTTCATATGTATTTATACGAGTGGGAACTTTTCCTTCAATAGTTATACAAGAACTAATAATAGCCCTTGAGTTTATAACTCCAATTAAATGATACATCCAATCATTAGCAGAAATTAGCCTTTCGCTGCCATAAACCCATGCTGCATGCTGATCCTCTACATAAGGCAATGCTTATTCTTGGAATTATCAAATCCCTCCATCAAATTCATGAAAATGTTGAGAAATGAAGTTCAAGTACCCTTTTAGACTCATGTTTATCCTTATCTTTTTATGCTCTGGATGTTATTTCCTTGATCTTATCTTGTATTGCATGACCTTCTTTGTGATTTCTCCCACATTCCTCCAGTGTCCTTCTTATGCACATACTTCCTTTCCCTTTTATTTACACAATTATATCTTGTGCATTCCCCTGCTTATACCCGATGCACGCCTTTCTGAAATTCTTGTGTGTGCCTCCAAATAATGGTGAATCATGAGTAACTAATATCAATTCCTTAAAGACTTTAAAGAATAAACAACATGATAAATAATATGATGAATAATATCATCCACTACCTATGCTATAGAGACCATGAGAGGATACAACTATGGAATTTATTTTAGGATTACCTAAAACATTACAAGGGAACAATTCCATATTTGAAGTGGTAGAAAAATTTACGAAGATGAAATGTTTTGTGGCATGTAGTAAGACTAGTGATGAAACTAATATTTCTATTTTTTTCTTCAAGGAGATTTTCAAATTACATAGATTAGCAAAATTATTGTATTAAACATGGATGTTAAGTTTTTAGGGAAATTCTAGAGAACACTGTGGAGGAAACTGAACACAAGACTACAATTTGGATCATATATTATTCATATAAAGATGGAAAAAAAAATATCATTAATAGGAATTTAGGAATTTTTTTGAGATGTTTAATTGAAGAAAATCGAGGTGCATGAGATAAACATTTTGACACAATATGCATTTACGTATATTAATTTGGTGAACAAGATCACATAAAAGACACCATTCCAGATTGTGTATGGATAAAGTCCAAAATAAATTGTGAAATTGGATGACATAAACAACATGTAATTTATGAGTGTGGATGTAAAACATGTGAGAGATGTACATGATCAAGTATGTAAGAAGTTGGAGAAAATTTCAGTACAATAGAAACAATGCACAAAAATCAAGTGGAGGGAATTTGTAACGAACAGTTACACCAAAACCTCAAGGTGTTAGTGAAATCCGCACATGAGGATCATAACATCCCACCATGCTTCCATAGACCAGACCCTGGGCTAGATTTGCACCCGTATAGCAGGACCCCACCCTGCCCTATACGATCCTTGGGCAAACATTGCAATGTTGGCGTAACTACCCGTGCTGGGACTCAAACCTGGGTGGTCACTCTGATACCAAATGTAACGAATCATTACACCAAAACCTCGAGGCATTAGTGAAATATTCACATGAGGATCATAACATCCCACACGCTTCTATAGCCTAGACCCCACTTGAAATGTGTTATATGAAATGATAATATAATATACCAACAACCCAAAAATAATTATTTCCTAATTCGTCATTATTCAGAAGATATAGACGAAACCTTAGAATTGGGGTTTCAACCCTAAAATGGACATATCTTTTGCAAAACAACTCCAAAAAATCTGAACTTCTGGAGGAAAGATCACTTGAATTATTCATCCACTCCCCACATAAAACATATCTGAAAAATTCCAAGTCAATCTCTAGACATAGGCGAATCACCAATATTAGGGTTTCATCCCACAAAATTGCCCATATCAACTACTTTGATACCACTTGATAAGAACTTTGTATTTAATAAATCAATAAATTGCAGAAGATAACACAACACAAGAGATATATGTGGTCCAAAATACCATAATAATCAATATATGTAGAATAATACCCTTAAGGTAGGGCAACACCATACAATGCTCCTTAAGGAAGGAGTAACTCCATAATCTCCCAATATGGGAATCCACTTCGAGGGGGATACCTCCAATAAACCTCTACCAAGTAGAAGACTCAACTCATACATCCATTAACTCATAATGATACTCACATCCTTTAAATAGGATGGGTAACACCTAATCCCAATGTAGGCTGACCCATTACCCAATATAATTAATTCCTATGTGAGCCCATATAACTAAGGGGATGTGTGCACCTCCAATATACATTATATTATCTCTAGCCCTAATATCAATATATGTAATACCCTTAAGGTAAGAAGGAAGGAGTCAAATCTCATACCACTTCGAGGGGGACATGTAGAAGACTCAACTCATACTCATTTCCTTATATGATACTCACATCCTTTAAATAGGATGGGTAACACCAAATCCCAATGTAGGCCGACCCATTACCCAATATAAATAATTCCTATGTCAGCCCATATAACTAACTAAGGGGATGTGTGCCACATGTCGGCATCTCCATCAACCCATATACATTATATTATCATATCCCATGTGAACCCATACATATAACTAAGGGGATGTGTGCCACATGTCGGTATCTCCATCAACCCACATATATTATATTATCATATCCCAAGGTACATAGCAAGAGCAATGATACTGAATGTGTTCTTCTATTGCTCTAACCCGTGGTTGTCCTCTCAATGATGATGTGATGGATGGTGGATGGTACCCATAGAGTGCCAAAAAAGGAGACATTTTAGATGAAGTATGGAAGGAAGTGTTATACCACCATTCTGTAAGTGGCAACTATTGGACCCATCTTGCTTGTTTATCTGACGTAAAGCAACGGAGATATCCCTCCAAACACTTATTTACAACTTTTGTTTTCCCATTAGATTGGGGATGATAAGAAGAGCTACGAGCTAACTGAGTACCCAAACATGAGAATAAATGGTAGTCCAAAAATGACTAGTAAATATAGGGCCTAGATCACTTACTATAATCTTTGGTGTCCCATGAAGCTTCTGAACTGTGTCCATGAAGGCTGTTGCTACTGTGCTTGTAGAAAATAGGTGTGCCAAGGCACAAAATGAGCATATTTGGTGGGTATATCCACCATAACCATGATGAAATTTTTTCCAATCAGATTTAGGCAATGCTGTGATAAAGTCCATGGAAACCTCTTCCCACCACTGGCTAGGAATAGATAGAGGTTGTAGAAGACCTGGGGATCGAACTGTTTCACCCTTATTTTGCTGAAAAACCATGCATTCTGCCACAAATTTTTGGACATCCCTTTTGAGACCTTCTCAGAAGAAATCTTGTTTGACTCGATGATAAGTCTTAAAGAATCCAGAGTGACCCCCTACTAGAGAAGAGTGAATCTTAGATAGAATCCTATTTTTAAAAGTGGAGTTCTTACATAGGTATAATCTATCTTTATAATAAAGCATCCCCTTTCAATACAAAATTTTCATACATGCTTGGATCATTCTAGAGATGATGAATGAGGTTTTGTGTGGTTGGGTCATTTCTCCATTCAGACCTTGCCTCATCTATCCAATTTTCTTGTAATATGGACATGGCACATAACAAGGCTGTAGTTGAGTCATCTTTCTGCGACAGTGCATCCACAACTACATTCTCCTTCCCTTTCTTATAGATAATATCAAAATCATATCCCAACATCTTGGAGACCCATTTTTTTTGTTCTTGAGATGATAAACACTTGCTCCAAGAAGTATTTTAGACTATCATGATCTGTATTCACTTTAAAGTGTCTTCCTATGAGATATGGTCTCCATTGCTTTACTGCATGAAGTATGGCTAGCATTTCCTTCTCATAAGTTGGCTTAGAAATATTCTTACCTTTGAATTGATGGCTCAAAAAGGTAATAGGATGGCATGCTTGTATGAGAACTACCCCCATACCTACCCCTGATGCATCACATTCAACAATGAATGTTTTGGAAAAACGTTGGAGTAGACAAGATTGGAGTGGTGCACATGGCCTACTTTAGTTGCTCAAATGATTTGGTTGCATCCTCACTCCAATGGAAGGAGTCCTTCTTTAATAAATCTATGAGAGGTGTGGCTATGCTTCCATAATGCCTTACGAATCTTCGGTAATAACCTTTAAGCCCCAAAAATCCTCATAGATTCTTTAGGGTTTTTGGAACCTTCCACTCCATCATGGCTTTGAACTTATTAGGATCCACTTTAACCCCTTCATGAGAGACAATGGGACCCAAATATTCAACCTCCTTGAGTCCAAAAGAACACTTAGAGGGCTTTGCATAAAGTTGATGTTGCTCAAGGGTTTCCAAAACCTTATTTACATGATGCAAATGTTCCTCCCATGTTTTTCTATAAATTAATATATCATCAAAAAACACTAAGACAAACTTCCGCAGGAATGACTTAAAAATAGAATTCATCAAACTTTGAAATGTAGAAGGTGCATTTGTGATTCCAAAAGGCATTACTAGGAATTCATAATGGCCTTCATGTGTTTGAAAGGTGGTTTTATGAACATCTTCATCCTTGATTCTGATTTGGTGGTATCCCGAACTAAGATCAAGCTTTGTAAAATAAACAACACCATGTAACTCATCAAGCAAATCATCAATAACAGGATTAGGAAACTTATCTTTGATTGAGTACTTATTAAGTTCCCTATAATCAGGACACATGTGCCACATGTCATCTTTCTTCCATACCATCACTACTGGAGAAGAATAAGAACTCTGACTATGGCGGATATATCCTGCTTCTAATATCTCATGTTACAATCTTCTCGATTTCACTCTTTTACACATATGGGTACCTATAAGGTCTGATGTTAGGAAGTTGACTTCCTAGTAATAAGTAAATAACATGATCATGATCTCTCTTTGGAGGTAATCCCTTTGGTATATTTTCAAATACAACTGAGTGTGCATCCAACACTGCTTGCATATCTGATGGTATAATGTCCTTAGAATGATGAGCCTCCAATGAAAAGAGTTGTGCCACAAATCCCTCTACACCCTTTTTTAGAATTTTGTGCATCTGATGAGAACTTACTATTTGTGGAGACTTTTCTCTTAAGCCTCTTAGCTCAAAAGTCCTTCCTTCAGAGTGAAATCACATGAACAAGTCTTGGAAGTTCATCTCAATGGTTCCCAAAGTGGTAAGCCATTGAACCCCTAACACAATGTCTGCTCCTCCCATAGAAATGGCATACATGGGACTATTTAGTATGTAATATCCCATGGCAAGCTTAATGCTATGGAATTTTCTAGAACAAGTAACAGTACCTCCATCAGCAATCATTACTTGACATTCAGGAGCTGGATAAATGAAGCAGTTTAGGCGCACCGCTAACTTATGATTGATAAAGTTGTGAGTACTTCTTGAATCAATCAACACTGTGACCCTCTATTTTTTAGGAATCTAACCACCTTTAGGGTTTGGGGGGTGCTAATACCTGAAATTGCATGGCATGAGATTGTTGGTTGAGGATCTCCTGACTCCTCCTCTGGCTCAACCAAGACCTCTGATTCTGAATCTTCATCCTTCTCTTCATCTTCATTAGGCCCATCAATGTAGAACAACTTCTTTTCAGCACATTTATGTCTTGGTCTAAATTTACTGTCACAGTTAAAACATAATCCTTTTTCTCTTTTTTCTTCAATTTGTTGAGGTGTCAATCTAACTGGTCGAGGGAGTGCTGGGGCTAAGGTGTTGCGATCTCTAGTATAAGTGAAATGTTGTCTCCTACTTGAAACAAATTTCTCCTCTGCCCTTCTTGCCATAATCATCGAATCAGAAACCTTATGAGGATTAAACATATGCACCTCATGCTCAATGTGATCCTTAAGACCCCCAATAAATAGGTCATTCAGATTCTCTTCAGTAATATTTTCCACCCGTAGAGAAAGCTTTTGGAAGTGATGAATGTAATCCTTAACAGATCCTATTTGTCTCAATTTTGCTAATTGGCTAAAGTAATTATCTGACACACTAGAACAATAGTGTAATTGCAACTCTTCAGTGAACATTGTCCATGTAACATTGAGACCACTCTTCTACCTTTGAGCACATAACCATCGATACCAGACGAATTGGTCAGGTTCGAGATACAAAGCTGCCATGGTCACCTTTTGTCCTAGTGGAATCTGATGTAGTTCAAAAAAATTCTCCATTTGGTTGATCCAATTGAGTGGATCCTTTCCATCAAACTTGCACATATCCACTTTTGGAAACATAGTACGGGCCTACAGAGTGCTCGTATTTGGATTGTGCACACTCAAAGATCCACTCTTGTCTCATGTGTGTATTATGTTGACCTGAGGATCCACCTTGATTGACATAAGTATGATTACCCATCATATGCGTACTGAATTTTTGCATGAAATCCTCCAATATTTGTCCAATCCTATCCACATCTTCTTTGTTGGCCACCCTAGATTCGAGGTCTCTCAGGTTAAACTCAAGTTGGCTTACTTTGTGGTCTGTTGAAGTAAACCCTAACCCTGAGGAGTCTGTAGTTATATCTTCTGTCTCCAACTCCTCAACTACTATCTCATCCTTTTCTGGTGTTTTACCTGGAGTGATGGGATTCTTTTTTCCTCTTGTGGAAGGCCCTGCCATGATGCCCCAAAATAGTAGGATGTATGGATCACAGTCAAATTTTAGGGTTTCATATTTCAATGTGAATTTGGCCAAATATAAAAAATATTAAAGAAAAAACCCCAAATAATTTGTTTTTTGCTTTCTGAAAATATAACGAATTTGAAAAAATTCCACAATTTGCACCCTAGGGAGTGATTTTATGAAAAACCCTAAATTTGTAATAACTTTTGCAAAATAAATCAAAAAAGTCAGAAATTTTTAGGGAACCTTACTTGAAGTGTTTTACAACTTTGGTAAAAATATCTCCCACCAATTCGCTTTGATTCGCAATATATGGTGGAAACAAAAAATTAGGGTTTTTTCCCTAATTTTGGCCTAGATCACAGCTCAGATATGATAATATAATATACTAGAAAATATGCCACACATTTCATTATCAAGTGGTATCAGAGTAGTGATTTGGGTAATTTGTGGGATGAAACCCTAATGTTGGTGATTCATCTATATCTGGAGATTGACTTGTAATTTTTTAGATATTTTTTTTGGGGAGTGGGTACATAGTTCAAGTGATATTGCCTCCAAATTTCAGATCTTTTGGAGGTGTTTTGCAAAAGTTGTCTGTTTTAGAGTGGAAACCCTAATTCTAAGGTTTCGTCTATATCTTCTAAATATTAACGAATTAGGAATTTTTTTTTTGGGTTGTTAGTAATATATTAAATGGTGATACCACTGAAATTTCAAAATTGGTGGATCTATTTTGACAAAGTTATTTCAGTTTTATTATTTTTCACTATTTTGCTCCACAGGCCATGCAATTTGAGGAATTTTCCTAAATTTTTTTACATTTTTGGAAATCTCTCAAAATTTTAGCAGGGGTTACTTCTTTGTGGTTTCAGATTTGAGGCTGAATGATTGACGAAATCATCAGGTAAAATATTGGTCAAAGGAGTAAGTTTGTGAAACCCTAATTTTTATGCATCAAGGATATACCAATTTTCTATGGTAATGGGGAAATTGATGCAAAAAAAAGGTGGAAACAATTTAAACAAATGTATTTTGAAGAATTTTTAGTATGGGTTAGTTTTTATCTTCATCTTGGTGGGAAAGTGTGACATTGGTATTCTTATTTGGATATAGATCTATTGGATTGGGATTGGGAGGAAATGGAGGATATTTTCTTAGCTAGATGGGAAACAAAAAAGAAACAAAATTTTGTTAAAGAAGAACAAGAAGAAGAAGAAGAAGAAGAAGAAGAAGAACAAGAAGAAGAAGAAGAAGAAAATGTTGATGATGAAGAAGAAGAAAATGTTGATGATGAAGCTGCTACACCAGGATAGTGCATCTCCAAGGAAGGAAGCTTCAATATTTCAGTTTGAAGGGTGCATTCAAAGAAAAAAGGTAATTGTTTCCATAAACCCTAGCAACAAATATAACTTCATCAATATGGATGTAGCTCACAATCTACATGTGCAAACAAAGCATATCAAGGAATCTCAAATGGATGATAAGCATATTCAAGTTTTTGAAGATTTAAAGCTTTCTATGGATAAATATGTTTTACATTCATATTTTTATGCTTTAGATATGGATGGTATGGATATTGTTCTCGAATATCCTTGGTTAGAGACATTGGGAACAATTAATATTAATGTGCAAAAGAAATTCATGAAATTATGGTACAAGAGCAAGAAAATTACATTGCAAGATATCACACTTAGCAAGGAAAAAAATAATGTAAAATTGGATCATGAAGATGAATTTGAAGATGGTGAAGAAGGGAATAAGGATGAATCAGAAGGAGAGGATGAAGAACATGATGAAAAAGTAAAAAATAGTTTCTCTACTAAAGAGAAAAAAGAAATAGCAAACAAGTTGGAAGAGGAAAAGAAAGCGGAGGAAAAGATTGATAACGTTGAGCATACTAAGGTTGCACCATATAGACACCCACATCATCATGAGAGGAAAAAATCATGGAGACATGCGAGGACACACAAGGGCAGCAATCTATATGGATATACAGGGAATTGGAGGAGTAATAATTTTGGCTATACATGGAATCAATGGAACAATAATTATATGACATGGAATCACATGAATAATAATTATGGATATGCATGGATGCCAAGGAGGAACACATATGGACCAAGATGGAATCAGATAAGCAAAATGGAATATGGAATCATGTTTGGAGCAACATCACCCACTAGGATTTCATATGGGTGGTTAGATGATCGAGCATGGCGACAAGTGTGCAATAATTTAAAGCAAACTCATTATATGGCTTCTTCTTATGTTTCAGGGATGAAACATGTCAAAGAGGGACGCAATGCTATGTACCTTGGGATATGATAATATAATATATATGGGTTGATGGAGATGCCAACATGTGGCACACATCCCCTTAGTTATATGTATGGGTTCACATGATATAATATTATAATGTATATGGGTTGATGGAGATGCCGACATGTGGTACACATCCCCTTAGTTAGTTATATGGGCTCACATAGGAAATAATTATATTGGGTAATAGAGTCGTCCTACATTGGGATTAGGTGTTACCCATCCTATTTAAAGGATGTGAGTATCATTATGAGAGAATGGATGTATGAGTTGAGTCTTCTACATGGTAGAGGTATATTGGAGGTGTCCCCCTCGAAGTGGATTCCCATCTTGGGAAATTGTGGAGTTACTCCTTCCTTAAGGAGCATTGTGTGGTGTTGCCCTACCTTAAGGGTAGCATTCTACATATATTGATATTAGGGCATCTTGGCCCCCCATATCTCTTGTGTTTTATTATCTTCTGCAATTTATTGATTTATTATATGTAAATTTCTTATCAAGTTTTTAGGGTTTCATCCCACAAAGTTGACTATTCATATCTTAATACAAGCATTAGGTTAAGGGCGTAGCATGCCCTTCCCCTTCAAAGAAAAATTTTCCCCAATGTTGAGAAGCTCTGGGTGCTGCTACAGGAATGTCATATCTTCCAATATTGCATCTTCATTGTCCATATTCTTCCACTTGATCAGGTACTTAGTAATAACCAATGTCCTCAATCTTTTAGTGCATGTTTGTAGGATGCATTCAGGTTCCAAGATGACCCTCCCCTCCTCATCGATCTCAGGTAACATTGTTTGGGTTGATACTCTCTGTCCATCTACTTTCTTTTGGCAAGAAACATGAAATACTGGATGTATTCTGGTTGATTGTGGAAGTTCTAATTTGTATGCTACAATACCAATCTTCTGCAATACTTGATAGGGTCCATAATACTTCGGTGAAATTTTGTTAGCCTTTTTTTGTTGTTTCAAAGACATTTGCTTATATGGTTGTAACCGCACAAAAACCCAATCACCGACTTCAAAATGCCTCTCCGTGTGATGTTGATCAGCCTGTTGCTTCATGCGGTTTTGTGTCATGACAAAGTTGTCCTTGAGACTAGAGAGGACCTCTTGTTGATACTGAATGTGTTCTTCTACTGCTCTAACCCATGGTTGTCCTCTCAATGATGATGTGATGGATGGTGGATGGTACCCATAAAGTGCCAAAAAAGGAGACATTTTAGATGAAGTATGGAAGGAAGTGTTATACCACCATTCTGCAAGTGGTAACCATTGGACCCATCTTGCTTGTTTATCAGATGTAAAGCAATGGAGATATCCCTCCAAACACTTATTTATAACTTTTATTTGCCCATTAGACTGGGGAAGATAAGAAGAGCTACGAGCTAACGGAGTACCCAAACATGAGAATAAATAAGTCCAAAAATGACTAGTAAATATAGGGTCTCAATCACTTACTATAATCTTCGGTGTCCCACGAAGCTTATGAAATGTGTCCATGAAGGTTGTTACTACCATGCTTGAAGAAAATGGGTGTGCCAAGGCACAAAAATGAGCATATTTAATGAGTATATCCACCACAACCATGATGACATTTTTTCCTTCAGATTTAGGCAATCCTGTGATAAAGTCCATGGAAACCTCTTGCCACCACTGGCTAGGAATAGATAGAGGTTGTAGAAGACCTGGGGATCGAATTGTTTCACCCTTATTTTGCTGAAAAAACCATGCATTCTTCCACAAATTTTTGGACATCCCTTTTGAGCCCTTCCCAGAAGAAATATTGTTTGACTCGATGATAGTTTTTAAAGAATCCAGAGTTCCCCCCTACTGGAGAAGAGTGAAGCTTAGATAGAATCCTAATTTTAAAAGTGGAGTTCTTACATAGGTATAATCTATCTTTATACCATAAAGCATCCCCTTTCAATAAATTTTTTTTAGACATGCTTGGATCATTATGGAGATGATGAATGAGGTTTTGTGTGGTTAGGTCATTTCTCCATTCAGACCTTGCCTCATCTATCCAATCTTCTTGTAATGTGGACATGGCACATAACAAGGCTATAGTTGAGTCATCTTTCCATAACAGTGCATCCACAACTACATTCTCCTTCCCTTTCTTATAGATAATCTCAAAATCATATCCCAACATCTTGGAGACCCATTTTTGTTGTTCTTCAGATGATAAATGCTGCTCCAAGAAGTATTTTAGACTATCATGATCTGTATTCACTTTAAAGTGTCTTCTTATGAGATATGGTCTCCATTGCTTTACTACATGAAGTATGGCTAGCATTTCCTTCTCATAAGTCAGCTTAGAAAGATTCTTACCTTTGAATTGATGGCTCAAAAAGGAAATAGGATGGTATGCATTTTTGAGAACTGCCCCCATACCCACCCCTGATGCATCACATTTAACAATGAATGTTTTGGAAAAATTTGGAGTAGCCAAGACTGGAGTGGTGCACATGGCCTAATTTAGTTGCTCAAATTATTTGGTTGCATCCCTCACTCCAATGGAAGGATTCCTTCTTTAATAAAGTTGTGAGAGGTGCAACTATACTTCCATAATGCCTTACAAATCTTCGGTAATAACCTGTAAGCCCCAAAAATCCTCGTAGATTCTTTAGGGTTTTTGGAACCTTCCACTCCATAATGGCTTTGATCTTATTATGATCCACTTTAACCCCTTCATGAGAGACAATGTGACCCAAATATTCAACCTCCTTGAGTCCAAAAGAACACTTAGAGGGCTTTGCATAAAGTAGATGTTTCTCAAGGGTTTCCAAAAACTTATTTACATGATGCAGATGTTCCTCCCATGTTTTTCTATAAATTAATATATCATCAAAAAAATACTAAGAAAAACTTCCGCAAGAATGACTTAAAAATAGAATTCATAAAACTTTGAAATGTAGAAGGTGCATTTGTGAGTCCAAAAGGCATTACCAGGAATTCATAATGGCCTTCATGTGTTTGAAAGGTGGTTTTATTAACATCCTCATCCTTGATTCTGATTTGGTGGTATCTCGAACAAAGATCAAGATTTGTAAAATAAATAGCACCATGCAACTCATCAAGGAAATCATCAATAACAAGAATAGGAAACTTATCTTTGATTGAGTAATTCTTAAGTTCCCTATAATGAGGACACATGTGCCACATGTCATATTTCTTCTGTACCATCACTACTGAAGAAGAATAAGCACTCTAACTATGGCGGATGATTCCTGCTTCTAACATCTCGTGTACAATCTTATTGATTTCACTCTTTTGCACATATGGGTACCTATAAGGTCTGATTTTAGGTGGTTGACTTCCTGGTAATAATTGAATAGCATGATCATGATCTCTCTTTGGAGGTAATCCCTTTGGTATATTTTCAAATACAACAGATTGTGCATCCAACACTGCTTGCATATTTGATGGTATAATGTCCTTAGAATGATGAGCCTCCAATGAAAAGAGTTGTGCCATAAATCCCTCTACACCCTTTTTTAGCATTTTGTGCATCTGATGAGAACTTACTATTTGTGGAGGCTTTTCTCTTAAGCCTCTTAGCTCAAAAGTCCTTCCTTCAGAGTGAAATCGCATGAACAAGTCTTGGAAGTTCATCTCAATGGTTCCCAAAGTGGTAAGCCATTGAACCCCTAACATAATGTTTGCTCCTCCAATAGAAATGGCATACATGGGACTATTTAGTATGTAATCTCCCATGGAAAGCTTAATGCTATGGTATTTTCTAGAATAAGTAACAATACCTCCATCAAAAATCATTACTTGATATTCAGGAGCTAGATAAATGAAACAGTTTAGGCGCACTGCTAACTTATGGTTGATAAAGTTATGAGTACTTCCCAAATCAATCAACACTGTGATCCTCTTTTTTTTAGGAATCCAACCACCTTTAGGGTTTTGGGGGTGCTAATACCTGAAATTACATGGCATGAGATCGTTGGCTTAGGATCTCTTGACTCCTCCTTTGGCTCAAAAAAGACCTTTGACTTTACATCTTTGTTATTCTATTCATCTTCACTAGGCCCATCAATGTAGAAAAAATTTTCACTGCATTTATGTCTGGGTCCAAATTTAATGTCACAATTAAAACATAACCCTTTTTCTCTTTTTTCTTCAATTTGTTGAGGTGTCAATCTAACTCGCCGAGGGAGCACTGGGGCCAAGGTGTTGGGATCTCTGGTATAAGTGAAATGTTGTCTCCTACTTGAAACAATTTTCTCGTCTGCCCTTCTTACCATAATCATCGAATCAATTTTTTTTTAGGATTAAAAATATGCACCTCATGCTCAATGTGACCGTTAAGACCCCCCACGAAATAGGTCATTCAGATTCTCTTCAGTAATATTTTCCACCTGCAGAGAAAGGTTTTGGAAGTGATGAATGTAATCCTTAACAGATCCTGTCTATGTCAACTTTACTAATTGGCTGAAGTAATTATTTGACACACGAGAACTGTAGTGTAATTGCAACTCTTCAGTGAAGACTGTCCATGTAACATTGAGACCACTCTTCTTCCTTTGAGCACATAACCATCGATACCAGATGAATTGGTCAGGTTCGAGATACAAAGCTGCCATGGTCACCTTTTTGTCCTGGTGGAATCTGATGTAGTTCAAAGAAATTCTCTATTTGGTTGATCCAATTGAGTGGATCCTTTCCATCGAACTTGCGCATATCCACTTTTGGAAACATAGTACGGGCCTACAGAGTGCTCGTATTTGGATTGTGCACACTCGAAGAACCACTCTGGCTCATATGTCTATTATGTTGATATGAGGATGCACCTTGATTGACATAAGCATGATTACCCATCATATGTGTACTGAATTTTTTCATGAAATCCTCCAATATTTGTCCAATCCTATCCACATCTTTTTTGCTGGCCACCCTAGATTCGAGGTCTCTCAAGTTAAACTCAAGTTGGCTTATTTTATGGTCTGTCGAAGTAAACCCTAACCATGAGGAATCTGTAGTTATATCTTCTGTCTCCAACTCCTCAACTACTATCTCATCCGTTTATGGTGTTTTACCTGAAGTGATGGGATTCTTTTTTCCTCTTGTGGAAGGCCCCGCCATGATGCCCCCAAAATAGTAGGATGTAGGCATCACGGTCAAATTTTAGGGTTTCAGATTTCGATAAGAATTTGGCCAAATATAAAAAACTTAAAAAACAAATCCCAAATAAATTTTTTTTTTCTTTTTGAAAATGTAAAGAATTTGAAAAAATTCCACAATTTGCACCCTAAGGAGTGATTTTATGAAAAACACTAAATTATTAATAACTTTTCCAAACTAAATCAAATTTTTAAAAAATTTTCAGGGAACCTTTCTTGAAATTTTTCTCAACTTTAGTAAAAATATCTCCCACCAATTCGCTTTGGTTCGCAATATATGGTGGAAAAAAAAAATTAGGGTTTTTGCCCTAATTTTGGCCTAGATCGTAGCTCTGATACCACTTGTAATGAAATTACTTGTATAATTCAGACCATGAGTAGAAATATAACACCAAATAACACAATATTTTAGAATAATGATCTCAATATGCAATTATAATAGCTTCGCCACTTCGAGGGGGTAACCTCCAAACCATACAATAAATATTTGAAAAATTCCAAGTGTATCTCAAGATATAGACGAATCACAAACATTAGGGTTTCATCCCACAAATTGCTTGGATCACTACTCTAATACCACTTCATCACATTAGGGAAAAAAACACATATGAAATGATAATATAATATACAAGATAACACATTTCATTATCAAATGATAATCATGTTGTTATATACATGAGATTTATATTGATAATGATTTCATTTCACTAAAGATTTATTATATACAAGTAATTATAAGAATTGTTTGATTTATTTTTGCAAAATTTATTAATAAGTTAGTGTTTTTCATAAAATCACTCCTTAGGGTGCAAATTGTGGAATTTTTTTAAATTCATTACATTTTCAAAAAGAAAAACAAAATTTATTTGGGGTTTATTTTTCAAGTTTTTTTATATTTGGCCAAATTCTTATCGAAATCTAAAACCCTAAATTTGACCGTGATCCCTACATCCTACTATTTTGGGGCATCATGGTAGGGCCTTCCATAAGAGGACAAAAAAAATCCCATCATTTCAGGTAAAACACTAGAAAAGGATGAGATAGTAGTTGAGGAGTTGGAGACAGAAGATATAACTACAGATTCCTTAGGGTTAGGGTTTACTTCGACAGACCATGAAATAAGCCAACTTGAGTTTAACCTGAGAGACCTAGAATCTAGGGTGGCCAGCAAAGAAGATGTGGATATGATTGGACAAATATTGGAGGATTTTATGCAAAAATTCAGTACGCATATGATGGGTAATCATACTTATGTTAATCAAGGTGGATCCTCAGATCAACATAATAAACACATGAGCTAGAGTGGTTCTTCGAGTGTGCACAATCCAAATACGAGCACTCTACAGGCCCGTACTATGTTTCCAAAAGTGGATATGTGCAAGTTTGATGGAAAGGATCCACTCAATTGGATCAACCAAATGGAGAATTTCTTTGAACTACATCAAATTCCATTAGGACAAAAGGTGACCATGGAAGCTTTGTATCTTGAACCTAACCAATTCATCTGGTATTGATGGTTATGTGCTGAAAGGTAGAAGAGTGGTCTCAATGTTACATGGACAGTCTTCAATAAAGAGTTACAATTACACTACAGTTATAGTGTGTCAAACAAATACTTCAACCAATTAGCAAAGTTGAGACATACATGATCTGTTAAGGATTACATTCATCACTTCCAAAACCTTTCTCTGCGAGTGAAAAATATTACTGAAGAGAATCTGAATGACCTATTTCTTAGGGGTCTTAAGGATGACATTGAGCATCAGGTGCATATGTTTAATCCTCGTAAGGTTTTTGATTATATTATCATGGCATGTAGGGAAAAGGAAAAATTTCTTTCTAGTAGGATTCAAAATTTCACTAATATCAGAGATCATAACACCTCGACACCATCATTCCCTAGGGTAGCTAGACTGACATCTCAACAAATTAAAGATAAGAGAGAACAAGGGTTGTGTTTTAACTGTGACAATAAATGTGCTAAACATTTCTATATTGAGGGGGATAATAAAGATAAAGAGAAGGAAGAAGATGAAGAGTTAGAGTTCATGGTCGAGATAGAAGAGGATTTAGGAGATCCCCAGTTATCGATATCATGTCATGTAATTTCAAGTATTAACACTCCCCAAACCCTCAAAGTGGTTGGATTCTTCAAAAAAAGAGGGTAACAATGTTTATTGACTTTAGAAGTACTCAAAACTTCATCAATCATAAGTTGGTAGTGCACTTAAACTTATTTGTTTATCCATATTCATAATGTCAAGTAATGATCACTAATGGGGGTACTACTAGTTGTTTAGGAAAATTTCATAACATTAAACTCACCATGGAAGATTACTTGTTAACTAGCCCTATATATGTCATTTCCATGGGAGGAGAATACATTATGTTAGGAGTTCAATGGCTTGCCATCTTTGGAACCATTGATATGAACTTCCAAGAGTTGCTCATGCATTTTCAGTCAAAAGGAGTTTAGAACTAAAAGGATTAAGAGAAAAGTCCCGATAGTTGGTGATCTTTCACCATATGTAAAAATTACTCAAAAAGTTATAGAGGGGCTCGTGGCACAACTATTTTCATTGGCATCACATCAGTCACATGTAATTATACCATCAAATATAAAATAAATTATATATAAGAAGTTAGTTGTGTATAGAGATATGCCAAAATGTTTACCTCCAAAAACTATACCATGACCATGCCTTCTAGCTAGTACTAGGGAGCCAATCGACCAACATTAGAACTTATAGATACCCCTATGTGAAAAAGAGTGAGATTGATAAGATAGTATAAGAAATGTTAGAATTATTAATTATCCGTTATAGTCAAATTGATTACTCTTCTCTCATAGTGATGGTGCGGAAAAAAGATGACAATAGGTGCATATGTCCTTATTACATGGAAATCAATAAGTACATATTCAAAGCTAAGTTTCTTATTCCTATAATTGATGATTTCATATATGAGTTACATGGTGATGTTTACTTTACAAAACTTGATCTTCATTTTGGATATCATCATATTAGAATCAAGGATGAGGATATTTAAAAACAACCTTCCATACACATGAAGGTTGTTATGAATTACTAGTAATGCCTTTTGGACTCACAAATACACCATCTACATTTCTAAGTTTTATGAATTCTATATTTAATAAAATTCTACAGAATTTTGTTTTAATGTTCTTTGATGATATATTAATCTACATTAAGACATGGGAGGAATACTTGAATCATGTAAATAAGATCTTGGAAATTCTTAAACAACATCAACTTTATGCAAAGCCCTCTAAGTGTTCCTTTGGAGTCAAAGAGGTTGAATATTTGGGTCACATCATCTCTTATGAAGGTGTTAAAGTGGATTCTAAACAGATAAAATCCATTCTTGAATGGAATGTTCCCAAAACCCTAAAGAATATCCAAGTATTTTTGTGGCTTATAGGTTATTAACGTAGATCTGTAAGGAATTATGGTAGTATAGAAACATCATTCATAGCTTTATTGAATAAGGAATATTTCCATTGGAATGAGTAATCTACCATTGTATTTTATAAGTTGAAGGAGGCCATGTGTATCACTCCAATTCTAGCCACCCTATATTTTTCCAAAACATTCATTGTTGAATGTGATGCTTTAGGGTATGGTATGATGGTAGTACTCATGCAAGAGGTTTATCCCGTTTACTTTGTGACCCTTCAATTCAAAGGTAAGAAATATCAAAACCAATTTGTGATAAGGAAAATTATAGGCAAACTTCATGCAGTGAAGCAATGGAGACCATATCTAATGGGTGGAATGATGTAGGGGAATCACTCCAAGGGCTATTCTACGGTTATTCTAGGATTATAACAATCAAATTTTGGGTTTCTTATTTCTTTAGATGTGTCTTTGATTCATTTATGGTGTCCTTAGAGCTTTAGAGGTTTAAAATTTTTTATTTTGAGGGTTTCACTCCATTTTGGTTTATTTGTAAATTTAAAATTTTACCTAGCCAATTTTAGCTTTCTCATTGGGTGTAGGGGTCTATTAGCAATTCTAACATGTTCTTAGGTCAATCTTGATCTTTATGTGTCTTGGGGGGCTCTATATGATACAATATTGGTCATGTAACTAAAAAATAACACTTAAGCCCTTCTTCCTAGTATGCAACCTCCATGGTGGCCTTGGATCATATGACCTAGAAGTTAGTTATGGGAAATAAATTCTAATTGAGGAGGCATAAGTATCAATTTTGTAACTGATTCAAGCGTTGATCAATCAAGGTGAAGGTGTATTAGAGCTCTAAGTACGTGAATAAGCAAGAAATATTGTTTTTTCACAAGACTCCATTGTTGTAATTTTATACTATATTGTGTTTTGTGTTTACATGAATGTGTTCTGTGAAAGATAATAGTGAACCAAGTGAGTGAAATATTGTAAACACTTGTTTGCATTTATTTAGATGAGATTTTGTTGTGATTGTGAAGATAAGAGTGGAAACTATGAGATAATTAGGACCTGTAGTTTAACATATCTGAATTAATGTTAGACACAGAAGAAGAGAATCCCAAGCCTTTTCCATTGTCCAACATTTAGAAAACTACCTTAATCCTTATTAGGAGTGTGTAGAGGTTAATAATAATTTATGAGTCTTTAGGACTAGAATAAGCATTATAAGTAGTTGTGTACCTTGGTACATCAAGTCGCAAAGCACTCAAGGAGAGTTCAAGGAGAGTTAGAGAGTTGAAAATATTATACAAAACACCTCACTATTTTGAAGTTTTTGGATTAAAAAAGGATCAAAAATTTGGTAAGAACCATGTAAATTTACCTTTTGGGTTATCACAGTCATGCAACCTTGATTCTAGGGCATCCACAACAAAAAATTATTTTTTTGAGATTTAACCAACAATTATTCCTCAAATTTGGAATTAAAGTTTGTGATGAGGTCATGAAAGGTATGAAAAAGGAATTATTTGTATATACTTCATGATTGAGGAGAAATTTATGATAGTATCTTGCTATAGTCGGGTAAAGTCAGAGTAAAAAGAGACAGTGTAAGTGAAACAAAATTATCATTAGATTTCAAGGTTTGAGACTCCTAACACAGTTGGATAAGAGACATAGGGGATGGAAATTAATTATGATGGGATTTTAAGGTGGTTGTAGGGTTAGAATGATTAGTAGAGTGTTGACATAAACCTACTTTGCATAATTTGTGAATGTTGAACTTCAAGATTGTATTGTTAAGGAGAATCTGACTTAATAACCTCTCTCAATTATTGACCATAGATCCCTAGAAGCTTAACAAGGTGATTATTAGCAACTCATAGTCTTGAGCCTTTTATAATCCTATTAAATTGTGAAGGACTATGTCAATTTGAACTAGATAAGACTGTGATGTGGTATAAAGAGGGAAAGTAATGATTTTTAGCATAAAGATTTAAGTTTGAGAGTGTATTTGACCATGAATAAGTTGATACCTTCAATTAGGGGTTCAGAGATGGAAGGACAAGCTTGAAGGACTAGAAAGGAAGCTCATTGGAGTCTTTTCCATTCAAGGATCAAACATAGAAGTCCACAATAAAGGTCAGAATATTGTTGTTGGATCTTATTGATACTCATTTTTGGGTAATGTTATAGCATGGACTAGAGAGGTTGACCAAGACATTAGATAACAAGGTACATCTCAAGAAACAAGATAAAAATTGTGAGTATGAGAGTGAAAGAAAAGGGTTACTTAAATTGAACTAGAAGCTGAGATCATAAGGATTGAATTAAAGAACAAAATGAATGTATGATATTCCATTGGAATTACATCATTAATGGTATCAAATCAGAGAAGGAGAATAAATCGATAAGAAAGTGACAAAGAGAGAGAGGGAGAAAAAATTAGGGAAGGAGAAACAGCTTGAGAGGAAAGTGAAAAATTGAAAAAAATCCACCAAGAAGAGTAGGTGGAGGTGGAAATAGAGATAAACTCAGATGTGATGAGTTAGTTGATATGCTAAGAAATATTCAAGATAGGTTAGGAGAACTAGAGGTCTCCCAGAGAAGAGGAAAAGCATTGGAGGATGACAATGATGATGAGAGAGGAATACCAATGGAAACAACAAAAGGATAACAAAATTTCACCGAAGTATTATTGCCCCTATCAAGTATTACAAAAGATTGGAACTGTAGCATACAAATTAGAAATTCCACAATCAACCAAAGTGCATACAGTCTTTCATGTTTCTTGCCTAAAGAAAGTAATTGGACAGAGAGTATCAGCCCAAACAGTGTTACTTGAGCTCGATGAGGAGGGTAGAGTCATCTTGGAACCTGAATGCATCCTTCAAACACGCACTAAAATATTGAGGACATGGGTTATTACTAAGTACCTGATCAAGTGGAAGAATATGGACAATGAAGATGCAACATGGGAAGATATGACAGTCCTGCAGCAGCACCCAAAGCTTCTCAACATTGGGGACAATGTTGCTTTGAAGGGGAAGAGCATGCTACACCCTTAACCTATTGCTTGTATTAGGATATGAGTGGCTGACTTGTGGCTTACCTTATCATTTTATTATATCATTTATAATTTCTCATGCTTAGTAGGTCGGCCTTGGTGTTGGCCATAACATATAAATAGTATATAGAGGGGATTTTAGTTAGTAGTTCATCATCAATTGGAGCATTTGAGTCTTATTGTATAGTTTGTAGGTTGCCCCCTCGAAGTGGCGAAGCTATTCTAATTGCATATTGAGATCGCTATTCGAGAATATTGTGTTATTTGGTGTTATATTTTTGCTCATGATCTGAATTATACAAGTAATTTCATTATAAAATTTGAATATAAAGTAGAAGACATGGTCTTAACACATTTGGGGAATGATTTTTAAAAAAAATGGACGCATAAAAAATTTAAGTTGTAGAATATTGGAATGCGAAGAGTGTTGTAGTAGTTTGTAAAGAATTTATATGAAATTGAGTTACCAGAGGGAATTGATATTTCATCAATATTCAGTGTGGAAAATCTATTTCTATATCATGAGGTGCATGAAAAATAAAAATACACTTTCAAATTAGAAATCAAAGAAAAATTAGAGAATGTCAATTGCAAAGAAACATCGTGAAGATGTGGAAAGAGTAATCAACACAGATAAGTAAATAGATGTGAGACAAGGAATACCGAGGAATATTTGGTCAAACAAAAGGGATCATATATTGAGGATGCAACTTGAATAAGCATATTTAAATATGTAATGTGTGAAGTACCATCAACAGATCCATAAGTAAGAGATTATGATTTTCTTATTACCTAGGGTGTATGCTACTAGTGTATTTGGTTCACTTGTAATCTTGAATCACCAAAAAATATTTAGTTTTGGTGACGCAGGTCTGTGTATCTATTCCATGTAAGTGTTACATGATGAAAATATTGTTGGTATGTTTTGAAAAAATCTTGTTTCATGCAAGTCTCTTTGTAATGTTTCATCATTTCATGTATGCATTAAGGTAGTAATGGTCTATATTGTGTCTTATACATAGTTTCTATTGTGAAAGAGTAGTTGTAGTGTTCCAAATTATCAATTGATAAATACAAGTATACTTAAATTAGTTAGTAAGAGTGGTTATGAAATCTCTCTAAAACTTCATCAAGTGCATTGGTATCTTCTAGATATCACAAATGAGTTTCACAGATAAAAAAGAGCTTCGAATTGATAGAGAAAGGTTTCATCACTCGACATAGAGGAAGGTAAAGTCAATCAGGTGCGCAACAAAGTCACATATTTAGTGTGTGATAACACATCAATAATTTTTAATAGCTCGCACTAATAGTGTATTTTTATTTGAATACACACATATACCCTTGAAATTTTAGAGCCATTAGATCATATTGAGATAATGTCCAAGGATTTAATGAAGTGGTTCAAAGCACAAGATTATGCGCGATGATATGAAAATGGAACTAGATTGTAGAGTTTCACAAATGAAATTATTATATGATCCAAAATGGATTTTACTTAATCCAATTATTGTAAATATTGAGCCAAATCAATTTTCATTGAGTTGTGTTTGAGCCCTATCTTGTATAAAGGTCAGTGAAAAACATAAGTGTCATATGGTTCACTTGTAGGTTTGAGGTGATATTGTTAATAGGTGAGTCTTGCATTTTATAAACATGCAACTACTCGTGTTAGGGAGTATCCCTACACAATTTATAATATAGTTTGGACTAGTCAATTCAACAGATTGTGCTATAGTTATATACTTACAAAGACTACAATTTAGTGAGTAGAGAGATTATGATCTAGAGTTTTTTGAGAATCTCTCTTCTGAGACACCTACATATTTTTTTCCATGTATTTCTTTATGTGATTTAATCAAGATGGTTGAGTTAAAGGTTTTTTAAATTATGTTGTTATGCGTGTGTTGCATATTTTATGCATAGTTTTATACTAAGTATTCTAAAAAAACTTTGTGGTCTAAGGAATCTCGCAACAAGGAAAACCACAACTTCCCATCAAGGCAGGGAGAACATGTTACAATGATAGTTCCCAAGGGGAAAGAGGAGGAAAATGATCATGAGTATAATATTGTGGGATGTGGATTTTCTATTGGGGAGAAAGACTCAACTTTAGGGTGATCCTACAAGGAAACACGCCATGATTACCCAAATACATAATTATAATGGCCAACTCCATTATCACAGTTGACATATGGGGTATGTCATGATCATATGGCCTACATCATATAGTATAAGTGACAAAGAAGAGGCATACCATATAATCAAATGGACATTGCATGCTCATAGAGATATATCTAGACATATGCATATCTGTGTATGAACCACACAAGAGAAGTATTATAGTATGGACAACATTATAGTGTTGGTCATATGAACACACCTTAGTGACTAGGCCTATATGAATCCCCATGGCCTAAGAGGACATAGAGGGACCATTCATAAACATATTAATAGAGAGAAAAAAGAGATAATGGGACCTTAGCGTTTTATATTGGTGCATGAAACTAGACTCTATTAAAAAGGATTACATCACCTAATGACCATATGCTGACCATCTAGGTTGTGTTAATGATGCCACATAGATGTGGTGGAGTGTGATGAATAAATTGTATTGGTGATATGTCACATAGATGGGGTGGATCAAGATGACCAAATGGTATTTTTTTTGACCTATGCAAAAAATTGTGAGAAATTTTAGTATGAACGGGTGTTGAGATAGTTCGAGCCAACACAAGATGTCCCCACAACCATTATTATATTGTGGTACACATATGTATGCCCCTAAATGGAAAAAGAGTATATTTTACCTTATTTTAAAGATAAGGATCCAAAAAACAATGAATAGTAGGATGAAATGAATTCAAAAACAAGTTTTGATGATATATGATCTATAAAGGCATGGTGCACCAAGGTACTTCCAACACCACTATTTCCACTTAAAAAAGAGGGAGAAAATGTATAAGACCATGTGAGATGGGAGTGGGAAGATCATAAGATGTTGTAGCAGTAGGGGTAAAGTAGGAACCCAAATGATTGTCCGATTTGATAATATAGGACATATATGGATGACAAAGAGACCCAGGTCCAGGTGAGCAAGTTGAAAAAAGATATTTTAACTTTAAAATTAATGTATTATATTAATTAATTAATATTTTATCTATTTTTAGTGACTAAGAGGGATTGGAACGTCACCATATTAGTTGTAATTTATTTAATAACTTAATTCATATTAGTGGAAATTCTAAGTATGATAACGAAAAATCATGTTGAGGTAGGGAGACACACCTCCATTTTTTATCTAGTGATTCTAGCATAGACAACATACCTTGTCGTAATTTTTGACCTAGATAGACTACATGTAGAGAATAAAAATATTTTTATTACATTAAACACAGTCATGGAGGAGATATAATCTTAAAAATTATGCGAGGATGGCCCCACCTACTAGTGATAAGCTCACACATGTTATGTTTGAGAAATATACACAACTAGATGAGCGTTATGTAGAAGAAATGAAAAACCTTAGGAGGGCACACTGAAAAATTTAATTTGGATAAAAAATTGAGGACTAAAACACATACCATGTTTATGTTGTCATGATAAATGTATAACATACAAAATTTAAAACTTTGGCCATGACAACCAAGTCCCCACTTGAAAATTTTCTCTCTTGGTCGCTGTGAACCCTTCCTTTAGCTAGCTTGTCCACATTTCATCCTAATTTTAGCTCATAGGAATGTGATAATAATATTTTCAAGTGTCTTTCATATGAAATAATGTATGCCTAAGGTGATTGAAGAAGTTGCTAAGATTTGAAGCAGAACAACTATCCTCAGAGACCTAGAAAGGGCCATTTTTGGCCTTTTTGCAACTAGTGAATACCCTCCAGAAGTTGACAGGGAAGAATAAATAAGTGTTGCACATGAGATATATGAAGTTATCTAAGGTATTTTAGGGATTTTTTTTGAAATAAATTGATATCAGGAATCAATCAAGAAAGACGAGGTCATTTGGAGAGCAGGGAATGTTATACACCAACAATGAAAACTGATTTGTTCAGATGATTCTAAGAGTTCCGAGATGATTTGAGAGGAAAAAAATAGCATGGGGTTCATTAGCTAGGAAATATCCTAACACGTTCATTCATATTGATGTAATTAAAATTGATAAAATAAAATTCATTATACCAGTATACATTAGGGGGTTGAAGGTTTTAATTATATAATATTATGTATTAGGTATTGGGGTAGACTATAGAGGTGAGTTAGAGAAGAGGTAGGGTAGATTTATATATATATATAACGAAAACATTTGAACCATAGTCTTTAAAAATAAATATCTTAAAATTGAAAAATGAGTATGGTCATAAAGTCAAATTATAATATCTTTTTGAATAAGGAAATCTCAATTATGAGATTCTTAACCAAGAACTAATAAGATTGTACAAAAAATGGGGTTGAGTATGCTTTTCAACACAAATGATATTATTTCAGTATATTAGATATTTGAAGAACTATTGATAAATGCTTAAAGTTTAACATTAAAGTAATTGGTCATGGGTTTTAAATGGCTTCAAACTCTCTTTCTAGAGAAAAGGTGTATTAAGAAAATAATCATTGAGTGGGAAACATGATATATTTTATGTTTCATATATTAGGGTAAACATGAAAAGGGGTAAATAAAATTATAATGGAAAAATGGGTAAGGCACATGGAAAAATATGGGGTATTATCATTCTAATAATATAACTATTATCACCAAAAAACAACACCCTCTGATTTGTCATGAATGAGATTTTTTTTTGGGAAACATGGGATTGTCTCCAAGTTGTGGGACTTGCTACTTGAGAAAAACCTCCAAAGAAGGCTGGTCCTCTACCTATTCATAATGCTAAACTACACCTAAGGAAGGTAATGCAACTATCTAATCCTATTCTAACAATCCAAGGACCAAGGGAAAAGAAGGGTGCATGAAAATGGAAATCCTAAGCTAAAAGAGGTGATAACACTAAGAAGAGGGGGATAAACACTCTAAGATGAGTGGAAACAAGGGGCAATGAAGGGAAGAAGTGTAGAAATGATTGCCACAATCAAATCTAGTACTCACACACTCATCTCATGGAGAACACCAGAAGAAAAAAACTGCAAGGGACATAAGAATGCAAAACAAACCAATATAGTAAGGGAAAGGAAATAAGATGCAACAAAACACGAGCTAGGGTAAATAATATCCATAAAACAAGACTTTTATTACTTCTAAGATATGCACAATCAATCACAGTGATGGAAAGAGGAAAGTATCCACATGCAATGAACCAAATATGAGGCCTGTTGAATGGGCTCATCTTTTACAACCTGTCATATGTTAGAAACCTTTATGCTTTATTGATTTAGTCATTTTTATCATAACATTCCCATTAGAACCTAAATATTGTCACATATATATTAATTATTATAATTATTACTAATTTACTCTATCTTATGGGTTTTGAATGTTGTGCATTTTAATCTCTTGAATGGAATGAATGGTTATCAAAGTGATTATATGAATGATGTACTTGTTGCAAGAAGCCATTATGTATTATTGCTAACAATGCAGTGAAAGATACTCTCTTTCAAGAAAGGAAGACTCATCTGCAACAACTAGGACTCATCCACAATAAGGCACATGCAGCCAAGGGAGATATGGACATCCACACAATTGTGACTATGGGAAGATGATCAACAAGAATGTCTCGTCAAAATCCACACCTATCAGTAAAGAAGTAGTTACATCAATAAAAGAATGAATCACGACAATTCCTATTATTGTCTACATTTGTAACCTGTAACTAGTTAATCTAGTTCTACACTAATTTTTCAATAGATAGTTAGTCAATTGAATGTATTAGAAAACTTATCTTTAGTTATATTTTCATGCATGGAGTTCCAAGGATTCTTTGGGAATGATTTGACAATCAATTAAAATGGAACTACCAGTTGAAAGTCTTTTCTACGTTTCTATTGAATATATAAAGAGAATGAAAAGTTGTTTTAGATATAGATCCATAGGAGGGGAACTACTGGTATTTTTTAAATCTTCATGTAGATCAATAAAATATGAGTTCTGTCATTCTTCCATAGACATAATCCTTAGAAAGATAGAGCACCCAAGGTAGGTCCCACTTGCGGTTGTTAACCCTCTTTTCTTTCTGCTTAATGTTTAAGCTCTTGTATGAATAGATTAGACTTACAATAGTTTAGTTCTCCACTTATTTTATGCTTTCATTTGTTTTATATTCAATTATAGCATTTACCTTTCATCTACAACATAATTTCCCTTTCCAACATTATGTTTCTATTGTTTTGACAATAATTTTGAATGTATACCTTATGAACACCTATAACTGTGCATACAACACTAGCATAGTTAAAAGCCTCTGTCCCTAGGCATGATGAATAAATCACTATGGATTAGTGAATAACATATTAATCACTGCTAATTAATTTGCACCACCATTGTTTGACGCCATTTCCATGGGCACTGCCAATTTATTAGGTTTTTTTGAGGGTTTTTTTTATTCCTTAGAAGTAGTCTAGGTTTAGGAATTCACTCTAAGAACACCCCCAGCTAATTACCATTGAAGAGCTGAGTAGTTGATGCATCCACCATCCAAGGGATGTCATTTGTAGATTCATCCATAACCCACAAGTAGCACAAAATTCTTCCTTTACCTCTGAACATTAGGAAGAAGAGACCTCTACATTCAGTTTGTTTGTTGAAGATAATCCTCCAAGTGACAGTTCTGTAGCTGCTCCTGAACAACCAAGGATGGAAGCAGAATTATATCAGAATACTTGAAATGGGGCCACCATTTTTGATTTCCCATAAATAAAAATGAAGCAGTTGTTGGAATGACGAATATATCTCCATCATCCTTGCCAAATTTCCATGGAGCCGTGTTAGAATATCTAGATACCTTTCTCTTTGAGTTTGGTGTTTTGTGTAGGAGCTATTATTACACCATTGATGCACATAAGTTAAAATTGTTTCTTGCAATGTTCAAAGATGTTGCTTTAAGGTGTTTCATGGGATTGGGAAGGAATACTGTTACTACATGGGAAAAAATGAAGGATATGTTCCTCGGAAATTACCAAGACTATTATAGACCAAGCAACAAAAGAGGTGATGAAATCTATAGAATGCAATAGAAAGATGATGAACTGTCGACACTAAAATTTTCCTCCGTAATTTCTATTTCATTAATGTATGTATGAGGAATAGGATGTTGTTAAGTATAATTAGTAGTAGCATCCGATAGAAGATAACGGTGTTGCCGGTACGACGCCACCAATAATGTATAGTATGGTAATAGTCAAAGTACAATAGGAATGTTGTGGTAAATATAAATATTTGTTGTAAGTGGTTTGGTAATGTTAAAATTTCAAAGTTAGGGTAAGTAGAGAAGCATGGTCTACATGATTAGGAATTAGAAATATTATATTAGTAATAAGGACAATGAGTGATGTCATAAATATTTTATGTATTTTATTTGTAAAAAGTCTAAAAAGTTGGAACTCATGTGAAATGATAAGATTTATCTTATCTTAAAAGATAAGCTTACATGTAAAGAGAAGAGTTAAGGTATGGAATATGATTCGTCAAAGTAGATTTCTTATCTTATCTTAGAGATAAGGTGGATAAGCCTGAAAGTTCTATAAATAGAGAGGCCACCCCCCTCATTTAGCATAGAAGGAAGTAGCAAGAAATATTGTAAGAGTAAGTGTGAAGCCATTAAGAGATGTAATTGTGAAGTTTCTCCCATAGTTATTGTTGGAAGGAAAGTGAAGTTAGTAACACTTGAAGTACCTCATGGGTGAGATTGTAACAATTTCATGTTGATATTATAATTTACACTTATATTTTAGATTTGTCATCATTCCTTCGTATCATAGTCTATGGTATTCTTATGTTATGTTTGTTGTTGTGTTTCCAGATTACATCCACCAAACTAAAAGTTGTGCATTAGTAAATAATCATGGCACGAGGAATTCCCGGTGGAGAATTATCATAGTGCTAGATTGGTGATGACAGAACCAATGGAAGATTATTTAGAAAGGTTCCTATTCTGCGTTCAAAAGTCAAGGCATACCGCTGATATACCCCATAACTCCCTCAAATTAATCTTTTTAAAGGGACTCAGTGATGAAGATATGGATGATTTGGATCTAATAGGAGCAGGAGATATCTCAAAAGCAAGTTTTGAAGACATCTTTGATGCCCGTAACAAACATTCAAGAGAAACCATGAAAAGAGTATGAAATGTGAGGTCAAGAGGTGGATCATCCACCAAAACACTGGGAGATAGCTCTAAGTCAGAGATAGTCAACATGTTCAAGGACATGAAACATGAGATTGTAAATGATATGGCCAATCAACTGGATGTTCTACATGCCGAGAAAAAGAAGGAAGATGTAGATGTAGCTCTTATAGAGTATTACCATGCATGCATAAGAAATAAAAAAGACTGTAGATGCAGAGAGTTGGTTATCATTGCTCAAGAAAGAGAGGATTCACCTGAATTCAAAATGCTAGAAAAAAAAGATGGGCAAGTATTTTATGTTGCTCAAAGGAAACCATGGTTGCCAAGGTAAGGAGGTATGACACAAGATCTTATGCATTCATTTCAAAATTGGTCTGGTAATTCTTATATGCAACACCCACCTTGGGATAACCCTCAAGGATTGGCCCTATATCCCATCCAATACCAACAATAGTGAAAACCTCAATACCAAGGCCAACCACAACAGAAACAGTGGAAAAAACCACCCTAATTATGGCAACAACCTTGGAGGGGATAATAGTGGAATAACCCACTTCTAATTTCTAGAAATATTATCACAAGCCCCTTATTAGCAACAACAAACCCTAATGCATAATCCCCAGTAAAGCTCCCAATAAAAATCAACACAACTACTTACTCAACAAACACCTAACCTGAACAATAAAGCTTCTCAACTAACCTATACCACTAAACAAGCTTAATATTTGGCTTACTATGTTGATATTAATAATATCCATATTCACTTAGGAAGATCACGCCCTCACCCAACTGGACCATCCATCACTGAAATTGTAGAGGAACAACAATTTCTGCATGATGACCCACAACAAGGACAAAAGACGCTACAGGTTGATCCACATCAACATGAGAAAAAATCTAGTAAACATAAAACACAGGATAAAGAGCCACCATTCCTTGAAAGATTACAGGAAAAAAGGAATAATTCTAGAATAAAATCTGGTTCTGATTTTGTTAATCAAATTAAAGATATTTGTGCCAAGATACCATTAATACAAGCTATCAAGGACATGCCTATCTACAAAAAGCTAGTTAAGGAACTCTATATTAAGAAGCTAGGGAGGAAGAAGAAGGATCCATCTACTATATAAGTCATTGGAGAACTAGAATATATTATGCTTGGGAACTCAGTTGTACCCAAGTACATCAATCCAGGTATCCCTCTAGTCAATGCCACAATTAATGATATAATGATAAAAAAATACTTTGATTGACAAAGAAAATCATGGATGATCTGAAATTAAAAGGGTTGAGACCAACATCTATAGTCTTACAACTTATAGACATGTCCATAGTAAAACTTGAAGGGGTTTTGGAGGATGTAGTAGTAGTGGTAGACTTATAGGAATACCATGCTAACTTCATTGTTCTCCAACCAAAATAGGAGGATATTCTATTCTCCTAGGGAGACCATGGTTAGCAACTGCTGCTACATTTATTGGATGTAGATCAGGTAACAAGATCATCTCCAATGGGAGAGGAACCAAAAATCTTATGCTCTACCCACCTACACATGAAGAAGATCAAACTGTTTGGGTGGAAGAACCAGAAGAAGATCAAAATTTAGTACAATAGTTCATGATGATGGAGAAGTCATACAAAATAGAAGGACATGAGGAGGATGTTGTTCTTTCAAACGTTCTCTAAAACATTTATGGTAAGAATGAGTAAGAAGATGGCAGATTGCAATGCATAAGATGCCCTGGGAATTAAGTTTTGCCTCATCAAAGTACTAAGAATATTCCAGGTAAGGAATGCATTCGACACAAACTTCTCCCACATGAATGTATTTTGAATTCCCTAAATAGTAGCATATGCTCCATGACTGATATTTCCAAGAAAATCAATATTATACCTAATAAGTCACTCAATGTGAACCAAATATTAAGCATGCAGCAGGAGTAACTATTAATTACACTCCTCAAGAAGCACAAGAAAAAATTTACATGGGATTATGGAGACATGCATGAAATCCATCCTAAGCTTTGCACTCATAAGATTTATATAAAGGATGGCTACAAGCATATAAGACAACCACACAGAAGAATGAACCCAACAGTAAGGGATATATTAAAGGATGAACTAAAGAAATTGTTGGATGCTAGATTCATTTATCCAACATCAGACAACTAATGGGTGTCACCACTCGTGATTGTACTTAAGAAAAATGGAAAAAAGGAGAATTTGTGTGGAGTATGAGGAGCTGAATGCAGCAACTAAAAAATGATCATCTCCGACTTCCTTTTATTAACTAGGTACTTGAAACTCTTGTTGGAAAAAAGTATTTTTATTTCCTAGATGGTTATAATGGATATAATCAAATTCAAATTGCTCCAGAAGATCATGAAAAAACCATGTTCAAATGTCCTTGGGGAACATTTTCTTACTCTGTTCTTCCATTTAGACTATGCAACACACGTGCAACGTTTCAAAGGGAAGTTATAAGCATCTTCTCATATTACACCAATGACTACATGGAGGTGTACATGGATGATTTCACAGTCCATGGTAGCACTTTTGATGAAGCAATGAAGAAATTATACAAAGTTCTCAAGAGATGCAATGAGCATAATCTATCTTTGAGCATGAGAATGTTATATGATGATGTCAGAGGGGATTGTGTTAGGTCATTACCTATCATCTTCCAGGATCCAGGTAGATCCAGAAAAAATATTAGTGATAATGAATTTTTTAACACCCAAAAAGTAGAAGGATGTAAGGAGCTTCCTAGGTCATGCTGGGTATTACCAAAGATTCATTCAGGACTTTAGCGAAATTGTAGTGCATGTGTTTGGATTATTAGGAAAATATGTTGCATTTATATGGATAGAAAAATGTGAAGCTAAATTCTAAAAATTAAAACAAATGATGACCTCTACACCTGTTCTAAGAGGACCCGATTGGAACTTGTCATTTCTATTTGGTTTTTTATGATCACGCCATTGGTTGACTCTTGGGACAAAAATATGGTATAATTAACTATGTAATCTACTATGTGAGCAAGAACCTACAACATGCCGAGCTTAATTACATGATCACTGAAAAGAAATTCTTAGTTGTTGTATACGCCATCAAAAAATTCCGGCACTATATCACGAGATATCCAATATTCATCCATACTGATCATGCTGCCATAAATTATTTGATCAACAAGCTAGTTGCTAGTAGCATGATAATACAATGGTTGCTACTCTTGTAGGAGTTTGATGTAACAATTGTTGATAATCCTAACAAAGATAATGTTCTGGAAGATTTTCTCTCAAGAATGGAGAATAATAGTGAGGAAGCAGTAGTGGATAATTCTTTCCCAGATGAGCATTTGTTTTCCATTTCTACCAAGACACCCTTGTATGCTGACATAGCCAACTATTTGGTTTCAGGTAAGACACCTCCACACTATTTATATTCTCAAAATAAATATATTGTAGAAAAAAGTGTGAATTTATCTTGTATAGATGACTTCCTATTTCACACAGGGCATGATAATATGATGATAAGATGTATTGATGATGCAGATATCTATGATGTCCTCAAATCCTGTCATACTGAGCCATGTGGAGGAAACTTTACTACAAAAATAACACCACATAAGGTATTAACAATATGGTATTATTGGCCCACTTTGCATAAGGATGCAACATTATATGCAAGAAGATGTGATAAGTGCAAGAGGATGGAAAATCCCATAAAATTAGATGAAATGCCATTACAACCTCAATATTGTTGCAACCATTTGATAAATGGGGTTTGGATTTTATTGGTCCTATTGATCCTAAGTCTCAACAAAGAGAATACATCCTGGTGTGCATAAACTACCTCACCAAATGGACAAAAGTAAAGGATTTACCAAATCAAAAGAGTGAAAAAGTTGCAAAGTTCCTATTTGACCATATCTTTACAAGATATGGAGTGCCAAGAGAGATTGTCACGGATCAAGGTACCCACTTCACTATTGAAGTGATTGTTGATTTGGACATAGAATATGAGATTAGGCATAGGAAGTCCACACCTTATCATCCAAAATCCAATGGCCAGGTTGAAGTAACAAACAAAGAAATTGAAGCCATCCTGACATAGACCATTGCATTGCATAGGAAGGATTGGTTAGAAATAATTCTAGAGGAATTTTGGGAATTCAATACTACATGGAAAACAACCACTAGATTCACATATTTTGAGATATTATATGGTAATACTATTGTCCTCCCTATTTAGTTTGAGCATAAGACATTAAGAACTGCATTGGAATTAGGAATAGATTTGTTTGAAGTAAAAAATCAAATAATTTTTCAACTCAATGAGTTAGATGAAATGAGGAGGTAGACTATTCATAATACCGAGGTGGTACAAAAATATAGGATTAAGTGGCATGATAGATTTATCAAGCAGGTGACTGGGATTTACTTTTTGACTCCAAATATAAAGATCATATAGGAAAACCCAGAACATGGTGGTTGGGGCCATATTAGATTGAAAGAATATTTCCAAATGGATTTGTGAAACTCACTACCATTGATCTAGAAGATAGAAATTACTGGTTAATGGGCAAAAATTGAGATTATACAAGAATCCAACTAATAGGATCACCCTTATCAAGAAATTTAGTGGAAGCCAAAGCAATATGGAAATGAGAATATCAGAACTGAGATAAGAAGTTGAACCTATTGGTTCATCCTTTGAAAATTTTGAGGAATGACATTTTCGGTGGCCTTGGTTTGTAGAAATTCTTGGATAATCTAAGGAAGAATAAAAAGTGATATGATCAGCCTTTATGGTGATCATTACCACCCACTAACATGTTTTCTTTTATTAGTATTTCTGTTTTTCAGGATTTGGAGTAATTATGGAAAGGAGTGCATAACCTCTCATGTAAGAGATAATGTAAAGACTAGCATGTCCACTTATAGTAGCATGCAACCAAAGCCATGTTTTTATTTCTTTTCTGGTAGAACCTGATTATGAAGATTTGAAGACCCAATGGTATGAGACCTCAAAGATCATCACATGCTAAAACAATTCAATCTTCCTTCTCTGGGAATCAATTGGATTTGTTATGAGAAAATTCTATACATCATAAACTGTAATAACTCTACTTGTAGCCACGCAGTACCTCAACATGTAACCTCATGCATGCATCCATCGGCACATAGTTTGAACACGACACATGTCACCATCATTCGGTGGATATTTCAAGTTAAGTGCACTCGATTCTCTTTGATTGAGTATCTATAGAATAATTGTATATAATTAATATACGTGCTATATTAGTCATTAAAATTTATTATCAATAAAAATTTTCCACCTTTTTAGTTGTGACTTGTCCCCCACATCATCCAATTACCATCACTTCACACAAGCAATCTCCACTAAAATTAGTAATCCACTTCTAAGGTGTGTGTGTACTTCAACTCAAACTTAAAAAATGTAGAGTACTTATAATGCCATTCCATTAACTTTCTATTCTCAGTTTTGAGTAGAGAAATTCATTTTTTGAGTTTGTTCAGTTGCAATAATTGAAAATGGGAGGTGATTTAATCAGACACGAACTAACTGATCATTAACACTTGTGGAGTAATCAGTAAATTCTTCAATACTTCCATGATAATGGTTAGATGGAATATATAAGTAAGTTTCAAGGCTTTAATGAGTCCATAGTTTCAGAGTTTGCAAGTACATTCAGAGATGTCCATGCAGTGGTGAAGGGTTTAGAGGTGGAAGTTGACAATGAAATGCTTGCTATAGTAACGGGTCTACCTACAAAAGAAGAGGTACATCCGAAAAAATCAAACCCTAAAGAAGCTTGAGTAGAGTTTGCCGACAAAGATGACAATTTCATGGCAAACATATAAGGTACACTACGAACTTCTCTAAAACCTTTCTGGGAAAAGGTATCTAATTACATCATCAAGTATTTCACATGTGAAGGTATATACTCCAGACTGAACACCATACATTTTAAATTGCTAAATAATTTGAAGATAGGTAGGCATGTAAATGTTCCAAATTTCTTTTATGAAGGATTAAGGAAAATGAGTAAGGAATCACAAAAAGGAAGGTCTGCACTTTCCCACCACTATCTTATTACTTTACTAGTGAATCATACATTGGCAAAAAAATATATGACATTAAACTGGTTGGATTTTACTCAGGCATACCAGATTGATGAATTAATAGGAAATGGTAAGCAAAATCAGGCCAGCTCCTCTGTACCTCCATTACCAAACCCTATGCCTACAGAAACCTCATTTATACCAGAAGTCACCCTACATGTTAATGAGAATACACCACTTCCAGAATAAATTTCTATACCTATATCTCTCGAATAGGACTTGTTGCAGAGGCTCTGTTAAATATTTCAACCCCAACATCTTCCTCTTCCAAGGGAAAAAGAAAATATTCCTCCAAAACCTTTGAACCTAGGAGGAAATCCCATTGACTAGAATCTAAAAAGTGAATATTTTCAAAACCTGTGGAAGAAACACCAATTGCACTAGATAGTGAAGAAGAAGAAATATGTGTGAATAATGAGACCATCCCCATGGAGGTGGAACACGAGGTTGCAGAGGAGCAACAATGTGTAATTGACAGGGAAAGAAAGTATGACTCAAATTTTCAACCTACTTCACAATGCCCTATTGAATCCATTGTGATTTAAATAGAGGAAGTTCATGTAGGGGTAATCCAAGAAATGAATGAAGGACAAGTATTTCTAGATCAAAATGAAATTTTAAGTACTGTTTATGAAACCGTAGAGAAAGAAACCACTGCTTGTGGGATTGCTGAAGGAGAAGTGGTAGCCAAAGACAACAGTACAACAACAATTAAAGCTACAAATGAAACCCTACCACTTGATTCAAGAAAGATTATAGATGACCTACTCCAAAGCCTTTAAGTTAATTTCTCCCATAATTCAGCTCAACCCATGCAAATTGATGATCCCCCCATTACTGTTATATCCTCTGATTTTGTTTCTCAAGCACCCAATATGCAACCAAAAGTTATTATAAACAAAATATTCAAGGACCCACCTAGGTCATTATGCAATGACATGGCAACACAAACTAGCTCTAAATATTGGGTGAAGAAATTTGAAGATTATTGTAACAAATTGAAGAGGACATGTGATAGGGAAAAGGAGGAGTTAATCTTCTAGTATAGAAAGATTTGAAAGAAAAAGATAAAGAACTAAGAGAAAAAGATGAGGAAATTTCCATATTGAAGAATAAATAAGAGGACATGGTGTAACTTACAAATGAGATATTTAAATGCCAACCACCCTCCAATGTTTACTTTATCTTTCTAAAAGAGTAGATGTTGCAGTTAAAGTTTACCTGTCTCAACAATGATATTTCTTTTGATATTAGTGGGGCTAGGTCATTCTTCAAGATTTATCTCCAAGTACCTCATGAGCTCTAACTGATTTTATGTGAAATCTATATGTACAATAATGCTGTGGAATATGACAAGGTTTTGATACCTGTGTTTTATATTGGAGATGTTCAAGTAAGAGCCTTATGCTATTATTTAAGAAATGAACTCTATAGGGAAAGGCATATGGTTGATTATGGGAAGTTGTATAAGGAACAACCATTAAAAATTAGAGTAGAGGAAAATAACACAAAGGCCATCATTGAAGAGTATTACAAATTCATGAATGTGCAAGAAGTCAGGAAAAGAGTATACAAGATGCAGGAGGAGGATCATAAAGAAGTGATTGATCATCTTAAGTACAATGCATCAAAAATAACACACACATGCAGAAGGAGACGATAAGAATTGTCAATAGAGCTGAAAAAGAAGGAAATGCATTCTTACCCAAACATAATCCCAACTCTCCGCTGAGTAAACTCATACATTCAAGTGGTCAATGGATGTGGATTGACATGGTTTCCCATTGGTTTTTACCCGCCTATATTTCACTTTCCAATTCCTCATTGGTCACGAGAAAAAGAACTCGATGAAGACATATAAGAACAGGTAATGGATCACAACAGATAGAATACATGTTACTTTTTCACTAAGCTAGAAGGAACATATATGCCCACAGATTTCAGGAAGCTCTGTAGCATTATCCAGGTAGATCCCAAGAAGAAAAAAGATACCCAAGACCCAACATATAAGGGCAAACAAAAACTTGAATGAGGTCATTCAAGAGTTTAAGTCTGAGGGCGTGATGAGACCCATTAATATTTTTTAATGGGCTCATATTTTATAGCTTGTCCTATGTTAGAAACCCTTGCACTTTGTTGATTTAGTCATTTTATCAGAACATTCCCATTATAACCTAAATATTGGCACGTATATATTTATTATTATAATTATTAATAAGTTACTCTTTCTTATGGGTTTTGAATGTGCATTTTAATCTCTTGAATGGAATGAATGATTATCAAAGTGATTATATGAATTATGTAATTGTTGCAAGAAGTTATGTATTATTTCTAACAATGTAGCTGAAGATACTCTCTTTCAAGAAAGGAATACTTGTCCACAACAACTGGGACCCGTCTACAGAAAGGCATCTATAGCCAAGGGAGATATGCACATTCACATAGTTATGACTATGGGAAGATGGTCAACAAGAATGCCTTGTCAAAATCCACACACGTTAGTAAAGTAGTTATGCCAATGAAAGCATGACTCATGCCAATGTCTAATTATTCTCTGCATTTGCAACCCGTAACGAGTTGATCTAGTTGTACAACTGATTGTTAAATAAATAATTAGTCATTTGAATGTATTAGAAAATTCTCTTCAATTCTGTTTACATGCATGGAGTTCCATGGATTCTTTGGGAATGATTTGGAAATCAATTAAAATGTAACTACCAGTTGAAAGTCTTTTATGCGTCTCTATGGAATATATAAATAGAATAGAAAGTTGTTTAGATATAGATCCATAGGAGGGGAATTGCTGGTATTTTTGTAATCTTCATGCTGATAAATAAAATTTGAGTTTTTTCATTCTGCTGTAGACATAATACTTAGAAAGGGAGAGCACCCAATGCAGGTCCCACTTGTGGTTGCTAACCCCCTTTTCTTTCTACTTACAGGTTAAGCTCTTGCATGAATAGATTAGACTTGTAGTAGTTTATTTCTCCACTTATGTTATGCTTTCATTTGTTTTATATTCAACTGTAGCATTTACCTTTCATCTGCAACGTAATTTCCATTTCCAACATTATGTTTCTATTATTTTGACAACAATTTAGAATGTGTACCTTATGAACACCTATAACTGTGAATACGGCACTGACAAATTTGAAATCCTACGTCCCTAGGTCTAATGAATAAATGACTGTGGATTGGTGAATAACATAAAAATCATTACCAATTAATTCACACCACCACCTGCAACTCAAAATTACAAGGGAACATTACTTTGAATAATTCTCTTGCAATCCAAGTGGGTCCAACCTTTACAAATGAGCATTATTCAAAAATATATAGAAGAGGGGGAAATAGAGAGATAAAAAGAGAGGAAAAATTGAATTCCCCCATCAACCAACAACTAGAACTCATTAAATCTTTTGCAAACACTTGGATGCCTCTAAAAGACTAATTCTACATGTCATTTGACTTGCAGAATTAGAGAGGCACTGTTATTCATTAATATTGGTGGTTGGGGAATGATTTGATGAATTTATGTGTTCAAAACTTTTTCTTTTACCTCAAACCCATGTTTTACATTACAGTCCCCAAGATTGCATTGATTTATGAAATATTTGATCTTAGGATATATCCCTTGATGAGACCTCTCCAACAAGACCAAACTTGCTTGATTTGGCTAACCATAATGAGAATTATGAGAAAAATGATCCATCACTTGTTTGATGACTTTTACCTACTTTTCTCCTTTCTTCGTGGGTCTTTTGAATATTGGACATTCTGGTGTTCCGCGACATTTGTATGTTAGCGGATCCCATAGTTCAGTTTAGAATAATCTTTGAGAAATCTATGGAAAATTGGATTAATGCTCAGTGGCTTTATACTTAGCTACATTTCCCTAATTCCTTCTCAAAACAACCTTGTTGCCTTCAAAATCTCCGCTAGTCAATCAATACCACCCAAGTCATACCCTTCTCACTTTCTTGGTTCCATGGGTTAGGATGATCCATGGAACACTATGTTATGGAATTTTGTGGTGTGCTGAGTGAGACCCTCACAATTTTATTGGAGTATGGAAACAATGACATCCATCTAATGTGGTATTCAAAATTGCAAGAGGCTCAATTTTTTATAACAATTTGGTGACTCAATGGGGTAATCTACCTACTAGATGATGAATACCAGTATCCTTGAAGCATCCATTGGGCATGAAGTCAAGCAAAAATTTGAAGAAAATTGATCTCAAACATTCAATTCTATCCATGAACTCACATAACTCATCACCAATTTGAAGTTGATCTCTTGAAGATTTTTATGAATCTTGAAAATTGCCCCAAAATCTTCCAATTTTCACCATTGAAATTGATTTGAACTTGACTATGAAACAACAACAAAGGGCCCACAAAACTATGTAAAAACATGAAAATCATACATGTTCCAAGAGGAAACATACAAATTTTGCACAAGCACTTATTTTTCAGTAAACAAACCTACACTAACCAAAGGAAAATGAAGCCAAAAAACCAATAATTGGTTGGGAGAAATAGATTCCCTTCCTTAAAAAAATTGACCATGTGATTAATTTGGAAGAAAACATGACTTTTAATGAGAGTGGAAAACTATTTTACAACTGTTTTTCCATCCCATTTTTCAAGGTATCAACAACAAATAAATATAATACCACCTTTAGTTGCTTTGCATTTGTTTAGAAGTGTTAAAGCCGATCCTTGGCACATTATAGCTCTTCCTCATGCTCTGAAGTGAGCATGACCAGTGGAAACTATTTCTTTGGCTTCGGGCCAGCCAAATATCTTATTGGGAAAGGATCGATCTTATGAGTTTTCTCAATTCTTTGAATCTCATTCCCAATGATGGGGTCATTATGTAGACACCAAAATTGGGTTGCACTCCCCTTGATCCCTTTTCGAATAGCCAACTTAAACATGCTCACCTAATCATGACCCTTTTACCCCACATTAATATTAATTTAGTTATTTACAATTAAAGTAATACCCATGCTCACAATATTCATTATTTAATTACCTTAATTAAAAATAATTTCTACCTTACCTAGACACTTCACCCCACCACCTCATCACAAACCTATTCTTAGCATGTTTCTCTTTTTATGAGGACTCAATATTCACTCACCATAACTAACTAAGAATTAGTCCTACCTACCTTAATGAACTAAGACTTAGTGAAACCCTAAAATCACATGCCTATTCTCCCTCTAACCACATTCCTACTCATTAAAACGTAACATTCCATTTTGATCTGAAAGAATAGACAGAGCTAGCCGAAAAGATTGCCAAGATTTGGCATTTTCAGTAAACCTAGGATTTTCCACCTTAACCGAAGCCGGTCACTAGAAACTATCGTTGGTTACCATAGGTCCACTTTGGTAACCTTATTTGTGGGGTTGGCCACATTCTCGAGTTTTGGAACGAAGGAGATCTACATGCAAGAAAGAACATGAGCCCTTTCACACATCCAGTCAACCATAGCCAACACCAAGATCAATCCAAAGATTTTTGCATTCATGGTAACATTCCAAGAAACACTACTGTGGATCTTAGCACCATTCCATAGATCAACCATCACCATTGTCCAGCCATAAAGTCTGCAAATACCAGTAAGTGTATCTCTAATTTGCATGATTTCATATTTGTCTAGATTATAAAGTTTCTTCATCTCTGTTTATCAACATCCATTTTCATTTTTCATCCCACCCTTTTTACCTTATTGTGAACCCAACCATCCCATCACCCACAATTATTTAATCACCTATAATTGATTCCTGAATAATTATGAGTACCCACAACACCTCCAAAGACCTAACTATTCCTCTTTCCCTCTCTTTTCAATCTCATACAAACCCCAAAAGCCTAGTTTATTGAATTTCTACCATCCCAACTTAACCATTGCCAATTTCCTCTTAACAGTCGTCGGTCATACCTCACCGACGTTGGTCTCTAACATTGGTAATCCTACCTATTGGTACCCAGATTTAATCTCCTTCAAAGGCTGAGCAACATCATGGATCTAACATGACACTCAGAGGTAGATAGATGGTTATGTGTGTTGTTTTGTAGCCGGGGAAGCGATATATCTAATTTTTAGCACTTAGGATTTGAAAGAGTGGGTAACACCTCAAAAAGGATGTGATCTTATCCTAACTATTTTAGGTTGTGCATTTCAACCAAGGTAAGAGAACCTATTTTGTAACCTCTGATTATTGAAGGATGCTGGTAAATCCTTCTTGTGCACAAATTTTATAGAGAAGACCTTGGGGAAAATATGATCAACACACCAAATATGACTCTCATGAGTTGCCACTTCCAGATTATGTGGATATTTTCAACACAAGGTGAAGGTTACTAAAGACATTTGGAATCCTAATATGTTATGCATACTTTAGCAAATGGATTTTATTCTTTTGTGGATATACAGAGCAAGAAAGGGGTAGTTTGGGGTAGGATTGGTTAGTTGAAATAATGTTTTGGGGGAGATTAGCAAGATAGATTGGACTTTGCCAGATCCTTGAGAAACTTCATAGCAAATGGAGAACTCAGTAACAGAAAGCTTCAAAATAGTTAAAACATTCCTTCAACCAAAAGGTGTGTATCAATGGAGGCCTAGACATGCACTTTTCAAACAATATTTGAGATTTTAGCATGAAGGATCAAGTTAGAAGACCCAATAAAACATCAAAATCTAATATCAGTGACACCTGAGGTACACTCAGAGGCTTACAAACAATCTCTATTAGGAAATGAAAGAAAAGTGATTTTAAATCATTTATTTCATTCCTAGATGAAATCTCTTCTGAAAAATGAAATTGTAGATGCCACTGAGCTATCACAAGGATTTAGGTCTGTATGATTCAAAGAGATTTTTATACAAGATTGTAATAAGAATAAGAAAAACTACTTGCAAACATTCTGAAAGTGAAATAAACACAAAATTTGTCAGAGATATGACAAAAATTAACTCAAAATTTATCAGATTCATCAGCAGGGGAGAGTTATTTAAATAATCTCAGAGATTGTTGATGTCTATACACTTGTAACCAACTCAACATGAATGAAAATCTAACACAGAGGAAGTTAACCTGGTTTCTTAGAAAGTTTTCTCAGAGGATGAGATTTTCTAAAAATTTTCTCATGAAAATGAACTCCCAACTCTTTGAAAGAGTCATCTCATTGCATTTATAATACACCCTTTACATCTAATTTTTTCCCCCAAAATAGGAATGTTCAAAGCACCTTTATTGCACATATCAGACCATGATTTGCAGAAGGTGACATTTAACAGACTCACAAAAAAGTTGCCAGGTGTTTAAAAAAAGGTGAATCATTGCAAATATTTGCATCATTGTTTTAACTGGAGGCATATTCTTTATCCTTGGTGCCTACAACACCTTTTCCCATCAAAAGAGAATAATATTTGAGGGACCTTGGCTTGATACCAATTTGTTTTAGATAGACATTTAACAAATTCAGACCCAAAATCTGCTAGGTGGACGAACTGTGAATAGATCACGTTTCTTGAGCCCTCGACTACTGACTAGGATGCCATGCCACAACTTCTCAGGAGTCCCTTTAATCATTCTGATTCCATCATGTGATAAATCCCCTTTTTAATCATTTCTCGGAGCCTCCGTATTGCGGGTCTTGATAGGTCATCCATTTTTTTCTCTCGGGGCAACACCTTTTTCACCTTTCGCGCCTATACCTTTATCATTTCATACTTTTTCTTTCCTTTTTCTTCTAAAAATTTACTTTGTAACTTCTAGATTTTGCATCTTTCTTTCTCACATGAGCCCAAGCAAAAATCCATCTCAAAAGTACTTCAGATTTATAAATTGAACTCCCAAATTGATTCAATCAAACTTTGCAGACCCAAACGACACATATTTGCCAAAAATTTGATGAAGAATGATGCAAAGATGTGTCTCCAAACATCCTAAAGCTTCAATGGTGGTAAAATCAAATGAAATGCAAAGCTACCATTGATCCTACGTTTCAACTTTTAATATGAGCCCTCCATATGGAAAAATGCGATTGGAAACGGGTCTGGGGGCACCTTTTGACATTTTATAATTTTTGGAAAAAAAATAAAATGTTAACATTTTTCTCCGCCCCTCCGCCCTCAGAAAACATGCTTGACACGTGTCCCAATGTGGGTCCCAGCAGACCTATGCTTCAACTTACAAATTTTATCCCTATTTTCCAATGTGGGTCCCAGCGGAATATACCTTGATTATGAGAAGTCAATCAAGAAAATGCTTCAAATGCCTGTCATTAACATGCAATTCAAGTAGTTCCCCATCTTAGTCTTTTAGGAAGAAGGTATTTTCACCAATTCGAATATCAATTGAGTAAGGGCCCATCCACAATGCATCAAATTTTCCATGCTTGCCCTTATCTTCATGCTTGTTATCCCATAATAACACAAGATCCCCAATGCTGAAAGCTCAGGGTGTCACCTTTTTATCAAATAGCCTCTTCAACTTTTTTTTGAACTTCACATGTCACTAATGGGATTCCCTTCTCTCTTCATCCAGCTCAATAATATGATTGATTCAAGCATCATATGAACTAACTCGGTCTTCAATCTATTGAACAAATTGAAATGAAGACAATTGCAAATGTAGGGGTAGCAGAGCTTGTGTTCTATAAACCAAATCAAATGGGCTTTTACCAGTAGATCTTTTGACAATGATTCTGTCAGCCCAAATAGTGGACTTCAGTTACTCACCCACTTCCTTTTTTTTAGCTCCAAGGTTCTTCTAATGATCTTTAACAAGTTTTTATTGCTGGAATCAACTTGTCCATTTCTTTAGGGGTTGTAGTTAGAAGCATATGTCAGATTTATCCCATATTCTTTGCACATTTCCATCAAAGGTTTAGCTATGAAACACATGGCATTATCAGCAACAATTTCGACTTCCACTCCAAATCTATAGACAATATGATTAAACATGAAGTCCATGAAAACTTGGTGTGTTGCTTTCTTATAGGGGATTGTTTCCACCCACTTAGTGAAATAATCGGTGGCCACAAGAATCCATTTATGACCAGCACTAGAAAGGTCAGAAATTTTCCCAATAAAATCCATTCCCCACTGTTTGAATGGAGCTTCAACTGAACACAGATTGCAAAGGAAGGGAGCCTAAAGCTTTCATTCTTCTAGAGAAACATTGAAAACTTTCACATTTCCTAACTAATATAGTCATGTCCTTGAAGAGAGTTGGCCACCAATAACCAGCCCTCAAGATTTTATGTGCCATAACTTTGCCAGCAAAATGTCCCCCACAGACCCCTCCATGGAGATCAACAATTATTTTGGGGGCCTCATTTTCAGTAATACATCTCAAGAGCACTCCCTCGGGGTTCTTCCAAGCTAACTTGAAATCAGTAATGGCATATTTTTGAGAGGCGAACTTAAGAGCTCTTTTATGATTTTTACTTAGATATTTAGGGCAACATAGATGGCTGAGATAAAATATTATATCTTTGTATCATTCAGATCTTACCAACTTTTCAACAACATCCATCCCTTCTCCTTCAACTTCATTCACCTCAATAGTTTGTAGGTTTCTCTCAGTTATAAGCTTAACTAGGCCCAAACCTCTTACCAATTTCATGGTCTAGATATCCATATCATACTCCTGTAACTTTTTTACCCATCTGCATCTCTTGCTTGAGACCTCCATCTTTGATAAGACATCTTTCACCATGGTGTGGGGAACATAAGAAACAAATTTAGAGCTCAAGATGTAGGGTCTAAAAACATTTGTTGCTTTCACCAAGGAAAACACCTGCTTCTCCATAATGGTGTGTTTTAACTCAGCTCCCTGCAATGCCTTACTGAAAAATGTAATTGGTCTCTCAACCTCTTCATCATCCTTTTGTAAAAAAATAGAGGCAATGGTGTTTTCTGAAGCAAAAGAAAAAAACCTTGAAAAGGTTTCTTGTAATTTGGGGCTGCCAAAATAGGGGCATTTTTTAATGCTTCTTTGATCCCATCAAAATCTTGAATGGCTGCTTCTTCCCACTTGATAATATGGTCTTTCTTCAACATGCAAGTGATGGGGAGAGTCAACTCAACAAAATTAGACACAAATCTTCGAATAAAAATTGATTTTCCCAAATAAGTATTGGATTCCCTTCTTGGTTCTTAGAATTGGAATCTTACTGATAGCTTATAATCTCTCAGGATCAATCATGACCCCATCCTTTGACACAATGTGACCAAACAACTTGGCCTTTTACACTCCAAAATGGCACTTCTTTGGATTGAGTGAAATGTTATACTCTCTACATCTTATCAACATTTTTTCCAAGTGTTGCAAGTGGTCACTTCTCTTTCTAGAAATCACAGTCACATCATCTTGATAAACATCACTAAAATCATTAATGTAACCAACAAAAGCAACATCCATTGCTCTTTGGAAGTTAGCTCCAACATTCATCACACCAAATGACATCCTGACATAAACATATGTGCCCCATGGAGTGGTAAAGGCAATCTTTATTCTCTCTGACTCCTTCACAACAACTTGATTGTATCCAGAGAAACTGTCCAAAGTAGAAAGCAACTCAGATCCAGTCACTAATTGTAGCATATTTTCCACGTTTGGCAGATGATAATTATCTTTCATTGATGCTCTGTTTAGATTTCTAAAATCCACACACAACCTGATATTACCATTCTTTTTTCTAACTGGCACTAAGTTTGCAACCCAAGAAGAATACCTTGTTGGCTGAATAATTCCTCCATCCCTTAGCTTCTTCAATTATTCTTGCATATTTATGGAGAGCAGTGGATTAATCGGCCTCTGCTTTTATCTGAATGGTTTTGCATTTGTTTCGAGAGGAATTTCATGCTGAAACAAATCCTCTCTGTATGCTTTCAGCTTAGAATAAGACCAAGCCAAACAATCCTGATATTTATTTAACAACTTGACATAGGACTGTTTCTCTTCCTTTCTTAGATTGCTTCCCAACTAGATCTTCCTCTGTTTCTCCCTTGTGCCAAGGTCATGCTCTTCAACATCCCTTGAGCCTGCTATATGTCTGTTAATAACACAATAAAAATTATCAAAGTTTGATTCAAGAGCAACCAACCCTCTAGGAATGGTATTAGTTTTCAATTGGATGATGTCCTTATCGAAAAAAGTTTCTTTTCCTTCCATTGTACACACTATTGGCTCCCAATCAATACATTGATCAACAAACTCCCCTTTGTTCTACAGAAACTATTTCACCTGGGCATCATCATCAAATACTTGCCAATTTTTTACATTGTTGGGGACAGATGGCCTTGTTAGTATTTCAACATTATATTCACAATTGGGGGACATTGAACAAACATCAAACCGAGATCCCAAGACTGCAAGCTAGTATGCAACAACATTGAACTTTCGTTCATGATGCACAATATTAAATGAGTCAAACATTTCAATCAAATCCCAAATGACATGCTTGTATTGTTTCATTCTCTGATTTTTGGTAGCATACAATTTTCTAATTTGTTTGACAATCAGTTATGAGTCCCCTTTGACAATGATATATTTAATATGATACTTCCAAGAAATTCTCAAACCTAATAATAATGCTTCATACTCAAAAATGTTATTAGTGCATTCAAAATTAAGTTTGAAAGAAAATAGGAACTCTTCTTGGTTTGGGGAGATTAGAACAATGCTGACACCATTTCCAAACTTGGAACAGGCTCCATCAACTAACAAGGTCCAAAGGTAAACCAACCCATTCAAGACATTCACACTGATCAATCTTGTGCTCCCTGTCATCAGCAAATTCCACAAAGTTATCGACATATACATCAGCATATAACACTTTGTAAGAAGCATTATTTGGATCCTCAATGAGATGAAACATTTTCTTCTCCCCATACAAATTTTCAAGGCTTCCTTCAATAGGAATGGTGCCAAAAGACATATCCATCTGAACACTTCCACCAACGCTTGCAACCCACTTTCTTGATAACAACATGCCCCATTTAGCAGGGCAGTCAACAATGACAATGTCAAGTTTCAGGTTCTTACCTGGATAAGCTGCAAGTTGTACCACCAATCCTTTCACAAATCCAACAACGGGCACCTCTCTAGAGTCCATGGCAGTGCATCTTCCATATGTTTCTGTCACTTTGATATCCATCTCATTCATAACCTCAAGAGGCATGGTATTGCATGATGCTCTGGAATCAAACATATAATTATGCAACAGTCTATCCTTAATGATCAAAGTTGTAAAAAATGGATCAACATTTAATTGGGATTCAACCAAAGATGTCCCCAGGTAAACCTCAGGTGCCTCTCTGAGCTCTTCCAATGCTGGTGGTGTTTCAGGGTCTGCAATGGTTGGAGGAGGAGTTTCTACAATGTTCAGATTTCTACCTGGGGTACTTGTTTCTTCTTTCAATCCCAAGTACTCAAATGCTCTCTTCTTGTGCTTAGGAATTCTAAGCAACTCAACAATTGGAACACTAACTTTGATTTGACTCAAAATGTGGGCAATGTCATATGGAACATTCTTTGGCAAGGCAACATTAGAAGGGAGATTAGCAAACTCATCAGATGGCGTGGGATTCTTGACAGCTTGGGCATAAGGAGAAGTATGAATCTTTTTTGGGACAACAAGGCTTTTCAAAGGTGTATCTTTCTTAGGATCCTCTTTAGGAATACTAGTAAGAAATGGAGTTTTAGGTTTGGCTTGAGGCCCTACTCCTTTGACAACTCTACTCCTAGTATTGTAATCCTTTTCTTGAGCAACAACAACGTTCATCAATAACTACCTATCTTCCTCTGAAGGGATTCCTCCATCATGCTTCTTTATCATTAAATCTCTTAAATACTCAAAGTCATTATTAGGTATTTCAAAAGCTTGCACTACATCTACCTCAAAAGTATGAGAAGGAGGAAGAAGTGGTACCCAATGAATGCATTCCCAAAAATTTTGTAGCAGTTCAAGCACTTATCACTTCGGTTGAAGTTGATCCTTGTTGTGAGTTTGAAGAGAAACCCATCATGCAAATGTCATCATCAGTACCATCAACATTATCAGCTTCCTCCTCTTACTGATTTACTTCACATGGAGGATGGGGTAGAAAACTATCTATCACCAATCAATCTCATTGGCTTCATCAACAACAGTAACCCGGGAAGTTAGAGGATCAGGCACCATTCTACTTTCATGTGCTTGGGGATGTCTATTTGTAGATCCCATGGGTCCTTTACCTCTGTCATCTAACCTCTGATCACCCCTAGGATGATTGCTAAATCTTTCATGATTTTGTGCCTTTTGCTGACCTTATGAACTCTGCCCAATTCCTTTCTCTTCCCGGGCTAGTTTGTAGGAGATTTCTTTGACAACCACTGCCAAAGTTTTTACAACCTCCTCAAGATTCACACTCTTTCTTGCTTGAGGTATTTCTGGGTTTATCAATTTAACCCCTTCCCTCTTAAGAGGTTTTCCAATGGCCTTGATGTTGTTCTCAATCTGTAGAGCCATGGTAAAGGCCTGCCCCAAATTGCCAGGTTTTTTATCCCTCAAATAGTATGCAACCTTCTTTTCAAATGCATCAACATACTTTATAAGATAAGATTCATCACATGGTCTCAAATTCACAGGAAATATTCTCAATGTCTTATTGAATCTTTGTATTAAAGTCATGCACTGACTTATTAGGATTCTTTTTAATATTCTCAAATTTTGACAAAAGAAACCTAGGGTCTGTTTTGTCACCATACTACAATCTAAATGCATTATTAATTTCAGTCCAAGAATCAATAGAGTTATCAGGCAGAGCTTTATATTAGTCCCTTACAACCTCCTCTAATGTATGAATAAACAATTTAATGTATACATCTTAAAATTCTATTTCGAAATCCTCCATCATATTGACAAAGATTTTCAAGTGCTGATCACCAAGTTATTGCATTATTTCCTTTAAACTTGGGCAATCTATTTCTTAGATCGTGTGGCACAAAATTTAGATAGCCATCCATACCTCTAAAACTGATGGGACCAAAAGTATTAATGAAAATGGAGGTTTGGGTGGAGGCTGAGCCATATTATTCTGAGGAGGTGACCTTATAGGAGAAACAAAGTGATGAAGAGTGATGGGTCTGTGTGGTACAGGGACACAATTTTTAGAATGACTATCCCCTAATGGTTCCGTATCTTGGAAAACTTTATTAGACTTCGAAAACACAGGGGAAGATGGAGAAGAAAATGTTTTAAATACAGATGATGGACCCTCTCCAGATGGAGAAATCAGATTTACAGAGATGCTACCTGATTCAGAAGCAGTTGAGGAAGTATTGCAATCTTCAACCGCATGCCGATCAGTTTTACCAATAGAGATATCTTTTCTTGATAGGTGTTCTCCAACAACCTTCCATATTTTTTCCTCCTTCTAAATTAGACTTTTCAAACTATGGAAACAAACTTCTATTAGGGTCCACAGTGAAGAAATATCTTCTTCCTTCCAGCTTTGCAAAGATTAGTAACAAATTCACAATTGATAGAGGTTAAGACACTAGCATTTATCAAAATCAAAACAACCTGGAGTCGCCACTAAGGATTTTCTCCCTAGTTGTGCAAACACACTAAAATAATCTGTCAAATGTTTTTCAGCACTAAAATCATGCAAAGCTTTACAAATCAGACCCTCCTTCACCCAAATTTATCAATGGTGAGGCAAACTTAGTACAATAACTACTGAAAAAATTAGACAAACATCATGTAGAACTTATAATTTTGTTCAATCCTTACAGATTTGATCAGAGAATGAATTTTCCAAAACGTATTTGTACACATAAACTGCAAGAAACATTACCAGGGTCTGGAAACTTTAAATTCTTCAAAGAGTCCTCAACAATGGCAGCATTCTAGTGTTGTTGAAGGGCCAAATGGATACAAACTGGTAATAAATTAAGAAATCAATCTCAGTAGCGTAAATCAGTACCCAATAGTGTAAATTAGATCCCTGACAACGTAAATTAGATCCCCACCAATGGCGCCATTCTGGTGTTCGTACCTAGATTTAATCTCCTTTAAACGCCGAGCAACATCATTGATCTGATAGGACACTCAGAGGCAGATAGATGGTTATGTGTGTCATTTTGTAGCTGGGGAAGTGATCTATCTAACTTTTTAACACTCAAGATTTGAAAGAAGTGGGTAACACCTCAAAAAGGATGTGATCTTATCCTAACTATTTTAGGTTGTGCCTTTCAACCAAGGTAAGAGAACCTATTTTGTAACCTCTGATTATTGAAGGATGCTGGTAAATCCTTCTTGTGCACAAATTTTATAGAGAAGACCTTGGGGAAAATATGATCAACACACCAAATCTGACTCTCACTGAGTTGTCACTTTCAGATTATGGGGATATTTTCAACACAAGGAAAAGGTTGCTAAAGACATTTGGAATCTTGATCTATTCTGCATACTTTAGCAAATGGATTTTATTCTTTTGTGGATATACAGAGCAAGACAGGGGTAGTTCGGGGTAGGATTGGTTAGTTGAAATAATTTTTTGGTGGGAGATCAACAAGATAGATTGGACTTTTCCAAATCCTTGAGAAACTTCACAACAAATGGAGAACTCAGTAACAGAAAGCTTCAAAATAGTTAAAACATTCCTTCAACCAGAAAGTGTGCATCAATGGATTCCCAGCCATGCACTTTTCACACAATATTTGATATTCTAGCATGAAGGATCGAGTTAGAAGACCTAATAAAACATCAAAATCTAAGATCAGTCATGCCTGAGGTACACCTAGAGGCTTACAAACAATCTCTGTCAACAGATGAAAGAAAAGTGATTTTAAATCATTTATTTCATTCCCAGATGAAATCTCTTCTGAAAAATGAAATTACAAATGCCACTGAACTATCACAAGGATTGAGGTTTGTGTGATTCAAAGAGATGTTTGATACAAGATTGCAATAGGAACAAGAAAAACTACTTGCAGACATTCTGAAAGTGAAATAAACACAAAATTTGTCAGATATTTAACACAAATTAACTCAACATTTATCAGATTCTTCAGCAAGGGAGAGTTATTTAAACAATCTCAGAGCTTGTTGATGGCTATACACTTATAACCAACTCAACATGAATGAAAATATAACACAGAGGAAGTTAACCTAGTTTCTCAGAAAGTTTCTCAGAGGATGGGCTTTTCTCAAAAATTTCTCATGAAAATGAACTCCCGACCCTTTATAAGAGTCATCTCATTGCATTTATAATACACCCTTTACATCCAATTTCCCCCCCAAAAGAGGAATATTCGAAGCACCTTTGTTGCACATATCGGATCATGATTTGCAGAAGGTGACATTCAACAGACTCGCAAAAAAGTTTCTAGGTGTTTCAAAAAAGGTGAATCATTGCAAATATTTACATCAATGTTTTAATTGGAGGCATATTCTTTATCCTTGGCACCTGTAGCACCTTTTCCCCTCAAAAGAGAAGAATATTCAAGGGACCTTTGCCTACTACCAATTTGTTTCAGATAGACATTTAACAAATTCAGATCTGAAATCTGCCAAGTGGACCAACTGTGAACATATCACATTTCTTGGGCCCTCGACTACTAACTAGGATTCCATGCCACAACTTCTCGGGAGTCCCTTTAATCATTCTGATTATGTCATGTGAGAAATCCCCTTTTTAATCATTTCTCGGAGCCTCCGCAAAGGGGGTCTTGATAGGTCATCCATTTTTTCTCTTGGGGCAACACCTTTTTCACCTTTCGCACTTGTACTTTTAATCATTTCATCCTATTTATTTCCTTTTCCTTCTGAAAATTTACTCTATAACTTCTGGATCTGGCATCTTGCTTTCTCGCATGAGCCCGAGAAAAAATCCATCTCAAAAGTACTTCATATTTACAAATTGAACTCCCAAATTGATTCAATCAAACTTTGTAGACCCAAATGACACATATTTGCCAAAAATTTGATGAAGAATGATGCAAAAATGCATCTCCAAACATCCTGGTGCTTCAATGGTGGTAAAATCAAATGAAATGCACTGCTATCATTGATCTTGTGTTTCAAATTTTAATTTGAGCCCTCTATATGGAAAAATGCAGATTGGAAATGGGTCTGGGGGCACATTTTGACATTTTATAATTTTCGGAAAAAAGTAAAATGTTAACATTTTTATCCACCCCTCCTCCCTCAGAAAACATGATTGATACATGTCCCAATGTGGGTCCTAGTGACCTGTGCTTCAACTTACAACTTTTATCCCTATTTTCCAAAAAGGAAAAAGTTCCATATTTTCCCCATGGGCCCGCACCTCCGTTTCCCTGTCTGCTATGTGTCTCAATGGCACACTTTGAGATGGTCCCAAAAAGCTAGAGACCCTAAACATGCGTGGTCTCTCCACGTGTCTCAATCCAGTAGAGTCTCTAAGTTTCCTCCTGGTGCTTTTTCAAAATAAAAATTAAGGGCCAGTCCCCAAACATGCGCGGTCCCTCCACATGTCCCAGGCCACTTTAGGAAGTTGCGTGAAAATTTTAAGTATAGGAAAGTTCGACAGAAGACTCCACTGATGGACATGTTTTATTTTGAAGTGAGCACTTAGTCAATTTTTAAAATGTAGGAGAGCCACCATTTGAGCCCGGGGAGATAGAAAACATAATAGAGGCCGCAAACTAAGGGATTTCAAAGCCTGATGGGGCAAGACAAATTCAAGCACCAACACTGACAATAATATAAACCTAATAACCTACATCCAAGTGACCCGAGCTACCCAGAATTTGATCCTGACTTGTTGTAATACCTTGACTACCTACCCAACTCCCAGATTTGATCATAACCTAGCCTGTTAGATTAGATTTATTTATTGTATTCAGGATGAGATATCTAAATCATATCAACTATAGTAGAATTTTATTTATCTACGCTATGTCTTACATTAAGTTGTATTAAACAGTGGGTTGACTACCACCAAGGAAGTACCACACTTCTTGGAACTAGTACACGCTAGGCAGCCCACTGACATATATTGTTTAAATTTCATTTTGTGGTCTTGTTGTGTATTTCAGGTAGTTCCTCCTAGCCAAAAGGAATATCACACAATCAACATTGGATCAAGAAGTCAGAATGCACACATAACCTCTAACCGACCATCACAACAAGTATTCCTCCTTAGCCCATACCCTTATCTGTTTCGTCAAATCCATAAAGAAAATGGTAAAACATTTTGGCACCCCCGGTGGAACCCATCAGGGGTTCCTTTGCATTTTATTCATTCCTAGGTGAAATTTGTGTGTTTGTTTCCCTTTTGAAAATCTTCCACATTAATTTTCTTTTCTAGAATATTCCACTCTTTCTATTGTCTAAAAGTAATCAGTGTTTTTGTGCTTTAAAAAGAATATTTCTTTCTTTCATTAGTATTGCATTAGTGAAAGAGCATCCATCTTCATGTTTATTACTTGCTACATCAAATACCACATTTCGATTTGAGTTTAAAACACTTGCATGACATTCTAATTTATTTTATTACATCTCACATTAAAATTGAGGGAAACCTATACATTGGAAGTTATGACTAGCTGATGGTTGACACAACTGAATCATAGAGAGCACATTTTTTCTTCTCTCACTTTGCCAAAATGCACAAATTAGAATATATACATCTTTTTAAATAACATCCCACCTAGAATAAGTTGTCAACAATCACACGATTAGAGGATTGACAATGGGCACCCAACTGGTTATCTCTGTCTGGTCATCACCTCATAGAATGGCCCACCCTCGCCAGAACATAACCTGAAACCTCACCTTTGGAATTTCCTTCTTTGTAGGAAGCCTTCCCAACCAAAAAATCTGGTTCTAAACTCACGATTCATTATTTAAATAACATAAGCTAAACACACTAAATTCACTTGTAGGATTACATTTTTTTAGCTTTGTGCTTGACTTACGTTTTGAGGCATGAGGTCATATTCTCCATTGTTCTTTCCTTTCACACTCCATAATCATAGTTGGTGTATTCCAGCTATTTCTGAGTGTGTCAGGACTCATTTTTACCATACTCAGACTTCTTGGTTTTTATCTCATTCAACCTTAATTCACAAAAATAATTTTTTTCTTCATTCTACAGATTTCATAGTAAATGACATTGGTTTACATTTGATTGTCATCAGTTTACTTGACCGGTGTCGGTTCCCTGTGCTTTTGGTCAGTTTACCCAAATAGCACTAATCTCATCTTCTTCTCTATTTCAAATCTTTAGATGTCACCATATCCTTTGCATTATGATATATTGACTAAATATAGTTTCCCTAGCTTAATTTCCCCAATTTTTGCCTCACTTGCTCAAACTGTCACTTTCCCATAGTAACTGGCATCAGTTACTGTGTTTGTCATCAGTTGGCTAAATTAGTGTCGGTTGGTCTATTTTGATTTTTAAGAAAAAAACCTACCAATTCACCTCTCCTAATCAATTATTTTCCATCCCTACTATTTTTTGTATCATTTACAGAATACAGTCTTACTAGGTCAACATTTATTCACATGGTGTTGACTTGTAGCCAAACTAACACTCTCTTATTTCATGCCAGCTATCAGCCACTCCCACCTAGTCCATCATTGTCATCCATCTTATCACCTATGGATATGACTCAGCCTATTCCCATCACTACCGATGATGAGGAATTTGGGAGACTCCTTGAATAGAATCACACTTCCCTCAAGTACTTCCTTACTCATTCTTCCACCCAGGATTCCTCAAAATAGTTAATATACATCATGCTTGTATCTATCCCTCTTGCTCTCACACCCACTTCTGTGTCAGCTAACACCATCTCAGTGCTACCTTCATCCACTTTACAACCCATGGTGTCTCAGCTAGATCCCACAAATGCTATAACTACAACATCTACGTCATCTATCATTCCCGTGACATCAATTGTCCCTCTGACATCTACTTTAAGTATAGCCCCATATGCAGCCGCTGCCTCATATATACATATTGCATCACAACCACCTCTGGTGTCGGAAACTTACACCCCTTTTCAAAACCCCTTCCTTTCTATCCCACATTACTCACCCCCCATCACCACTAGAGTTATTACCACTACTCCACCCACTTACACGTACTACCAACAACCCCTGACCTCATCTATTGCTTATTCTAGCTATGTGTCACCTTCATCTATTCCTACTACAAAATTATCATACTCATCACCACCATACACTAGCATACCACCCACCTCATACAATCAACATCAACCCCCTTTTTCTGTAGGGGCACCCATTCATCCCAACCTACTAACGACCTCATTAAAATGATGATGGAAACTATGCAGACCTTGGAAGCATCTATTTTTAGATCCCGTAATTCTTTAACTTATGATGAAATATGTAACGAGCCTATCTATCCATCTATTCCCATTCATCCTTACCCCATGTATTGGGAAATTCCTAAATTTAATCACTTCAATAGTAAAGAAGACCCGCAGAAACACTTGTGGTCATTCAAACATGGGTGCTACCTAATCGCCCATGATGACGCTTTGCTCCTACAAACCTTCCCAATGTCATTGACAAGACCAACATTCGATTACTATAGTGGACTACCTCAACATTCCATTTATTCCTTTAATCAAGTAGCCCAAACTGTCTTAGACCATTTTTAAATCAATGTTACGAAGAAAGTCACCATGACCGATATCTATTCAACCTGACAGTATGAAGATGAATCTATCACAAATTCTGTTACCCGCTAGCGAAGACTTATTAACCAATTGACATTCCAACTACCTCAGACTGAACTTATTGATTTGTTCACTAGATCTTGTGCCAGACACATCCCAACTCCTCAGGTACAAACCTTCTGAAACTTTGATTAAACATTCACCATGGCATGCAAATTAGAATTTCATGTCATTAAAGAAAAGAAAATCCAATTACGAAACAAGAACACCCCATTTAAATCAAACAAATCTTCTTCATATTCAAAAACCCAAAGAAACTATTCAAAGCCCAAAGGATCTACCAATGTGGTAGTCCTCAAGGCAGGACCACCTCATCCTTCTAATCAAGACTAACCTTCTTCCAATCTTCCTCCCATCTAGGCCTTTCAAATTCAGCGAGAGAAGTGGAAGTATACTTCGATTGGAGAGCCCTATTCTTTAGTCTTGGAAAAGCTTCTTAAAGGTAGAGCCATTACACTTCCTCCGATAAAACCTCATACAAATTTTGATCCCGCCTGTCCTATGCTTGCATGTTATAAAGAATGTGACTACTATAATTACCATCGTGTTAAAGGCCAGAGTGATAGTAATTGCATAACTTTTAAGAACATTGTCTAAGAGATGATAGATAATGGAGACCTTGTCATGGATAACCTGAATGCGCCAGTAAATCAAAACTTACACATCTTTAAAAATCTGTTCCCTAATCATAAACCATTGTCTAATCAAGATATTGAAACTTCATCCAGTTACAACAATTTCCATGAAGTCCACATAGTTTTTGATATCGTACCAACCGTTTCTCAAAACCTACCTACTTCATATATTGAGGAAATTTTGGTGTAAGCTCCTCTACCCACAGAGGAGCATACCACTTCTACTCCTTCACCCATAGAGGATTCCCCCTCATCTCCCCAGACTCTCATGGAGGAACCCACACCTTTTGCCAATGACATTTCACCATCTACCTCACAACTTACTAAATACTCGACACTTTTAATTCTCCCAACCACAGGAGAATCATCATCACCTTCTACTCCACCAAAAAATAAGTCTACATCACCCCACCTATTATCTCTCCTACCCATAGGAGACTCATTAGACATGCCACTACCTGTTGGGGGTAGTTTCCCCTCAGCATCCCATAACCCCATTGACATGATCTCGGCTCTTTTTCCTATAGAGTCTTAGGCTAGCCAATTCCCTGTCTTGTAGACATATTTTACAGGGATTTCCACCCAACCAATTCCATCCTCTTCTTCAGTAGTCCCATTTTCACGGCTGGTTGACCGATTGGAATATCTTTATCATTCCATGCTCTAGGGATGTCTTCAGCTCCTGTTTTGACCCAAATGTAAATTTTGCATGAAGATACTTCCATGATCTACCCAAATATATTTTCAACAACCAAATCAAAATTGACCATGCCTATTGAAATGAATTCTTCTTCATCATCCCTACCTACATCCAAACATCTAATCATAACTAAAACCATTCCCAAACCTCAAAACCTACCCACACCTATCTCCTCATTCGTATCTAGACCCATCACTACATTGGGTGTTGTGCCGACATCAAGCCTTACTCACCCACCTGTCAAATTAGACTTAGTCGTGTCTTCCCAATCCTGCACCAAAATTATCCCCTCACCTAAAAGGAAAATCCAACCTTCTCGGCCACATACACCGATCTCACCTACCACACGTCTGTCACCTTCCCCCCCTTCCATCCATCCTAGGGCCTCACCCATCAACCTTGATCAAATAGTCTCCTACCCAAGGTCAGTAAAAATATAAACAACCTACTTCTACCTCATGAGTCCTCATTACACCTCGTTCACCCAAAAACCAAACACCCTCACCCTCACCCATGCACTTCTTTCCACCTATACCTCCAGCAGTTACTATAACTCCAACCTTTCCTATACGACTTCAACCAATGTCGTCTACCCAACCTCTATCAACCACCTCCACTGCAACTCGGTTGCCCCCATGGGTAACCTGTTCTCTTCCACTATCTGATTTCCCTTATACATCCCATGCTCCCATGTCACCTTTACCCAAGAAGGTACAACCCAAAGATAAGAATCCACTACCCTCTAATAAGGTAGTCAAACCGACAAAATCTTCCATTGACAGCTCTTTTACCCTACCTTTACCCAAGTAAATGCCAGTAAAACATAAGACCATACCACTTATCCACTCAGCAGAACAACCCATTCCCCATCCTATAAAGCCTCTTCCCTCACAATCATCCACACATCTACCCAAACCCACACTGACTTCCCATTGTGATCCATTAGTGGGGTCCTACGCTTACATTTTAACTAATCTCTTAGAGACTTCCGTCATCACATTACTGCTACTTTAACCTTACAATCCTCTCAAACCAAAACCAAAAGGGTTTGATGAAACCAATATTTGTGCCTATCATCGTGTGCCAGGACATGATGTATAAAATTATAAGGCTCTAAAGTCGTTCTTCTCCAAAATTTTCCTCCTGAACAGAACTTTAACAATGATGACCGTCTTAATGAGGACCATGTTCCACCTTCACCTGTCACCACACATCATCATCCTTTACCCATTCAGCGGTCAATATCTCCACCCCCAAGACCATTTTTCCCACCTCCAAAATTTGAGATCAACATGGTCTATATTAGACAATTTTCCAAATCACCACCCAAATGTCATTGTGCCCTACTCAATTCATAAGGCTTTTATCCACCGCTAGGATTTTTCCTCTCATGCCGTTATAACTTTCATGACAAACCCTCTCCATCCACCTCCCCTCAGATTAACATGGTTCATGTTATTACCCACAATTAGAAAGACAAAGGCAAAGAAAAAGTAACTAGGCCATCAACCAACCCTGTGACTAATATACCATCCAAACCCATGCCCAAAATCACCATCTATAGACCTACATACCCTATCTATGATGGGGTCACCCATCACACAATGATAAAACAATTACACCAGTATCCTCTAAATATTTCTTTATATGATCTCATCCAAACTTCTAAATCCCACAAACAAGACCTTATCAAGGTTTTAAAATCCATTGAATTTTTACCCAATGACCCCACACTAGTGGTGTCCATTATTACCACTGACCATGTGGCCTCGCTAACCAAATCATATCCTTCTTCTACCCCCATGCTCACTCCTCAAGTTTCTACCCTCAGCTTCTTTGATGAGGAGATTGTACCTCTTCAGTAAGATGACCTTGATCCTGCCCTATTCCTCTCTATCTATATCGATAAACTACACATACGAAACACCATGATTGATGGTGGTGCTAGCATTAACATCATATCCTCTCATACATATAATCAAATACACATCCCTTCTAATTGTATGCATAATAACCCTATAATGCTGCACTCCTTCAATGCTGCCGTTATCTCCACCCTTGCCACCATTATCCTTCATATTCACGTAGGCCCTCACACTTACCCAGAACTATGCTACGTCGTAGAGGGGGAGTTATAATATAACCTATTACTTAAGAGACCTTGGATTCGTGTTATAGGTTGTGTCCCTTCGACTGTACACCACTATGTAAAATTTGAAAATGAAAGACATAACTATACCATCCCTGCAGACCCATCGCCATTCAAAATTTGTAACATTTTATACTCTCCCAATGATGTGTTGATTTGTGGAGCTCAATTACTTCAGTTTAGCATGCAATGGAAACTTTCTTGAAAATACAGTAACTATCATTGGTCAAGGGGGAACCAGCATCGGTCACCCAGGACCAGTATCGGTTAGGCAAGGGAGGAACCGATAATGGTTAGGTATAATCGGTGTCAGTTATCTATGCGAGGATGTTTTAATTAACTCTCAGGATTTAGATATATTTTTAGCATTAAAGTATATCTATTGATTGTAATTACATGACTAAGTTCCCTAAGTCTATAAAAAAATATATAAGCATAAAAGCTAGGGTTTATAAGTGAGAATTAACAAGAATTAGAAAGAACTTGTAAAAGTTAGCTAGAGAGAGAATTCTTGGTGATGAAGCAAAAACTTGAGGAAATAAAGTACTGAACATTTGAGAAGTGTGGAAGATTGTAAATATTCATTGTATATCTTGTCAAATATTTGATAATATATTGGCTTGTTTCTTGGTGGATGAAGCCCACACAAGGTGAACCATGTTAAATCTGGGGTTGATTTATGTCTTTTTTTGTATATTTCTTCTAGTAGAATATCCAATTTTATTTGCATGTATGCTTAGATATGATATATTGTCTATACAACTGGTGTGCTAACCCCAACAACTGGTATCAGAGATTTATTTGAGGGTTTTATGTGATGACATATTTACTCACAGAGGGTTTTTTGATTAAGTGGGAGCTAAAACAATGGAAGAAGAAAACAAATATAAGGTAGAGAAATTTGATGGCTGAAATTATAAATTATGGAAGATGTAGATTGAGGATTATCTGTATCAATGAGATTTATATTTACTATTGGATGAGAAGTCTAGACCTACGAAGATGACTAATGAAAAATGGAAGATTCTTGACAGAAAGGCTTTCAGATCTATAAGATTGAGCCTGGCAGCATCCGTGACTTCCAATATTACAGAAACGACTTCAACGGTAGAGTTAAAGAAATCTCTTGCTAATTTATATGAAAAACCTAGTGCTTCAAATAAATTTTACTTGATGAAGAAACTATTTGTAACATCCTCATTTTAAGATACTAGAACAAGGGAATTTTTTTTTATACAACATTCTCTATTCTGAATTATGTAATTAAAACACACGTTCAAGTTTTAATAATTGTTCTCTGTCCAATTAATGTAATTCGGACCACACAATTTCCTTTTAAAACTAATGTTCTCTGTTTGCATATTTACAATATGGAACACACATTCAATGCCATTCAATCATATAACAGATACCATATGCTGATGTAACTGACTCGAAGAACTGCCGATCTCCCATTTTATGGCTCGGAGTTTCAGCAATCTCTCATTTCATCACTCGGTGACTTACTGATCCTTCATGTTAATCCATGCATTGTATATTAAGTATACAGGGTTATTTTACCGTTTCCAGTTATAGAAATGATCCGTTTAAGAGGCCTATCTGAATATATGTTACTGATATTCATCTGACATCCTACTTCATAAACTAGGTGATTAGGACAACGCAACCAACAACTTGCGATACTTTGGCCAAATATTTTCACATGCTTTACATGATCATATTCCCAGATGTCATACACATCAATGGAATACGTCCTTCACCTCACTTCATCTGTTATCTAGAATGGTCTTTCCTGATCTCTGTCAGTCCTTTCATCCAAGGTCAATCTCTAATCCTAACTAGCAATATGAATGAGTATAGGAAGGCACTCATGGTAACTACAGGTTCATAGACATACGGTGTCGTCCCTAGGTGACTCCGTGTGTCTAGTTAACTTTAGTCCTCCGAAGTCACTCCATATACGTGATCACATTCCTATCCCCATCTAAGTAACTTAGTATCCAGCTTATGTAAACTTGATGATTCGATTCGGGAGGGCATTGTAACATGTCAGCTACAACATTGTGTCGTCATGAAGGCCCTGCCTTCATGAAGACACCATATTGCAGTTGGCGTGTGCCAAGGTCCTACGGAATCCTCTCATCAAGAAGTACACATACAACTCGAGTGTGATTATATTATAATCTTAATATTTAAGATCAATTACAACTCCTAAGGATAGAAGAATGTAATTTCTTCTTTTCCCATTTCCTCGTAAAGGAATATTAGCTATCAATTATGATCCATCCTTAGCTAATCAAAAGAAGTATCATAAAACAACCATGTCTTCATTTTTACTCAAGAACCATCTGCAAAATTACTTGCATGGGTCAGTTCATTGAATTGAGCATATTAAGCACTTGTCATTAAAATGAGGTTCCTTTAATTAACTTTCTCAATAAAAGAACCTTGCTTTTATGAAACATTAAAAGGAACATCATCCAAGAATTAAATACCAATAAGGATGAACAACATAACAACCCAATCATCTAATTACCATCCCAATCTGAAAAAAGGATCACTACCCTTTTTCCCAAATAATTACTAAAAGAAGTAATTTCCTTCAAATAGTTCCAAATTAAAACATCTGTAAGAAATAATACACCTAAGTATATATTACTGTTCTAATGTAAATGCTATCAATTCCATTCCCTTACATTAGTTAAAGAAAGGATCCACGTAATAGATTTTAAATAAGACTTCCAACAGAACCACTTTCCTTTCCTTTCTTATTACTCGTCTAATTTCAAACAATCAAACGCTGAAGAGAAAAGTAGTCATTCACCATGAAATCATGGGCGTCAATCCTCAAAATAAAACAACAAAACAATACCTCTTTCAATTCAGAAGAAAGTAAACATCAGTTAAATGCAGATGTTTATACCAAGGCAGTGAAAAATTCATTCTATAACAAATATAGATTTCCAACTGTATGAGAGAAGAAATGAACATTACTTCAAATTATCCATCCAAAACTCTCTTTCCTTTCATCATAACTGTACTGAGAATTTAATCCAGACGTGATATCAATCAATGATAACAGTCCAAAGAGAAGTAAATAAAATCAATAATCAAATAAAAGGAAGAAGGATCATATTACCTCTTCTCACTGTCTACCCAAATATCCACTATTTAGAACAGACATAATCCAATAGTATGATTCATTATGAATAGTATATTTTAGTATTCAAAAACTACTAATTACCTTTCCAAAAATTTGACCAGAGTTCATCGCAACTAGTCTGTAAGCTCTATTACCAAAAGAACCTCTAAATACAATCATTTCTTCCATATATTTCACTCAACAAACTTTCTCGTCCAGATATAAACAAGCAAGAATATACAGCTAGTTTTATCAACAACATTTCATCAAAAACAAGCATTTCAGCTAGACCTGAACAACAAGAATGTATAGCTAGCTACGAAATCATGAGTTTCATCATAATAGTAAAATAATCATTTTCTTAAACATTCAAAGTAAGAATTCCACTTTAGTTCAGTCTTGATGAAACAACAAGAAGTCTAGAAGGCAGTTTGTATAGATATACATACATATATATGCAAATAATTTCATCATCCAATCCAAAGAAGACTAAAATAGTAAACTCTAATCCATCCGGTAAATATCCAGATACTCAGTTCCAAAATTAGGAAATAACTCCTTAAAATTTTTTTTTCATGGATTTCAAACCAAATACGGAGGCTTTTAATCATTTTAAAAGGGTGTGAGAGTAAAACGATGAAACAAGCCCACTGTTCCCAAGAATTTATATTCTATGCGCTGAATACCCTCAGGGAAAATAACTCACACAACAGTTCCATCTATCATTCCCACGGTTCTTCAAAAACCATTCACGCACAGAATTTAGAAAACAATCTCCATATCAGTATCATTTACATAAAACCGAATCCACAATGCACAGTAAAATCCACTTACGATTACCTTTAGATTTCAAAACAGCAGAAGAGAAAACTTAATTCATTGATAATTTTAGTAATAAAAACACTCATTTTCTTCAAAATGCACAAGAATACCCAAGTCATATTCATCTTTATAATGACAGTTCAAACCAGGCATACAAAATCATCTCATCCTTCCATTTTTACAAGAGTGCACAGAACTTAGAATTGATACACGCATAGCTAATGTATTCATCAGCACAAACTCTTATTGGGTAATAAAAACGAATACCCAACACTGTGAAATGAACCCACACAACATGGACAGTTTTATTCGACTTAATCATTATGCAAAGAAATGCTCCAGTCGCATGCAGCAAAAGAAAATGACTCAACCCAAAAATCACCTCAAGATATCAGCAAAATCATATAACCAAAAACCCCATCATAAGAGCAGGGTTATTTTAATGAGATGTTTAAACAAAAGCAAATGGTTTAAGGAGAAGGGCTTAACATGCATGTTATTCTTTTTATGGTTCGAAGAAAACCGCATCCACAGGAGCTATTTCTCTCCATGGCATCTGCAGCAGGGCTTTCCCAACAGTCCACTAACTTCCTCAATGCTCAAAAATAGCCGTGGCTATTCCAACAATAGCAACAATAACCAAAAATAACAATAGGTTTGACAGAGCCATGGAAGAAATGCAGAGTAACTAAAAATCCGAATGAACACAATGACAATTTTTTTTTTCCTCTATCCTCTTTCCAAGGCGAGCTGGTTGCTAAGACCAAGGTCATTGAATGCATTGAATGCATTGCTTTTTTCCTCATTCCTCACGCCACTGCCGACTCAGGTTGGCGAGTTCCTTTTTCAAATTTTTTCTTGCAATTCCTTTTTGGCCACTTAGCTAGTTGGATGCCTCCAAATTTTCCCATGTTCCCGCCAAACTTGGTGCTGAAACTGTAAGGACATCATTTATTGTCCTAATAAATCTCTAACCTTCCCTTCTTATCCATTTCTTCATATGGGTCCATAGGTCCCCTCCATAGGTTAGTATTAGTTTAGGTCTTTCACCTAGGTTGCAAATCATTAGGATTTGCCATAACTTACACCCCATGCTATATAAAATCCACGTAGGGTAGTAGTTAGGTTATAGGATAAAACTTAGTTGTAGGTTAGGATTTAATTCCATAGCGTCTAAGTAATAGTTTCTAACGAGTCTTACTGATTGGCGTTCACATTCATCACAATGTAGGGCATTTCATCCTATGCTCAACACATACCTGTGTTGCTTGCATCCATGCTCCTATTGTCTTACGCTGTCTAGCGTTACAACTTGTGTGTGGTTCGGGAATCGAACCTTTTCCATTGGCATCTACGTACTAGATATTTATATTAGAAATCAGGTGCTACAACATTTATATCAACCTTCAGTCTGGTTTAGAAGTAAATCGACAAAGCCATCATAAGAAGGCCACAACATACCTTGGATCAATGGAATTGATTCAAGGTGTGTTGTCAATCAGCAACAAGAGTTCATCAACATGCAACAAGTCTGCTGTCTCATTTGCAAAACACAAGCAATAATAACCTCCGTCCCAAGTAAACAAATTACAGCAAACAAGGGTCCAGGTTAGTAACACTTTCCTTTAAAGATTAAGAGATATATATTAACATATTTATCTTCATTTCTGCAGTTACAACATCATGAAAAGAGATTATCATGATAGCTTACAAAAATCAAGGCGTTACATTCCTCCCTTCTTAAAGAATCATCATCCCGATGATCAAATTAACCAATTCAAGTAGTTTCTAGGACAAAATTCAGTTATTGTCCTTCCATTCATAAGTTCATACCAAAAACAGATTCACTCATTAAAACAGTGTTTTAAGATAACTGTAAAATAGACCAGTAATTGTCTAAATTTGGTAGAATTATCAGTTTTTCGAATTCAATTTCGATCAAAGAAGTATGGAAAAGTAGATCTCATTTCTTCGAGATTTTCCGAAGTTGCACTTTCTTTGCTAAACTGGTCCCACTGGACCTTGCATTGATTCACTTCACTATTTCTTAAGTACAAGTGGTGAGTTCCCAGCACTTGAATGGGCTTAACCATGATTATTCATGGGTCTTGGACCTGCAAGGAATTCCAATTCAACACATGTGATAAATCTGTTACGTATTTCTTAAGCAAAGAAATATGAAAAACATAATGCATTTGTGATAAAGCAGTAGGTAATGCTAGACGATAAGCTACAGGGTTGATTATTTCAACAATTTCAAAGGTCCCACATAACGAGGTGACTACTTGGCAGCCTTGCAAAAGTTATTGAGCTCTTTTTCGGCTTAACCCAAAGAAAGACCTTCTCACCAAGTTTATAATTCCTATAAACCCGCTTTAAGTCTGCATAACTCTTTTGCCTATTGGCAACCTTCTTTAAATGTTCCTAGATCATTTTGATTTGTTGTTCCATTTCCGTGAGGATTTTTGGCCCAATTACCTCTTTGTCCTCTATGCTGTCCCAGCTAACAGGGGTTCTACATTTTCTTCCATACAATGCTTCAAAAGGTGCCATTTTTAAAGAGGTGTGGTATGTATTATTGTAGGAAAATTCAACCAGCGGAAGGTATTCCTCCCATTTATACTGCTGGTCCATGCAATACATTCTTAACATATCCTCTAAAACTTGGTTGACTCTATCGGTCTGTCCATCCATTTCCAGATGATATGCAGAGCTGAAGTTTAATTTAGTTCCCAAGGCTGCATTAAGCGTTTGCCAAAACCTTGATGTCATCCTCGAATCTTTGTCCGATATGATCAATTCAGGTATTCCATGCAATCTAAAAAATTTCATGTACAAATCTTCTTGCTAACACTGGTGCATCGTCTTTTAAATTACCAGCAATGAAGTGTGCCACTTTGGTTAATTTATCGATGACAACCAAGATGATGTCATGCTTATTCCTTGACATAGGCAATCCTTGAATGAAATCCATCGTTATCACTTGCCGTTTGTACTACGGAATGCTATGGGGATACATTAATCTAGCGGGATGCATATGTTCCGCCTTAACACATTGACATTCCAAGCAGTGTGTTATAAATTCCACCACATCCTTTTTCATTCCCTTCCAGAAGTATTGCTGCTTAAGATCAGTAAGCATTTTTGTAATGCTAGGGTGTCCAGAAAAAAAGTGAATTATGAAATTCAATTAACAATTTCTTTCTTAAATCATTTTCCAAGGGTATATATACCCTATTTTTGAACCTCAGAATTCCTTCATTATCAAAATGAAATCCCTTATACTTCACATCCTTTGGATCTGCAGCAAGTGTTGTTTTAACTTGCTGGAAATAAGAGTTTGATTCCATGACATCTTTCACCTCATCCTTAAATTGAGTTCTTAATGTTATAAGAGAAGAGATGTGCTTCCTTCGACTCAGAGCATCTTCCACTCTATTTTCCTTACCCTTGATGTAGCTTATATCAAAATCATACTGAGACAAAAATTCTAACCATCTTCGCTGTCTTGCATTCAGGTTTGGTTGAGTAAAAATATACTTCAACCCTAGATGGTTAGTTTTTAACTCAAAGGGTTTGCCAAGAAGGTAATGCCTCCACATTTGAAGTGCATGTACAATGGTAGTGAGCTATAGGTCATGTGGAGCATAATTCTATTCATGTAACTTAAGATTTTTGCTTTCATAAGCTATGACATGGTTATTCTGTAACAGAATGCCTCCAAGACCTTCTCCAGACGCATCCATTACAACCGTAAAATTTCCATTTGGGTTTGGTACAGTTAAAATAGGTATTTTAGTTAACTGTTCCTTTAAATTTTTAAAGGCAGATTCACATTTGTCAGTCCAGACAAATTTTTTATCTTTCTTTTGTAGTGAAGTGATTGGGGCAACAATTTTTGAAAAGTCCTTAATGAACTTTCTATAATATCCTGCCAAGCCCATGAAGCTTCTTACTTCATGCACATTCTTAGGCACATACCACTCTGTTATAGCTGTGATCTTTGAAGGGTCTACAGCTATCCCGTTCTTGCTTATAACGTGTCCTAAATAATGCACCTCTGCATCATAAAAGGAACATTTAGACAGTTTACCATACAACCTTCTCTTTCTTAAAACTTCCAGCACTATCCTTAAATGTTCTTGGTGCTCTTCGACATTTTTAGAGTATATAAGAATGTCATCCAGAAATACAAGTACGAACTTGTCTAGGCATTCTTGAAAAATATTATTCATCAAATTCATGAAGGCGGTAGGTGCATTTGTCAACCCAAAAGGTAACACCATGATTTCATAATGCTCGTACCTTGTTCTAAAAGCTGTTTTATGAATATCTTCTTCCTTTATTATCAGCTGATGATACCCAGATTGAAGATCTATTTTTGAATAGACTGATGCTCCACGCATCTGATCGAACAAATCATCAATCCTAGGAAGTGAGTATCGATTCTTAATATTTTCCTTATTCAACATTCTGTAATCAATGCATAGTCTCAATGTGCCATCCTTCTTCTTTACAAAAATTACCGGCGCTCCCCATGGTGAGACGCTCGGTCTTTTCAGCCCCTTAGTCAAAAGTTCCTGTAATTGAGATTTAAGCTCCACTAACTCGAGGGTGGTAATTCTGTAGGGTGCCTTAGATATGGGTTCAGTTCCTGGCTTGATCTCTATTGTAAATTCAAACTCTCGTTTGGGCGGAAGACCTGGTAATTTCTCTGGAAATACATCACTGAAATCCCTTAATAATGGGTACCTTTCCATGAAATCATTATCTTACTCAACATTTTCTATCATTTTCATGGCATATAAGGTGCAACCTTTATTTTTAGCCCTTTTTAGTTGCCTAACCGCAACCTCACGCTTTACTCCTTGAATGACTGTTGCTTTTTGCAGGTCATCAAAACAAAAAATTTGTTTTTCGTAACAGTCAACCTTTGCCTTATGTTTTTCCAACCAGTTAACTCCAATAATGATATCATATGATCCTAAGGGAGTGACATATAGGTCAACTTCGGTGGAGAAATTGGGCAAGTCAAGAATTTCCCCAAAAAGGCACATTTCGACTGTATGGACAACATTATTCCCATAATGCACTATCCATGTCTTATCCATTCATTTAGCTTTTCTTTTTAATTTCATTGCAAGTTTAGTAGAAATAAAGCATTCAGTAGCTCCAGTATTAGAAAGTATGACTATAGGTGTATCGAATAACTTACCCGGAACTTCTATGGGTGTAACTTGCTTTTCAGCTTGTTTGTTAGCCACCGCAGCGTGTATCCTATGCTGTTGAACACGATCATCCTTTTTAAAAGGACAGTGACTCGTGTAATGGTCCTTTCCACAGTTGAAGCATCATCCAACTGGCCCTTTCCTAGGCTCAAATTTGCTACCAGCTTTGAAGTTATCACTCTGGCTTCCATAGGACTTTTGTCCATTGCTACTAACTTTTGCGAAGCTGCTCCGCACACTATTTACAGGTTTGTTTATTACAGATTTCTTGTTGTTATCTACAACAATTTTGTTTTTCACACCAAACCTTTTCCAGGGCCCCCTTTTGGGTGTGAGAGATAAATAAGAGTTGGGACTCTTCTTCCTAATCTCCTCCCTATGAGTAGAAATTTCTCTCAATTTCTTTTCCTGTCTTATTGCCTTTTTGACAACTCCTTCCATAGTGGTTGAACTGTAGACATCCACTTCACCACCAATGATGGGATTCAGTCCCATTATGAACTTTCGTATTCTGAACTTCTCGTCAGCTTGGTACTACGGCACGTACTTAAGGAGTTTAGTAAACCTTTCCCAGTATTCTGTCACTGTCAGCCTTCCTTGTGACCAGTTCTGAAATTCAGTCATTTTCCTATCAAAATAGAGTTGAGGCAGCCACTGTTGCCTAAAGTAACCCTTAAATTGATCCCAAGTTATGTTTGTTTCAACAATATTCAACTCAACCTTACGGTTATCTCACCATGATGATGCTTCATGAGAAAGCTGATATGCTCCCCATATCGCTTTGGTCTCCTCGGAGAAGTTTCTTATTACAAAGTACTTCTCCATTTCACTGAGCCAATTTTCAGCTCCGTCCCCAAGTGTTGTTACATTAAAATTTGGAGGACTTATTCTCTTTATATCATTGCTAAGTTCAGCTGCTAATCTTGCCCTTTTATTTTCAGGATGATTAGGAGCATTCACATTACTATTATCAACATCCGGATTCCCTCCATTGGTGTTGTCCACAGGAGGTGGCTGATCATTTATATCAGCTTCTTCTTCCTCCTCCTCATTTCCCATTGATTGCTGTTCCAAAATAGTCAGACGATCTCTCATATCCAGTAGGGCCACAAGGATTTCATCCAACTTTTGAGCAGTAGCTACTTCTCCACCCGGTAATGGGTTGTTCGCAACATTTCCTCTTGTTCTAACCATTTTCTGTTCAATAAGAAAATGTAAACCTTATTAAATTGTGAACTCATTAGGTCCAAGAGCTACAACCTTTAGCTCTGATACCAAGATGTAACATCCTCATTTTAAGATACTAGAACAAGGGAATTTTTTTTTATACAACGTTCTCTATTCTGAATTATGTAATTCAAACACACGTTCAAGTTTTAATAATTGTTCTTTGTCTAATTAATGTAATTCAGACCACACAATTTCCTTTTAAAACCAATGTTCTCTATTCACATATTTACAATATGGAACACACATTCAATGCCATTCAATCATATAACAGATACCATATGCTGTTGTAACTGACTCGAAGAACTACCGATCTCCCATTTTATGGCTCAGAGTTTCAATGATCTCTCATTTCATGACTCGGCGACTTACCAATCCTTCATGTTAATCCATGCATTGTATATTAAGTATACAGGGTTATTTTACCATTTCCGGTTATCGAAGTGATCCGTTTAAGAGGCCTATCTAAATATCTGTTACTGATATTCATCTGACATCCTGCTTCTTAAACTAGGTGATTAGGACAATGCAACTAGCAACTTGCGATACTTTGGCCAAAGATTTTCACATGCTTTACATGATCATATTCCCAGATGTCATACACATCAATGGAATACATCCTTCACCTCACTTTTTCTATTATCTAGAATGGTATTTCCTGATCTCTGTTAGTCCTTCCGTCCAAGGTCAATCTCTAATCCTAACTAGCAATATGAATGAGTATAGGAAGGCACTCATGGTAACTAAAGGTTTGCAGACATACGGTGTCATCCCTAGGTGACTCCATGTGTCTAGTTACCTTTAGTCCTCCGGAGTCACTCCATATACGTGATCACATTCCTATCCCCATCTAAGTAACTTAGTATCCAACTTATGTAAACTTGATGATTCAATTCGGGAGGGCGTTGTAACATGTCAGCTACAAAATTGTGTCGTCATGAAGACACCATATTGCAGCTGGCGTGTGCCAAGGTCCTACAGAATCCTCTCATCAAGAAGTACACATCCAGCTCGAGTGTGATTATATTATAATCTTAATATTTAAGATCAATTTTCAGCAACCGTGTTGATCCTTTAACCTCGTTCTCGTCACAGTTGTATATAGCTAAGAGAGACTTAATTTGTCTTATAGCTTAATATACATCCTCTCCTTCATACCGAAGGGTTACATATTTTCTTCTTGGTTCTTCTCTTTAAACTTCAGACTAACAGTCCATTATAGATGAACGTAATAAGTTTAACCTATTAAACTTAACCAAGTTTTTACCCACAACTGTAAACAAATTCAGAATTCCATCTTATTAGACATCATTTAAATGAGGTCTAATTCTAAATGAATGTATTCATTTATGATCCATAACCTTACTTCAGTTAAGGTTTGTTACCAATAGATATGTTTCCTCATATCTATTATTTCTGAATTTACACACTACGAGGATATTAACGAAGTCCGAATACAAGGTTCAACTTCCTCTTCTGTTATTTGATATTCCTTAGCTTATATACTAATCCCAAACATCCTTCAATTAAGAATTCATATTCATTTAAACCCCTTTTTGATGTCAATCTACATTTCATATTAACCTAAGTATGAATTGATTGCACATTCCAACTTAAAAGTTGTATTTCAGTAAATAATATGTATTATGCCCTTTTAAAATCTATCCACTATCATTTGATTAATTCCAAATCAAGAATAACATTATATTCTCAATCTTTATTCAAATAGTTTCAAAATGATACAGTCATTAAAATATCACATTGTTCCTTGTATTCATCCATAAGATTTACAATTAATATAATTGCAAGTCTAAACGACTGGACTTTGTGTATATCAAACAACATAACAACTCATAAGGATAGAAGAATGTAATTTCTTCTTTTCCCATTTCCTCATAGAGGAATATTAGCTATCAATTATGATCCATCCTTAGCTAATCAAAAGAAGTATCATAAAACAACCATGTCTTCGTTTTTACTCAAGAACCATCTGCAAAATTACTTGCACGCGTCAGTTTATTGAACTAAGCATATTAAGAACTTGTCATTAAAATGAGGTGCCTTTAATTAACTATCTCAATAAAAGAACCCCGCTTTTATGAAACATTAAAAGGAACATCATCCAAGAATTAAATACCAATAAGGATGAACAACATAACAACCCAATCATCTAATTACCATCCCAATCCGACAAAAGGATTACTACCCTTTTTCCCAAATAATTACTATAAGAATTAATTTCCTTCAAATAGTTCCAGATTAAAACATCTGTAAGAACTAATACACCTAAGTATATATTACTGTTCCAATGTAAATGCTATCAATTCCATTCCCTTACATTAGTTAAAGAAAGGATTCACGTAATAGATTTTAAATAAGACTTCCAACAGAACCACTTTCCGTTCCTTTCTTATTACTCGTCTAGTTTGAAACAATCAAACGCTGAAGAGAAAAGTAGTCATTCACCATGAACTCATGGGTGTCAATCCTCAAAATACAACAATAGAATAATACTTCTTTCAATTCAGAAGAAAGTAAACAACAGTTAAATGCAGATGTTTATAGCAAGGCAGTACAAAATTCATTCTATAACAAATATAGATTTCCAATTGTATGAGAGAAGAAATGAACATTACTTCAAATTATCCATCCAACACTCTCTTTCCTTTCATCATAATTGTACTGAGAATTTAATCCAGACATGATATCAATCAATGATAACCGTCCAAAGAGAAGTACATAAAATCAATAATTGAATAAAAGGAAGAAGGATCATATTACCTATTCTCACTGTCTACCCAAATATCCACTATTTAGAACAAACATAATCCAATAGTATGATTCATTCTGAATAGTATATTTCAGTATTCAAAAACTACTAATTACATTTCCAGAAAGTTGACCAGAGTTCATCGCAACTGGTCCGTAAGCTCTAGTACCAAAAGAACCGCTAAATACAATCATTTCTTCCATATATTTCACTCAACAAAATTTCTCGTCCAGATATAAACAAGCAAGAATATACAACTAGTTTTATAAACAACGTTTCATCAAAAACAAGCATTTCAGCTAGACCTAGACAACAAGAATGTACAGCTAGCTACGAAATCATGAGTTTCATCATAATAGTAAAAGAATCATTTTCTTAAACATTCAAAGTATGAATTCCACTTCAGTTCAGTCTTGATGAAACAACAAGAAGTCCATAAGGTATTTCGTATAGATATATATACATATATATGCAAATAATTTCATCATCCAATCCAAAGAAGACTAAAATAGTAAACTCTAATCCATCCGGTAAATATCTAGATACTCAGTTCCAAAATTAGGAAAATAACTCCTTAAACAAAATATTTCATGGATTTCAAACCAAATACAGAGGCTTTTAATCATTTTAAAAGGGCTTGAGAGTAAAATGATGAAACAAGCCCACTGTTCCCAAGAATTTATATTCTATGTGCTGAATACCCTCAGGGAAAATAACTCACACAACAGTTCCATCTATCATTCCCACAGTTCTTCAAAAACCATTCACGCACAGAATTTAGAAAACAATCTCCATATCAGTATCATTTACATAAAACTGAATCCATAATGCACAGTAAAATCCACTTACCATTACCTTGAAATTTCAAAATAGCAAAAGAGAAAACTTAATTCATTAATAATTTCAGTAATAAAAACACTCATTTTCTTCAAAACGCACAAGAATACCCAAGTCGTATTCATCTTTATAATGACAGTTCAAACCAGGCATACATAATTATCTCATCCTTCCATTTTTACAAGAGTGCACAAAACTCAGAACTGCTACACGCATAGCTAATGTATTCTCAGCACAAACTCTTATTGGGTAATAAAAACGAATACCCAACACTGTGAAACGAACCCACACAACATGGACAATTTTATTCGACTTAATCATTATGCAAAGAAATGCTCCAGTCGCATGCAGCAAAAGAAAATGACTCAACCCAAAAATCACCTCAAGATATCAGCAAAATCATATAACCAAAAACCCCATCATAAGAGCAGGTTTGTTTTAATGAGACATTTAAACAAAAGAAACCGGTTTAAGGAGAAGGGCTTAACATGCCTACTATTCTTTTTGTGGTTCGAAGAAAACCGCATCCACAGGAGCTATTTCTCTCTACGGTGTCCGTAGTAGGGATTTCCCAACAGTCCACTAACTTCCTCAATGCTAAAAAAATCCGTGGCTATTCCAACAATAGCAACAATAACCAAAAATAACAGCAGGTTCGACAGAGCCATGGAAGAAATGCAGAGCAACTAAAAATCTGAATGAACACAATGACAATTTTTTTTTTCCTCTATCCTCTTTCCAAGGCGAGCTGGTTGCTAAGACCAAGGTCATTGAATGCATTATTTTTTTCCTCATTCCTCACGCACCGTCGACTCAGGTTGGCGAGTTCCTTTTTCAAATTTTTGCTTGCAATTCCTTTTTGGCCACTTAGCTAGTTGGATGCCTCCAACTTTTCCCATGTTCCCGCCAAACTTGGTGCTGAAACTGTAAGGACATCATTTATTGTCCTAATAAATCTCTAACCTTCCCTTCTTATCCATTTCTTCATATGGGTCCATAGGTCCCCTCCATAGGTTAGTATTAGTTTAGGTCTTTCACCTAGGTTGTAAATCATTAGGATTTGCCATAACTTACACCCCATGCTATATAAAATCCACGTAGGGTAGTAGTTAGGTTATAGGATAAAACTTAGTTGTAGGTTAGGATTTAATTCCATAGCATCTAAGTAATAGTTTCCAACGAGTCTTACCGACTGGCGTTCACATTCATCACAATGTAGGGCGTTTCGTCCTATGCTCAACACATACCTGTGTTGCTTGCATCCAGGCTTTTATTGTCTTACGCTATCTAGCGTTACAACTCGTGTGTGGTTTGGGAATCGATCCTTTTCCATTGGCATCTACGTACCGGATATTTATATCAGAAATTAGGTGCTACAACATTTATATCAACCTTCAGTCTGGTTTAGAAGTAAATCGACAAAGCGATCATAAGAAGGCCACAACATACCTTGGATCAATGGAATTGATTCAAGGTGTGTTGTCAATCAGCAACAAGAGTTCATCAACATGCAACAAGTCTGTTCTCTCATTTGCAAAACACAAGCAATAATAACCTCCGTCCCAAGTAAACAAATTACAGCAAACAAGGGTCCAGGTTAGTAACACATTCCTTTAAAGATTAAGAGATATATCTTAACATATTTGTCTTCATTTCTACAGTTACAACATCATGAAAAGATATTATCATGATAGCTTACAAAAATCAAGGTGTTACACTATTTAGTTCTAAGATGCATGAAGGTGGATCTGCATCTAGTTATTTGAATGATTTCCGATCTATTGTAAATCAGTTAAAATTGGTTGTAATACCATTTGATGATGAAGTAAAAGAAATTTTACTCTTATGTTCTTTGCCTGATAGTTGGGATACTTGGTAATGGTTGTTAGCAATATAACATCTACTAATAATATTTTGAAGTTTGATGATGTGGTTAATATAATCTTAAATGAAGAAATTCATAGGAAAAGTACAAAGGAATCATCATTTGAAAATTCTTTGAATGTAGAAAGTAGGGGCAGGCAGAAGGAGAGATCCAAGAGTAAGAGTAATGGGAAATCAAATTCTAGGGATATTAGATCTAAATCCAGAAGGGAATTATTTGTTGAAAATGTGGAAAGAAAGGACATGCAAAGAAATATTGTTGGTCAAAGGATAACGAGAACCAACAATCAGACAAAGGTAAAGAAGAAAATCTTGCTACATCAGAGGTGATGCAAGATTCTCTTATTATTTCTTTAGATAATAGAATTGAATCATGGGTTTTAGATTCATGATCTTCTTTCCATGTAACCCCTAATAAGGGTTATTTCATAAATTATGTCCAGGGTAATTTTAGGCATGTTTATTTGGGTGATGATAAACCTTGTAGTGTTACTGGTAAAGGGTAAGTTCATCTAAAATTACAGAATGGAAATACATGGGTATTGAAAGATGTGAGGCATGTGCCAAGCCTCAGGAGGAATCTTATTTCTGTAGGGTAACTAGGTGAATCTGGTTGCATGGTTACTTTTATAGGAGACTCTTGGAAAGTCACAAATGGTACTTTTGTTGTGGAAAGAGGTAAGAAGGTAAGAACGTTATATTTATCTACCTGTATTACTAATTCCTTTTCTACATTATCTATTTCAGATTCAGATGCATGCATGTGGTATAATTGGTTGGGTCATATGAGTCAAAAAGGAATGTAGATCTTAAAGGCTAAGGGTAAGTTATCAGATTTGAAAGATTAAGATATTGATTTCTGTGAGCATTATATCTTTGAAAAGAAAAAGAGAGTGAAATTTATCAAAGTTGGGGCAACTAAGAAGGATAAAAAATTAGAGTTTGTACACTCAGATGTGTGGGGACCAGCTCAGGTAGCTTCTCATGGAGGATCTCGGTATTATGTTACTTTCATTGATGATGCTACAAGAAAGGTATGGGTTTATTGTATTAAACGTAAGTATGATGTTTCTGAGACGTTTAAAAGATGGAAATATCTTGTTGAGAATGAATCAAATTCTAAGTTAAAGTGCCTTAGATATGACAATGGTGGTGAATAGTGTAGCAAGACTTTTAATGATTATTGTTCAGTGAATGGGATACGTAGAGAAAGAATGGTTCCAAGAACACCACAGGAGAATGGTGTTATAGAAAGAATGAACATGCCTATCATGGAACATGCTAGAAGTATGAGAATACATTTTGGATTACCCTTATAGTTTTGGGTGGAAGCAATTGATACAACAATTTATTTGACTAACCATGGGCTTTCAAGTTCACTAGATGGAGGAATACCAAAGGAAGCTTGGACCAGAAAAGAGGTAGATCTTTCTTTTCTTAAAGTTTTTGTTTTAGAAGCTTTTGTGCATGTTGATAAGGACAATATAAAAAAAGTTGGATGTAAAATCTAAGAGATGCACTTTCATTGGTTATGGATCTGGTGATTTTAGTTTCCATTTCTGGGATTTACAGAATTCTAAAATTATTAGGAGTCATGATATTGAATGGAATGAAAAGAGAATATACAGGGATCAAATTTTGGTACCCAAGGATAAACTGGTTGAGAAGTTTGTGAATGAAAATAAAATCTCGAATTTAAAAGTATTACCTACAGGGTTACACAGTAACCAATGCCAATTGACCCCTTACTGACATCGGTCAGCATAACCGATATCAGTTATTAAAGATCCCAAATGACATCGGTTAGAAAAAATGACATCAGTTACAGGTGATCAGCATTAGTCACTTACATATTTGGATAGGAATGTCCAGGAGGTCCAGAATGAGCCTTTGGTACCCCAAACTCCCGTGAGAAGGTCAAAAAGGGTAAGTAATCCTCCAGAAAGATTTACACCTTTTCTATTTTATTTATTATTTACTGATAAGGGATAACCAAAGAGTTTTGAAGAAGCAATGCAAGATGAGACCCACATCTAGTAGGAGTATGACATGGATGAGGAGATGGAATCCTTAGAACATAACCAGACTTGGGATTTGGTTAAGTTTCTAATAGGTAATAGGACATTGTAGAACAAGTGGGTTTACAGGATCAATAAAGAGGAGGGTGGACATAAAAGGTATAATGCAAGGCTTGTAGTAAAGAGATTTACATAGAAAGTAGGTATTGACTTTGGTGAAATATTTTATCTTATAGTTAAGATGACTTCTATTTGTATTGTATTGAGTTTAGTTGTAGTACATGATTTACATTTAGAGAAACTAAATGTGAAGACAAATTTCCTTCATGGTGATTTGGATGAAGAGATTTATATGCAACATCTGCTTGGGTATGAAGTCAAGGGTAAGGATGAATTAGTGTGCAGGTTGAAAAAGATCCTATATGGGCTCAAGCAAGCTCCAAGGCAATGGTACATGAGGTTTTATAGTTTTAAGCATGAGCATGGTTACTTGAGATGTGAATCTGACCATTGTGTTTATTTCAATAAGCTTAAAAATGGGAGTTATATTATTTTGTTATTGTATGTGGATGATATGTTTACTGCAGGATCTAGTATGCATGACATTGGTGAGCTTAAGGGAAAGCTAGATCACACATTTTCTAGGAAGGAATTAGGAGTTGTAAAAATAATCCTTGGCATGCAAATACACAGAGACAAGAAGAACAAGAAATTGTATTTGTCTCAGGAGGATTATATCTACAGGGTGTTAGAAAGGTTCAAGATGCAGAATGCAAAACTTGTTAGCGCACCTATGGCTGGACACTTCAAATTGAGCAAAGATCAGTGTCCTTCATCACATGAGGAGGTGAAATACATGACATGAGTATGATATGCTTCAACAGTTGGGATTCTCATGTATGCTATGATTTTTACAAGACCAAACATTACACAATCAATGGGATTTGTGATTAGATATATGGCTAATCAAAGTAAAGAGCATTGGAAAGCAGTCCAATGGATACTCATGCATTTGAAAGGGACATCTAGCATGTAGTTATGATATGGAGGTTCAGTTGTTTCATTATGTGGCTATGTTGATTCGGATATGGCTAGACATCTGGATGGTAAAAGGAGCACTACTGGATATATTTTCACAGTATGTGGAACAACAGCTAGCTAGATTTCAAGATTGTAGAAGGTTATGACTTTGTCTACTACAGGAGAAGAGTATGTTACAGCTACAAAGGCTAGCACAGAGATGATATGGATGAGTAGGTTCATGAAAGAGTTGGGAAAGGAGAAAAGTAATTGTAAACTATTCAGTGACAGTCATAGTGTAATTCATTTGGCAAAATAATTCAGATGTTTCATTCAAGAACAAAACACATTCAGTTGAGGTATCACTTCATACGATAGGTATTGGAGGATGGACAGTTGAATCTGGAAAAGATTCATACGAGAAAGAATCTTGCGGATATGCTAGCGAAGCCATTAGAAAAGGATAAGTTAGAGATACACTCCACTTCTGTTGGTCTTTGATTTTGAGACTTGAAGAGGAAGAAATAAAGCTAAGGAAGGATCTAAGAATGATGTTGTATAGGTATGGTGTAGTAATTAATCTCCAAGTGGGAGATTGTTGAGTTGTGGAACTCAATTATTTTAGTTTAGCATGCAATGGAAACTTGCTGGAAAATATAGTAACCTTCATCGGTCAAGGGGAAACTGACATCAGTCACCTAGGACTGACATCGGTCAGGAAAGGGAGAAACCAACAACGGTTAGGTATAACCAGCGTCGGTTACCTATGCGAGGATGTTTTAATTAACTCTCGGGAATTAGATCTATTTTTAACATTAAATTATCTATTGATTGTAATTGCATGGCTAAGTGCCCTAAGTCTATAAACAACTATATAAGCATAAACTCCAGGGTTTAGAAGTGAGATAATTAATAAGAATTAGAAAGAACTTGCAAAAGTTGGAGAGAGAGAGAATTATTGGTGATGAAGCAAAAAGCTTGAAGAAAGAAAGTACTGAATATCTGAGAGGTGTGGAAGATTATAAATCTTCATTGTATATCTTGTCAAAGATTTGGATAATAGATTGGCTTGTTTCTTGGTGGAAATAGCCCACACTAGGTGAACCATGTTAAATATGGTGTTGATTTATGTCTCTTGTTTTGTATATTTCTTCTGGTAGAATATCCACTTTTATTTACATGTATGCTTAGATCTGATATATTGTTTATACAACTGGTGTGCTAACCCCAACATGATGTACTTGTATCAGTCAATACATATGCCACTACCCCCACTTCTCCTTCACCCATGATCCCATCCAAAAAAATTTTTTTGCCACCTCTCCCACATCTAACTCTTCTGTTCCTACTACTACCACAACCTTTGTAGCTATGCACCCTTTAATTCTCAACCAACTGCTACCCCTCCTACCCAATCATCTAGTGATTCATCTATCCCCACCACCCACATATCAAGTACTGATCCTTTATAATGTTTTTTTCAATGCCTCACTTTGGGGAGTACCGCTTGTACAATATCGACACATTCCTCACTTTGTGAGAGTATGGAAACTTGCATCAACACCCTAGTTATGACTACCGCATAGGTGAGGTTTTCCCTTATGGTCCTCCTTACCTTCACACTAACCTAACGCATGGGGGACTTGATACTACCACTTATTCACCCGAACTTCCACCCCAAACATGACCATTTTCATCTAACCTCCAATCCCTTACTAATCACCACTTCGCCCATACTTTCCTTCACTGTTGCACATGGAAAGGCTTTAGATTCAATTTTTATGAACAAGGCCACCATATTGTCATTTTATGTACCATTTGTAAACACAATGATCGTAGTGGAATTGGCTTTGTTGCATCACCTTCCAAGAAGACCCACATTGACGTCATTGAGGAAGCAAAACCTTCTCCACCCCATTCACCAACGTCACCATCTTCACCCACGGAGTCTATAGATCCTGAATCCATTCCTCCTAACTTTTTATTTTTCCATAAACATGATTTCCCAGGGACCTCTAACCTATCAATGTGATGGAAAGGTTCCTTCTTCTCTTCCCTTCCTATATCATGACATGATTGATGATGATACACCTTATATTAATGTCATTCAATGTCAGGATGATGAGTCTATCCTCACCTATCTAGGTGCGGAAGATTCTTATATTCATTGGTCATTACCCTTTGAGATGTAAACCATGTTGAATGAATCAACTATTGAAATCAACATTAATACTCAGGATGACCCGTACATTCTAAAGATAGGTCAGTCTTTAGATTTTGTTAAACAAGAATATTTTACCTCTTTCCTTCGGGACCATAACAATACTTTTGCTTGGTCATATGCCAATAGGCCCAATATTGACCCAAAAATCATGGTCCACAATATCGTAACCATTCCTAATTCCAAACCCATAAAACAAAAGTTGTGGAAAATGCATCCTTGCATTGCTCTTCTGGTCAAAGAAGAACTTCAATGCCTTCTCTTGGTTTCTTTCATCCTACCCATTGACTATCGCCATTAGATTTCTAACATCGTTCCTGTCACAAAAGCAACAAGGGGAATCCACATTTCCATGGACTTCCGTGACCTCAAGCTAGCTTGTCTCAAAGATGATTTTCCCCTACCAGGAATTGACCAACTAGTTGATCTCACCTCCAGCCATGAGATGCTATCACTCATGGATGGATTCTCAGGCTATAATCAAATATTACTCGCTCCATAAGATCAACACAAAATTATCTTCATCACTCCTTGGGGGACCTTCTGCTATCAAGTCATGCCTTTTGGCCTTAAAAATGATGGTGTTACATATCATCGAGCTATGACTTATATATTCCATGACATAATGCATCACATATTGGAAGATTACATAGATGACCTTCTTGCCAAATCTAAACATCTGGCCAAATACCTGACAGTCCTTAAGGTCATCTTTGACTACCTCATCAAGTATTGTGTTTGCCTTCAACCTAAGAAGTGCATCTTTGCAGTACTTTCAGGAAAACACCTTGGTTTCATAATTTCTTTGCACATCATAGAAGTTGATGTTTCGAAAGTAAAGGCTATTCTAGAAATGCCTCCATCTACTAATCTCCAGAAATTTCAAATCTTGCAAGGTAAGCTGCAATCAATTCATCGTTTTATCTCGCAGCTTTCCAACCGCTGTCAACCATTTCATCATATCCTCAAGAAGGACATCTCATTCAAATGGGATGATGAATGCCATAAAGCCTTTAATGCCTTAAAACTATACCTTCTTCAACCTCCAATGCTTATTCCCCCTAAGGATGACTAACCCTTTTACCTATACAAATCTACCACTAACCATTCCTTAGGTGTCATGCTTGCTCACTACGATGAGTAACACAGAGAGCAAGCAGTTTATTACATAAGCCATACCCTTTTAGACTATGAAACTAGATACACCCACACTAAAAAACTTTTCTTAGCCTTAGTTTTTATCACTGCTAAGCTTCGTCATTACCTGCTCAACCACAAAACCTTTGTCGTCACCAATATTGACCCCTTACATTACATGTATGCCAAACCCTACTAACATCAACATGCTGCAAGTTGGCTCATGATTCTTCCGACCTTGAACTTGAATTCATCCATCAAAAGTATATCAAAGGCCAAACCATTACTGACCAACTAGCAGACACACCTATTTCCAGAAATAAACCCTTTAACTTTGATTTCCCAGATGAATCCATTACTACCCTCTCCTTGGACGATACCACTTACCAAATGACCCTCTTCTCTGATGGTTCCAAATGTCAGCTTGGGGGTGGCACTAGTGTTATCCTTATTCCTCTTGGTAGTGAACCCATGCCTTTATCTTTTAAACTAGATTTTGATTGTACAAACAATATTGCCGAATACAAATCACTCATATTGGGTCTCCGGGCTGCTTATGCCTTAGATGTTAAGTCAATCAATATCTTTGGTGATTCTAAGCTGGTTGTAAATCAAGTCAATGGTATATACCAATGTCATAATGAAATACTGCAAAAGTATAAGCATCATGTCAACATACTTTTGACTACCTTTGACTGTTATGAGCTTCAAACCACCCCACGTTCTACCAATAAATTTGTGGATACCATGCCCTGCCTAGCTTCTCAGATACCCGCTTCACCTGCCAACTCTAAAATATTTGTCACAATACAAAGGTTACAATCACCTTCTTATTTACCTCATGAGGTCCACTCCATCGGAACTGTTGCACCTGACCCATGTGACCTTTGGTATAAGTAGTTTGCAAACTATCTTTCCCTTTCCATTCTACCTCCCAATCTCACTCATAATGGAAAACATGCTTTTCTTATAAGTATCTCTCACTATGTCATCCTGGTGGGATCCTTTATAAGCGCAACTTTGACAATATTCTCTTACGATGCCTTACAAGTTTTGAAATTCGTTACACCATCAAGGAAGTTCATGATGGAATTTTTGGAGGTCACTTCAGTGGTTTAGCTGTCGCTAAACACATTCTTCACCTTGGCTATTATTAGCCAACCCTAAACCGTGACTGTTGTGACTATGTCAAACTTTGTGTGAAATGCCAACAACATGCTAATCTTCATCACTCACCTAGTCATGCCTTACAGGTCACATGAGACCTTTGGCATTTCTCTTAATGGGGCTTGGATTTTTTCGGAGAGATCAATCCCCATTCTTCACAACACCATTAATGGATTATAATCGCTACTGAATATTACACTAAATGGGTAGAAGTCATTCTCCTCATTTCTACAAAAGCTGAAAAAATATGTGAATTCATCAACCACCACATCATTTGTCGCTTTGGTGTTCCTCACCATGTCATCACTGATAATGGAAAGAAATTCAAAAATAAAACCCTATGAAAGCTTTGTGATTCTTTTGGCATTCAACTTAGTTTCTCTTCGCCTTATTACCCACAAACTAATGACCAGGCAGAATCAACCAATAAAAACTTGAATAAAATTCTTATGAAAGTAGTTGATGATACTGGTAAGGATTGGCATACACACATTCCTTTCACCTTATGGGCCTATCACACTAGTATTCACACTTTGATTGCTACCACACCTTTTTATCTGGTCTACGGTACTGAGGTTGTCTTGCCTCTTGAAGTATAGATTCCATCTCTTCGAATATCACTACAAGACATGCTCAAAAATGATGATTTTCACCAGGATTGTTTAACACAACTTGAGTTATTAGATGAATTTCATTGCAATGCTCTTGACCATCTCCAAATCTACCAAAAATGTATCAAGCATGCCTATGACAAACGTTTCCACGAACGAACCTTTTAGGTCGATGACCTCGTCCTGAAGGAAAATCAACATGTAACCAAAGAAGAGAAAAGTAAATGGGGAAAATTTGATCCTAATTGGCTTGGAACCTATATTGTTACCCATGCCTATGGATGATGTGCTTATCATTTGTCTTCACTCGAAGGTAAACCTGAACCTGAGCCCATCAATGCCTTGCATCTTTGACCATTTTATTATTGACATCAAGTCCTATATCACTTTTTGTCAATTGACCACTTGTCCCTTGAGCGTTGTTCACCTTCCATATTACTTGTTTTTGAGGATCAACAACTAAACAAGAATCATGTGATTACCCGTCACCTTTCAGCCTTATCTTCAATATGAGTACCATGAATATACTCATAGCATGATTCTCACGGATACTTTTTGTCTTTTTAAAGATGGAATCCCATGGTCATTCATCACTTGAAACCACCTCTTTCATACTTAACCTATGTGCTATGGTTTTGTCTTCTAAACAAGAACATAATCTTCCTTTATAGTCTTGTCCATGACTTAAACATCTAAAAACAAAACGGGATTCAACTCCTTGAGTCAAACTTCCAGAAAAAAGATGACTCCCTAAAAAAGGGACATCTCTTCTCTCTATCTCGCAGCTATAAATAGACTGCTCCCTTGAAGGACAACTATATAAAGTCATTGCAAAAATACAATAAAATATTTAAAAGCTTCCCACATTGATTAGATTTATGAATACCTAAAGGAGATAATATACTCATCCTATATAGACTTCATGCATCGATCAGTCTATAAAAAAAATTAAAAAATGAAAAAAATGATAACTTTTTTTTCATGGACTTGCCTATTTTTGATGTTGGGTTTCTTGCTAGGTAAACAAGTTGTCATACATTAAGTTATGCTAAACCACCTATTTTCATCTCATTTAATTTCCACCCAATTGTTCTATCTACTCAAGGGACTTTCCGCAACTGTGACATTTCATGATCATGTGACTTTCTTCACCCTTGGAATAGTCCATTATGCAACACCTTTAAGGTCTTGCGTTCATAAGTCCATCTTGGGTATGGTAGACTCATTAGGGTTCTTATCAATTAAGCGGTTATTTTACCACCTCTTACCATTCACCTTCCTCATTACTTATTGATTATCCTATATAGGACTAGACCATCGACACCTTCATTCAAATGACTCAATCATGCCTATGACTTACACTCAATCATACCTAAAACCTACCAACCCATTCCTTTACCTCATCACATTGTTTCCTAGCTTATGGGAGAACTACATCAACCTGAGGCCCCTTTTTTTTGGGGCTATGTAGGTAACACTCCTAGGGCATGGGAGCTTAGAGGTTAGCTTGACCACTCTATACCCTAACCTATTTTCCCTGATTTTCTTATTCATATTCTATCTTAGTTTCCACTTTTTAAAACACTAGGAAATTAATACAAACATACATATCTACCATGTTATCACATCATAAAAACATCAAATCAATCATTTCACATTTCCATAATATCAAATATTTTGGAAATATATACCATAACCTACATATAACTCATCATTTATTTCCCATGTTACCAATAACTTGGACATTAAATCAAAATTAAAAACAAGACACCATCATGCATGAATGAACTGACTCCATCATGCCTATACCTAACTCCACCATACCTAACTCACCTAACTCAGTCATGCCTACGTGACCTCAATTTCCTAACTGACATAACTCAACCACGTCTAACTGACCTAATTCCACCATGCCTAAATGACCTAACTCAAACATGCCTAAGTGACCTGACTCCATCATGCCTAAACCGATTTGACTCCACCATGCCTAATCCACCTAATTTCCATCACATAAATAATAATAATAGAAATTACACACATAACTCCAACATCATACCATGAATATCACCATTTCTATATAAAAATCATAAGAATATGTGTGTCCGTACATATGTGCACAAAATCAAAATCAATACATATGTACACTAATACAAATACATACATGTATATCAATCTCTCAAATAAAACCTCACCATCTTTGACACGCATGCTGGTATGATAATAAAAAATCTCAAAAATCTCATGTACATCCTTGCTATCTTTAGCTTGCAGGCCGATACAAATCAACATATACAAAAATCTATGTGATGAACATATAGGGTGCCTAATCATCACCCCACCTGATGTCCATGCCAGTCTCATCTATCTCCTCCTCCTCCACCCTAGTGCGGCACCTTGTCACCATCTCTCTGCCTTATACGGGTCTAGCCCTCACTGCTACGTGGCCTGCAGCTGGGTCTGGCCTCCGTGACCTAATCGCCTCTCCCTGACCCTGTTTGTGGGCTTGTTGGCCCCATGTACTCTCTACACTATGCGTGCAAGATCTGGTCCTCTCACTCGAGGATTGTTGTGATTTGTAATCTACATACAAGGGGACATCTATCCCTGTGGTAGTTAGATGGTCCTGATAATACCGCACCTTGCTCAGGGCATCCCTAAACCTGACCATCGGTACTATCTGTAGTGGTGCCATCAGTCTTAGACCCTGTACCTGTACTGTGGGACCCTGTCCTGCTACTTCCTATACAATGGGACCTTATCACTGACCTTGTTCCTGAGCCTGTACTGGTGCTTGTGTTATGCCCTGGGCCTGTACGGCCGTAATCTGGGCCTATGAAGTGGTCAACTGGCCCTGCAACCTTACTACTTGTGCCTCTAGGGTGGCAACCTGTCCCTTGTCTCCATCTCCACCCTATGTGAGTGCCTGTCCCTGGGAAATCTGGGCCTGTAAAGTTGCCACATGTACCTATAATGTTTACATGTGTGCCTCGGACCCTGTCAACTGCCACTATAAACCTATAATCTGGGCTTGTAGGGTGGAAAAATGCCCTTGCAATGTGTCCCTCTAAATTGTAAGGGTAGCCAAATGTCATGGCCTACGTGGTGATGCTCTTAGCTAGACTACCCACCACTGCCTATACCTATCTATAACCCCTTCATCATCAATCCACTCATCCACTACCTACTCCTCCCGCCATGTCAGCACTTTCGGCTGTGGTAGAGGCATAGGTCTCTCCACTTCATCCCTCATGTACTGAGGTAATGGTGGTGGCACATCTTAGGGCAGCCCAAACTATTGCATGACCCTATCTACTGGTATCATCTCATGCTCACTGGTACAACGTGCCTGTATACACCTACATAGCTGTAACTTGTCCAGCTCCATTGCTATCTGCCTGTATGAAGGGAATCCAACATGTGGCCGCCAAATGATGTCCACACTAGTTAATCCCTCCAATGCCCACCTATAATATGCCACATCGTGAGTAGCACTGACAGCTCTGTGCTCTCCAAAAATAGGAACCCAAAGCCTATAGCCAACTCAAAAAAATCCCACCTTGAATGCATCTAGTCGAGGCATACCAACTGGATTCACACATACAATGTGTTCGTATACCCAGCAGTGTAAGAGAAAGGTGCAACATAAGCTGAACCTCCACAACCGCCCATAAGGCCCATATCTCCCTATATAACTGCACCAAGTATGTTGGTGTTCAAGCGAACCGGGTCCTATCCTCTATTATATCATGGAGAACCCCCATCAGTGCCTATGGGAATATCCCACCCTCTGCATCTGGTAGTACAAAACAACACACTACCTCCATAATCAGGACCACTAGTTTCATCTCCTCAGGATGGGCCACGTACATCTCTCCATATCTTAGGATCATGCTATAGAATCTCATCTTTTCCATCGTCTCTCCAAACACTATCAACATCATCTCCTATGATGCCTCCGAAGAAATAGAATACACTTGCGTCTCCACTATTGGTAACCACAGGATCATGTATACATCCTCTAGGGTGACTGTAATCTCACCTATCATTAGATGAAATGTGTTGGTTGTTGAATCCCATCTATTGATGAGTGTGAACATCAAGCTCAGCTTTCAAACTATGTGCCTATACCATCTGACCCCAATAAGGCCAACATCTGTAATGTGGCTTCACTTCTTTGTTGTCACGCTCCCTCGTACTGATAGTAACAGAGGCAGTACTTTATCTCTCATCTATAACTAGTCCCTAGCCTGCACCCAACAAACCACACCATCATTAAAACTTAACCATACCTACCATATCACTTACCCGACTAACCTATTTCTGAAGTTCTTCTTGTTTAGTTCCCTGCAACCCTAACGACCTACCCCTTTTTCCAATCCTACTTTCCCACCCCTCAACTCGTATCATATATACATTTTAGCCTACCCATTCTCAGTACACTTACATTTATACCTCACAGCCTCTCTTTCTCTTTCTGTCCCACCATAACCCTTTCTCGACCTATTTTTCCTCAAAACCCAATCAACCTCGGTCAATGGTGATTGACATCAGTCCATCATAACCGACATCAGTCATATGTTATTTAACCGATGCCAGCTATAGCTTACTGACATCAGCTACCCTTTACAGACATCAGTCACTATCGCACTGACCAAACCTGCCAAATCCTCCCCTGTGTTTTTCCACAATTTGACCATTCTAACCTATCAACCTACCCTATCCTACCCAAACCTCCCCTAGATTTCCCCCTACTCATATTTAACTCACATTGAACTTCCTACCCTTCCCATTTCATTAATTTTACTTCCAAATTCATAATTAATTCCTACCCAAACCCATTTCTACCCAAACCAATTTCTATAAATATTCCAACTAACAAGTGCAAATCAGGATTGAATCTTACCTCATCGCGGTGCCGTCGGCGTGGTGGTACATCTAGTCACTGCACTGGTGGCCTACCAAAACCCTCTCCTGCCTCTGTCATGCCCAACTCACCGAAACCCACTCCTCTAATCCAACCAATCAAATCGATACCCCTGAGCTCGTGGACCCGTCTCCCTAGCTCCTCTCACCAACTCGTACTCTCCACCTCAGTTGGGTACAATGCCCTGTCCTTCTCTCTTAGAAAAATTAGAAAAAATTCAAATGGCTCTATCATTTTCTCCAAAGTCACAACACAATAATGATTCCGTAAAATATGGAATTTTTGTTTTATAAACCCAACCCGATCTGACAAACACTGGTCCTATTTGTGCCCTAGCCAACCAACATCAGTCACCCTATAACCAACATCGATCAACCCTTATAACTCTTTGGCCTTGCTAAGCTTCCTTTTTCCTGCAACCATTAGGCCAACACACCTTTTATCATTCCGGACACCCATTGAACCATACCTACAAGCTCAACCTACTCATACATCTCCTTTTTTGCATCTTAGGAGTTGTTATTTTATCTATACCTTGGCCTTACCCATGCCACGGCCTATTTAACTGAACCCGACCTACTTGGTGTGACCATTGACCTTATGTACTCTCTATACCTTACGATGATGTTACCTCTGTTATTTTATCCTAACAACCATACCTTGCCTATTTCTGTGTCATTTATCCCGACCAAACCTTTGGTGTACCTGAACATACCTAAACATTCCTACACCTGACCTATGTTGTGTTTCTGGACCATATCCTATACCTTGGATACTTGAATCACTTCACCCTTGCTTGGATAAATCTATCGACCTTAGATGATGTAGATTTTGAAAGCTCTTCAACCTGGTACCATGTTGCAATCTATACGGTGTGCGTGTGTTTGATTTCCATTACCCATCACCTGATTTTGACCCTGACCTACTACCTATTACCCGAGTTAACCGTCACCCTTTCCCTTAATACTCAAACCCTTCCCCACCTATCTTCACCACCTACACATTTATCAAACCACTCACTTATTCCGTATTACACCTCATCCGTGCCTGGTTTGAGGGGGATCACCTTCACCCACACATGGGGCAATCACTTCCATGTTTTTGTCAACGTCACTTACCAATACAAGCTATGTAACAAAAAGGGGGAAAATGTAGACACCAAAATTGGGTCACACTACCCTTGATCCCTTTTCAAATATCCAACTTAAACATGCTCACCTAATCATGACCCTTTTACCCCACATTAATATTAATTCAATTATTTACAATTAAAGTAATACCCATGCTCACAATATTCATTATTTAATTACCTTAATTAAAACTAATTTCCACCTCACCTAGACACCTCATCACAAACCTATTCTTAGCATGTTTCCCTTTTTACTAGGACTCAATATTCACTCACCATAACTAACTAAGACTTAGTCCTACCTACCTTAATGAACTAAGACTTAGTGCAACCCTAAAATCACATTCCTATTCTCCCTCTAACCACATTCCTTCTCATTAAAACATAACATTCCATTTTGATCCAAAAGAATAGATAGAGATGGCCCAAAAGATTGCCAAGATCTAGCATTTTTAGTAAACCTAGGATTTCCCACCTTAACCGATGCCAGTCAACCCTAAACCAACACCGGTCACCAGAAACTATCATCGGTTACCATAGCTCCACTTTGGTAACCTTGTTTGGGGGGTTGGCCACATTCTCGAGTTTTGGAATGAAGGAGATCTACATGCAAGAAAGAACCAGATCCCTTTTGCACATCCAGATAGCCATAACCAGCACCAAGACTAATCCAAAGATTTTTGCATTCATGGTAGCATTCCGGGAAGCACTGTCGTAGTACTGAGCACCATTCCATAGATCAACCATCACCATTGTCCAACCATAAAATCTGCAAATACTAGTAAGTGTATCTCTAACCTACATCATTTCATACTTGTCTAGATTTTAAAGTTTCTTCATCTCTGTTTATCAGCATCCATTTGTATTTTTCATCCCACCCTTGTTACATTACTGTGAACCCAACCATCCCATCACCCATAATCATTTAATCACCTATACTTGATTCCTGAATAAATATGAGTACCCCCAACACCTCCACATACCTAACTATTCCTCTTCCCATCTCTGTTCAATCTTATACAAACCCCTAAAGCCCAGTTTATTGAATTTCTACCATCCTGACTTAATTGTCACCAGTTTCCTCTTAATTGTCATCGGTCATACCTCACTGACATCGGTCTATGTATTTGGTAATCCTACCAATAACAGAAACCTAATAACCTACATCCAAGTGACCCAAGCTACCCAAAATCTGATCCTGACCTATTCTAGTACCTTGAATACCTACCCAACTCCCAGATCTGATCATAACCTAGCTTGTTAGATTAGATTTTTTTATTGTATTTGGATGAGATACCTAAATCATATCAACTACAGTAGGATTTTATTTATCTATGCTATCTCTTGCATTAAGTTGTATTAAACAGTGGGTTGACTGCCACCAAGGAAGTACCACACTTCATGGATCTAGCACACGCTAGGCAGCCCACTGACATATATTTTTTAACTCTCTTTTGTGGTATTTTTGTGCATTTCAGGTAGTTCCTCCTAGCCAAAAGGAAGATCACACAATCAACATTGGATAAAGAATTCAGAACGCACACATAACCTCCAACCGACCATCACAATAGGTATTCCTCCTTGGCCCATACACTTATCTTTTTCATCAAATCCATAAAGAAAATGGTGAAACACATTAGCAAACTTTCTTCATGAAGGAGATTGTTTACAGGTTGAATTGTGCTCTATTTTGCCTCTGCAAACAACTCTACTCTTTCCATGATGACCGATTTCACAATTTTTGGCATCCTCCTCCTTTTCCTCATCCATTTCTTCATTCTCAAGAGGGAAATCTAAAATATAAAACTCTTTCTCTTGTTCCTCATGAGGACTGGTTTGGGCTGTAGGTTTTTCTTTAATGCTTTCCTCTATGGAAAGTTCATCAACAAAATCAAATTCAAAAAGGAAGAAGGGGAAGAAAGATTCACAATTTCACTATCGAATGAAATAAATAACCTTTCTATGATCTCTTCTTCATCCAAAACCTCTAAATCTTGTTTATCCTCCTCCATTACCGATTCCTGTGAAGACAAATCAGTAACCTCCAAGAATATGGTGTCACCATGCACACTACACTCAGAATAAGTAGAGATTTGATCATCTTCCTTTGTTTATTCCTTTGCAAATTTAGCTTCCCCATTTTGTTCTTTAATGAAATGAGCCTTTGCTACAAGTTTAATCAGCTGTGGAATTTGATTGGATTCAAATTTTGAACCCCAATCCTTCAAAATTTTAATTAATTCTTCTTTGCTGGTTTGTTGAGTTATTTCTACCCTTCATGACTGATTTTTTAATTTATTTCATCCCCAAATGAATTAGGGAATGTGAGATGAGGGTTGGTTCTGGGTTTCAACATGATTTTGTAATGAATACAGTGAAGGGGAAGGTGCAATATCTTCTTTTGGAGGAGAGGGAATGGAAGGAGAAGCCTTGAGAAAGCTAAGAACTTTCACCTTGGGCTGAGATGGTTCAAGATGATAAGGAATAGGAATTGTATACTGATATGGTAGGTATGTAGGAACATCCCATTGACATGGTTCCTCAACCTTATTCTCATTATCATCTAATGCCTATAAAGATGTAATAAAATCAACCATTTGAGTGAAAGACTCACTCATTACCTCAAGTCTTTGTTGTGGACTAAACTAACTAGGTATAAGACCTCCCCATGGATAGGGCTGCCTAAATTCAAGTTGTTTAGCTCGCAATATTTATAGTTTCTCCTTAACGACCAGTAAGATATCCTCCATTCTTTAAACTCTGCCTTCAAAATCATTTTCAGGTGTAGAATGGCCTCTAAATTTTGCATTTTTCTCATAAGAACATGCATACTCAATTTGATTTTGTTCATAAAATTGATCTGCATGTGTGTTATAACAACTTAAAGAATGATTTTGGAAGAATGGAGGTGGATTTAATGATACCAGCTGCTAAAAGTGTGGAATCCTTTGAGGAAATGAAGTCATGATTTTAAAAATTCATGGAAAAGAGGAAAACAAAAAGATGGGAAGAAAGGAAATGGTATGTTGATTGAGAAAAATGGGTTGGTTGGACCAGTGGAGTCACCATATATGTTAAGAAAATGCCTCCAAAGGATAAACATTTACCAATCACACATCAAACTTGGAAAAGTAGAAATGTAGACTAGGATGTTATAATAAAACACCTGCAAAAGATATGACTTCCAAGCTATCCCACCGGGCATACCAAAACTGTTATTGCTAAAAAACATCACCCTCTGATTTGTCATGAATTAACAATTAGTGTTTTTGGGAAACATGGGATTGTCTCCAAGTTGTGGGACTTTCTACTTGAGACAAACCTCTAGAGAAGGATGGTTCCTCTACCTATTCCTAATGCTAAACTACTCCTAAGGAAGGAAATGTAACTATCTAATCCTATTCTAATAATCCAATGGAATAAGGAAAGAGAAGGATGCAAGGAAAGGGAAATCCTAATCTAACAGAGGTGATAACATGAAGAAGAGGGGGATGAAAACTCTTAGATGAGTGGAAATGAGGGGAAATGAAGGGAAGACATGTGTGCCACAATCAAATCCAACACTCACACACTCATCTCCATGGAGCACACCAGAAGAGAAACCTGTAAGGGAAATAAGAATACACATCAAACCAATACAACAAGGGAAAGGAAATAAGATGCAAAAAAATATGAGCTATGGCTGAGAATAACCACAAAACAAGACTTTTATTACTTCCAAGAGATGTAAAATTAATTACAGTGATAGAAAGAGGCAAGTATCCACATGCAATGAACCAAATTTGAGGTTTGTGACTCAAAATTGTAAGGGAACACTACTCTGAATAATGATCTTGCAATCCAAGAGGGTCCTCAAGTGGTAAGAGTAGATTTACACAAAAATAATTTCTTCTCTATTGAATTTTTTTGGTGATATGGTTATATATTTATAGCTTAAACTTCTCTTATAAACAAGGAGGTAGCTCTAACTATTCATCCCATATATTTCTCCCACAACCTATCTACATGGGTTGTTATAATCCCATAAATAACTTCACTAATAATATTATAATAATCATGTGAGCACTAAACAAATGCATTCCTAACATTCCCCCCTTAGTGTGAACATGGGGAAAACCTTCCTTTGTGCTTGCACCTACTCATGATCTGGTGATTTTCACAGGATGATCACAAACCTCAAGGATGGTTTTACAAACGGTTGACCAAAAATATATAATAATGGTTTTTCATTTGGAGTACTACAAACCACAAGGTGATGATCTTGCGAATGGTTTACCCACAACCAATAATGGTAGTTTTGCAATTGGTTTACCACAAACCACAAATGAAAGTTTTCAAGTGGTTTACCCATGATGTGTCAAGTACTATTATCAGTCCTCATCAATATCTCACTACAGGTAATATCATAGGAAATTATGTTAACACATTACAAACTAAAAATTGGAAATGGAACATTGGATCATGTTCCCCCCTCAATGTGAAATTTCCACTTATTAATCAAACCAGGAACACTGAAAAGAAAATCATATTGAACTGCATACTACTAAAAAAATCTTTCTAGTTAGATCTTGTTGCACATGGCCAACATTTCAAGTGAACGTATTCACAAGTGGGCCATCTTCTAATGAAGTATGGAAGTCAGAGGATCACTAACAGTCATCTGCGCTCTAAAAAAATTCTTTTTCCAGCATCCAAAACCACAAAAAATAGGAACTCTGAAAAGAAACACACTGCAAAAACTGAAAGCAAATACTCACACCACAATAATGTCACCACAAAAAAATATGGCCTTGTTGTTGGAGGCTAACGAGAGGTCGTTGATTGGCCTCCAACCTCCGTCCCCTGATATCATGCTGTTAGCTCAACCATAGATTTAATTATAAAGCTCAAATATAACTCAGATGTCGGGTAACACCGAAAAATGCATCCGTAAGGCAAATTTTTTATTTTGACAACTTGACTCTTTTGAATAGACAATAAACAAATATCCTAAAATCACCTATTTGATTAACTTGACACTTTGATGGACACAAAAAATGGCTAGATGACATGTATGACAAAAAAATAATTTTAACAACTTTTGACAAAGACACGATAAACTTAATGAACTAATGAATCATACATTTTTAATGAGAATATACTCTAAATGGCAATAGAGAGAGTTGACAAAACTCAATGGAATCTATTATTAAATGATAATGATGAACATAAATGAATCTTTCAATAATGACTCAATACACTTTTTGAAAGGACGAGGACCTTAAATAAAGAACAAATACTACTAATGTCTTGACTCAATAATTGTTACACGTGAAAACTTTAATAAAAAATTCTAATGTAAAAAAAGGATAATATTAAACATTGACTGATTAAAATGTTGGACTCAAGTTTTGATTAAGACCGAAAAAATACATAAATGAAATAATAATGAATTGAAAACTATAACAACTATAACCCTATTAAAAATTTGTAATCTATAACCATACACTAATTAAAAAACTCCTAATAACACCCTATGTAGATCAAGATGGTTTTGACACCTGAGACTATTCGAGGGAGGGTGAGCTTGGTTGTCAACATAAACAACCTTGAGAATCTCACCAAAATGTGTTGGTCCAACTTGATCCAACTGCAAGAATATAAATGTTATTGCTTAGCATCTGGTTGAAGGCTAAGATCTTGCTCTGGAGGCTCGAGGTTGTGAGGCCTATCTAAATCTCTCTATGCCTCCTTACCAATAAATAAAAAGTTAAGATCTTGTATGGAAAATAACACATGGTTAGAATATATTTAATTAGACATGTATAGATGGTGCAAATTTCGAATTTTAAAAGGCTCCATGCATGTGTGATGAGCCAAGGTGGAGATAAGAGCTATAACTTTGCTGAATTAATCTGCCACATAGGATTTTTAGTATACTATCAAGAAATCTACTACAACCAATGAAAATGCAAGTGGGAGAATACCGTTGCAACCAAGATAACAAAACTTCTATATTTGGCCAATCTTCCTCCACAATTTGCTGACAACGATTAAAAATGAAGCATTATAATCTGCTATCTACCATCTCAATGGGATGCAAATAAGTCAAATCCAATGAATATTTTTGAAGTTAGATATATATGTGAGGAAAGAAATCTTCCTGGTATGATTCGGTTGTGGTAAAACCAAATGAATTGTATGTACAGGAGAAATAAATGAAGCACTACCCCTCCACAATTATTTCAAACTTCCATCTAACAAAAATTCACTCTGATACCAAATCAAGCGGTAAGAGAAGATTTACACACAAAAATATTTTCTTCTCTATTGAATTCATTTGGTGATATGGTTACATATTTATATCTTAATATTATCCTATAATACAAGGAGGTAGCTCTGACTATTCATCTTGTATATTTCTCCCACAACCTATCTAAGTGGGTTGTTATAACCCCATAAACAAATTCACTAATAATGTTATAATAATCACATGAGTAATAAACAAATGCATTCCTAACAGGTCCAACCTTTACAAATGAGCATTATTCAACAATATATAGAAGAGGGGAATAGAGAGAGAGAGGGAAAAGAGAGGGAAATTCAAATTCCTCCCATCAACCAATGACCAGAACTCATTAAATATTTTACAAACTGTTAGTTCAAGTTCACAGCACCCCCAAAATGACTTGTGGATCTTGCTTTTCTAAGGCAATGTCATTTGGTGTGAATGCACAACATTGAGCTCTCCAGAAGTGTGGGACCTTTACAAATGGGGAAAGCTCTCTAGAGAAGGTTGGTTCCTCTTCCTAAACTACTTTCCACAAGCTATTCCAGTATAGGCAAGCTAATCTAACCCTAATATAACTTCCAAGGAGACATGGAGAGAGAGAAAAGAGAAAAAAATATAAGCCTACACTAAAATGGTGATACACCAAAGAAGGAAAATGCTAAACATCTATCAAAACTGCCATGGAACAAGAAGAGGTGAGCAATGAGAAGGATGGACAAGTGCATCACAGGCCCAAGGATAAATTTCACATAGAAAATGTTCCAAAACTCCATGAACACAGCTCCAAACCTGTAATGAACATTCAAACATGCACAAATACCTGCAATGAAGAGAGGCAAGAAGAAAATAAGCAAAAAATGAGCAAGAATGGACAGATGCATCAAAAAATATGTTTTTATTGCTCCAGAAGTTTGCACAGAACATCATTTTAATGGTAAAAGGCAAAAATGTCATTACAGAGCATGGGAGGAGGTTTTAACTCCATTTTTAACCTTGGGGAAGAAAAGAAGGGAGGGCAAAGCAGAAAAGATGAACAACCTTTTACAAATGAGCCAAAACTGGCTTTTATCATGAAGCAGAATGAAGAAAAGTGAAAAAAAGTGGGCAAATTAGAATTATAACTCTAATCAATAAACAATTCTTCTAATTAGCCTGAAAAATGATGGGTTTCCATAAAAAATCCCATACGCCATAGTACATTGCTTTACAGAGCAAAATAAAGGCCTATACTTCATTAATTTTGGTGGTTGGAGTCATTTTCTATGTTTTTTGCATGCCAGAGACGTTTTCCTATTTTTCTCCCACAAATATCCATCAAAAAATAAAATTGAACCCTTCATAGTGTAGAAAATTTCACCAGCTTTCCAATGACACCAAGAACACAAAAATCTAAGCTCTGGATCAAAAGTTATGCCCCTTTGAAGATTTAGGGAAAAATTAGGGCAAAAATGGATTGGTGGGCCGAAACTTTAAAATTTTCCTTTTTTTTGAATTTGAGAAAATTTCCCTGAAAATCCCCGCGCCCCACCACTCCGTTGCCACGTGGCACCTCCCTATTCACTGATGGAAATGCGGGCCCAAATCTCGCTTCCATCCTTTGATTTTTCATTGGGAAAATTTCCCAACTTTTTCGCGTGCCCTGCTGTCCCGGTGACATGTGTCACTTCCTCATTGGTTGGTGGGGATGCGCTTCCAATTTTTCCTTTTCCACCTTGGTGGGATTTCGGCCCAGATGTTTCCCTTGCACCATTTCGACCACTTTAGAAAATTTCACCAAATTTTTCCGCACCTCCAACTTCTGCCAACACGTGGCACACTTTGATTTGGCGCGGGCCTTAATCAATTTTCTTTCTTCCATGGGCCCGTGGGAAAAATTTTCCCTTTGTGCCCTCTGACTACTTTGGAAAAAATCCAAAATTTACTCTGCGCCTCTGACTTCCACCTCTGGTTGGACACGTGGTGGCCTCCTATTGGTCTGCGGGCCTTCGGGAAAAAAATTCTCCTTCCGCCCCCACCGAGCCCTTTGGAAAAATTTTCAACTTACCCCTGTTGACCCACCATTCCACCCTACCACGTGGCCCATTCCTATTGGTTGCAGGCCTTCCCAGGGAAAATTTCTCTCAAAAACTCCACTGAGCCATAACTGGAGAAATACAAGGAGTTAGGAGGAAAATTTTACCTTTATGGAAAGGTGAGGAAAAATCCTATCTGATGGGATCATTTCAAGAATCTTTTGAGTACCTAAAGCATGCCAAAAATTCATTTAAGTGCCAACAAAGGAGAAAAAGGAGGAGTTAGCCAAAAATAAGCATGGGGCTTATTTTGGATAACACAAACACCCGGGCACCTCTAAAAGACTAATTCTACATTTCATTCAACTTGTAAAAGGAGAGGGGCATCGTTCTTCATTAATAATAGTGGTTGTGGAATGATTCGATGAATTTACGTGTTTAGAATGAATTATTTTACCTTAAACCTGTGTTTTACATTTCGTTCCCCAAGATTGCATCGATTTATAAAATCTTTGATCCTAAGATATTGTCATTGATGAGACCTATATAACAAGATCAAACTAGCTTGACTTGGTTAACCACAATGAGAATTATGAAAAAAATGCTGTATCACTCATTCAATGGCTTTTTCCTACATTTCTCCTTTATTCACAAGTCTTTCAAATATTAGACATTCTGGCGTTCTGTGGAATTTTTATGTTAGCGGATCCCATAGTGTCTCGTGGGTTTGTTTGTTTATTTAGGGGATCTGTGAAATATGTGAAAAACTAATCTTTGATAAATCCACGAAACATTGAATCAATGAGCTAACACTTTAGACTCATCTATATTTCCCTAATTTCTTCTCAAAACAACCTTGCTGCCTTTAGAATCTCTTCCAGTCAATCAATACTATCTAAGTTATAGCTTGGTCACTTCCTTGGTTCAGTGGGTTAGGAGAATCCATGAAATTCTATCTTCCAGAATTTAATGGTGCACAGAGTGATACACTCATAGTTTTATTAGAACATGGAAACAATGACATCCATTTAACGTAATATCCAAAATTGCAAGAGGAGCAATTTTGGATAACAATAACGGGAGGTGATATTAACAATTGAATAATTATAGGTAAAAATTAGCATTACAGGTATTATTTAATACCCTTTGAATGAACATGCTTATACCATACTTCTACTAAGTGAACTCCCCGTGAAAAATAGTCATAAGAAATATATTGAAATCCTCTACATTTTGGACTCATTAAATTTTTTCCAAGACTTAAAAATATTCTATGATAACCCAAGACTCTGCAGTTGTCCCTTTAAGTCAAAAGTGGAATATTCCCTAAAAATAAAATTTTAAGAATAAATGGATCCTAAAATTTATTTTAATGATCATAAAATGTGTTTTGGAGTCAAAATCATATAAGTTTTTTCCCCAAAACACCCTTTTATGCTCTTAGGGCTAAAAAAGCACTCCCAATGTTCTAAAATGGAGTTAGCGGATGACATCAACAATTCAAAACAACCTCAGAGGACTTTTGAGTGTGCAATATCCCATTGGATTGTAATTGAGGTGTAAATGGGACATGGGGGACACCAAAGTGTGCTCTCCCATTATTTCATAAGGTTTCGTCACTTAACAGACATATTGGTGTGTTAGGTAGAGCATGTGAAGAGTTAAGTGCCTAGGTCCCCTTCCCATGATAAGAAGACCCCTTGACCCATTTTAAAGTGCATGATGTACCATTTTATATTCCCCAAGGTTAAAAGGGGACAAAGGGGACAAAAAATTGTGCTCCCCCATGTTGGATCACTCCTTATAACTTGAGACTTACAACTTTTGTACCTAGGGAGGCTCTAACTTGCATTTCACTTGTCCCCTTCTCATGACTTGAGACCCATGGCACATTTTCTCACCCATGATGTCCCCTATAACTTTCCCCAAGGTGAAATGCTACGTTGGGGACACAAAAGTGTGATTCCCCTTAGGTTTCATTTTTCACAACTTGTCCATTACATCTTTTACACCTAGGGAACATCATAACTTGCAAGTAACTTAACCCCCTATCCCATCCTCATGATCAGACCCCTCATGGTGAATTTTTGAGATGGTGGTGTCCCCTTGGATTGATAAAACACCAAAAGGGACATGGGTGATATGAAATTATGCTACCCATTCTTTTAATCATCCCTTGGTCATGTGAAGAACTAAATTTTATCCCCTGGAAGCCATTTTCAGAAACTTTTCCATCACATCTTTTGCACCTATGGAACATCATAACTTGAAAGTAAATCAACCCCTTGTCCCATCCTCATAATTAGACCCATAATGGTGAATTTTTTAGATGGTGGTGTTCCATTGGATTGAAAAAACATCAAAAGGGACATGGGGGATATAAAATTATGCTCCCCATCCTTCCACTTAGCCCTCAGTCACATGAAGAGCTAATTTCTAGCCCTCAAAATCCATTTTCAGTTCTCTTCATCTCAATCACACTACATTATAAGATGAAACTTTAAATCATATGGTGAAAATTAAACTTATCATCCCTCACCATCCCATTGCACCTTTCCACCCTACTTTTAATGGTGCAAACACAATCAAACCCATCTCCCAACCCTCGTTTAGCTCTATGGTCAAAGATGAGTTCCAATTTACAAGATTGAATGACTTAACTCCTCACCTCACATACCTAGCCATTTTTACATTGAAATAGGTATGATTTTCCCCTCCAAAAATCCATTATATTGTTGCATAGTGATACAACTAGAATTATTTAGAACCATCAAGCTTAGAAAAGGAACTTTGCTCATATCTCCAAAATGACCCGATTTCTACTAAAATTTACCTATGCACTCTTACCAAAAATGCCTTTAAGATGTCTGTAATAAAAATTTCATTGATTATCTATATAATTTACAACAGTGAATTTTTTTTAACAGCCCCTGAAATTTCCTTTTTGGATCTATGGAGTTTTGGCTGGTAAAAATCCTCAAAAAATGGAGTAGAATGTCCTGAGACAAAATTGAATATTTTGAGACCAGTTTCATTACAATTTGACACCCAAAATACATCTGCCTAAAAATAGTAAGTTGTGTAAGGTATCATATGTCTATATATTGAAAGTTTCTAAAACAACAAACTCTCATCATTTATGTTACTCCAAACAAGCAAAAGCCACTAAAAGGTGAAATTTGTGAAAACTTATTAAAAATGGTCGTCCTAGTCAGGACCTGCTAAAAATAGAAAGTATTGCAATCGGGCTTAAATAACTTGTATCAAATCAATTTTTTTCTATCTAATTTATTTTTGCAACAATTTCAAGGCTAGGAAATTATCTTATGTTTAAACATGAAAGAAATCCCTTGCAGACGCTCAAGAAATTAGTCTCGATGTGAATTCCAAGACTGTGTATTTCAATCCATCCTAGCAGTCACAAAATGGGGTGAACATATTTAAATGATATGGACCAGAAAGGAAAGTGATATGAAATAGGGTATGCAAAGGTAAGCCCCAATTCTCAGTCATCTTCTCAGGATATGGCATGGGAATGTGTTTGATGAGTAAGATGGGGAATGCAAAGTTTCTTATTTCCTTGTTTGTAGGAAAAGACGTCTTCAATAAGGAATGTGTGAACAAGAAGGTACTTGGGTCTCCTGAGGTTTATTCCATCTAATAAGGAGATATCTTTGTCACTAAGGTGAATTGTGAAGTTACAAGAAGTCACGAGGAGGAAGGTGATGATTCTCACATTGCAACTTTTTCCTTGCGTTCAAATATCTTTCTAAGAGGAGGGACATCATGTGAATAACACCACGAAAAGGAAAATGTCAAGATGAACTAGTGTGGATAAAATATTTTCACTTGAATTGTAGGATACCAAGGTTCCTAAGACCATCATGTTTATAGGATCAAGAAGTCATCATAGGTCCACTCAGTGCAAGTCCCACAATAATGTTTTTGAACACTTGTTCAATGATTTGGAGTGTGCCTGCATCTCATAGAGGAAGGAGATTGTAACCACAATGTTTTGGTACAAAAATAGGTTAGAATAAAAGAGTTTCATTTAGGGAACAATCCTTCTATCTAGAGGATAAGAAAATTTTCAATGAGGAACATATGAGCAAGAAGGTGTCAGGGTATCTTGCAGTTGGTTCTATTTAAAAAAGGAGATCTTTATCACAAAGGTGAATTTTAAATCGAAGGGGAGTAAACTAGTGATCTCCATGTCTTAACTTCTATCTTGTGATCAAATAAGATCATCATGTTTCCATATAAGTTTACATTTCATAGCAGTGTTTTTGAACACTTATTCAATGCCTTGGAATGTGTCTGCATCTCATAAGAGGAAGAATTTTCAATTTTAGTATTCCAATTCAATAGGCAATCGAGTGCAAGGACTTCATTCATGGTCCATCAGAAGCATATTATTCATCAACAAGATGCTTTCCCACCTCTATATTTTCACTTCTATCTCCTCCCTCCCCCCTCTCTAACATTCTATTTCTCCACTGGGAATGTACTTTTTCACTCTTTCATCCTATTCAGTTAAGTGACTTAATGTTGCTTGTAAAATTCCCTTTTCAAAAATAAGAAAAGAACTTTGTTCCATTCCTAATAAATTTGAAAATTCACGTGGTGGCGATCTAGAGGAAATTCTGGGTGGTTAGAAGTTCCCTATTTCTCCCTAAACCATTACAGTATATAAGAGCACTCTGATAACTTTCCAATTCATATTGGAATGCATGAATTGAACACTGTATGCTCCCGATATAATTGGTCAAAGTTCATGGTCAAACTAGGTCAACATGGAAGCTCATGTCTACAGTACCCTGACTTGTGCACAAACTTTATTAAGGTAAAATATGATCATGGATGTGTTTGATATAACCCTCTATTCTTCGAAAGGTGTGAAACAGTTAATTTTCAACAATGAGGTCCACTCTATTTTTGGAAGGGGAGCTAACCTTTGTGGTATATTAGTGTGATTTTAATTTTTTCATTTACCCTATAGTTTTATGCCACATTATTTTGTGTCTTGTGGTACTAAAGCATGGTAGAATAGGAGCTCAACATTTTGGAGATTTTGAAGGTCCAAGTGGTGGGTCCTTAGGCCACCAGGTGGTTTTCCACTATCCTAACGCACTACCCAAACTGACCGAGCTCATGGGGGGCCTGTGCCTGAAACAACCTTGCCACACATTTACACATTACAACACAACCAAGTTATTGTACCTAACTTGATAACATGGCTAAAGCCATTTCAAACCAATTCACCAATAAAATTGTGGTTGATCTGTTTAAACTCAATAGTCTATGCAAAGCTCGCAGATGGGTGGGGGATGTTATTTCCACAAGTAGAAAAATAGTATGGATGTGGTCATATCCACAATTACAAACACATCAATGTAGACTATTTCAATCCCTTAGACTGCCAAATCCTAATGCATGTGGGATTATTCTTAAACAACATTCTAAAATAAGTCACTTTGGTGGGATTCAAACCACTGACCCTGCAACAAAAGATTAAACACTCTAACCAACTCTCCCACAACTCAAAATCGGTTATTATGTCACATTTTGCTATTTAAACAAGGTATTTGGTTTGACTTTATAATGGTGGATAAGGGGAAGATTCTAGGTTTGTTTGTTTTTAGCCCACTTAGAGGCATTTTTAGGAGTTTGAGAGATTGGAGAAATGTTCAGAATTTGTAGATGATTGGCACGAGCCTTTTATTTTCTTGATTGGAGTTCATTTGACACCGTTTTAGAAGATTTTTTGACCACTTTTGATGTAGAACATGGGAAAATGGACTGTGAAAGTGTGATAGGAAGGTGGAGGACATTACTGATCTAGATTAGAGTCTTCAAAGGTATTTTATGCATGTTTCTTATTGGTTTCAGATTCATTATTCATTTGTAATATTTCCATTGTACTTTCAAATTTTATTTGTAATGGATCAGATTGTATTTTAGCAGTCTCAAAGTTGTAGCCCGATCAACGAGTGAGCTCCATTATCAATTTTTCGTGTTGTTCGTTTAGTATGCATCTATTTATTTTGATTATTTGGAGATTTAAATCAAATTTTTAGTTATTTGTGTGCAACTATAACACTTTTACAATATCATATTTTTATCCTTTTAATCATGAAAATTGGAAACAAATAATGAGATTAAAATCAGATTTAGCTTATTGAGCACATTTAAATAAGTTTTTGCATCAGATTTTTAATCAATTCCTATTTGATAATTTTGGGAAAATGATTAATTTGTTAAGTATCCATTTGATAAACTATTTAAACATGGGATTAGTGTTAGTTTACGAATCAGGTGGTGAGATGAAAAGTCACATGGGGGAGAGAAAGAAAGATTTCATAAGCTATAAATAGGAATGGCTTATCCATTCCAAAGGGTTAACATTGTTTATTATTACTAGTTGTTGGCTTTCACTTCTACTACAAGCAATAAGATACCTTCTTTTATCTCCTTTCCTTTCTTATGTTCTTCCATACTCTCTAATTTCCAACTTTATAAACAACTGTAATCTTTTATAACCAAGAAATAACTTTGTATATTTGATTAATGAATTCATAGAACTTTATGTCTCCAATTTATAAATCATTATGTTAATGACATTTTTGTTTTATTTTATTTAATGTGGACCTATTTTGGTTACTGTTGGTGAGAATCTGCAAGTGCCTAGTCACAACACTAACCCCTTCTCTTTATTCCTCCTACTCCCCTTTACCTCTTTCCAAGAAAATTCCTCCCTAGTACATTATACGTATTCTTGTGTGATCCTCCACCTAACAGCCACCCCATTTATAATTAGTTTGAATTTAATAAATGGGAGCATCCCCATACCCAAGAAGGAGGGGCTTAAGGCCATGACTGTTTGTGGAGACCAATAATCTTCCTGCAACAAATTATTTCACCAATAGTCTATGTGATATGTTTCCCATCAATATATAAATGAAATATGGGTGGAAAAATCCCATCCAAATTGAGAAATGAATTGTAGTTTCCATATTTACCCATACAATTTCTATAAGTTAGTATTGATGCAGAGCTACAAAAAAGAAACTTCACCATTCAATGCATAAACTGAATTCAAGATATTGTGAGCCCATTCATACCTTAAATTTCCATAAAAAGAGAAAGGTTCTTGCTTAATTTAGTATTTTATACCCCTTCTTAAACCAAGTTTGGTATCCTCTTTACACCAAACCTATCATACAACTCAGAATCACTATTAGAGAAACGATATAGCTCACATTATTGAGTTATAATCAAAGTAATTTCTCTTCACAAGACTAAATATTTCCTTTGCTTATTAATATCTTGTACTCTATGATCCATACATTCTAGTCTTGTCCATCTACACCTTCCACTATCCATAATTCTTCTTAGTTTCTAGTCTAAAGGTCCTTCTTGCTTGTAGTCATTGTCCTTGTTTTTTTCCATTTTGTTTTAACTTTATTACCACAATTTACTCCTTATATGATCATTCTTTATTAGTCATTAGATTCCTTAAAAACCTTCTCCCCTTTTCCTTGACCTATCCTTTACCATTCATCTTGATAGGGAATCTTACTAATATTTGACCATCCAATAATACACTAGACTCTACAGCCTTATCTTTGTTCCCTATATACTACACTGTTTGAAATTCTTGTCCTTAACATTATTTTCTTATACATTACCTTTAAGTTACTAAAAAATTCACTTGGTACAATGTTCAATCAACATGGTTTCTCAAACCTAGTATACTCTCTTACAACATGAATGTATTTGTTCACCTTAACTTTGTCCCTTCTAGGACTGTACAATCTTATTATGATTATGATCTCAAACTACCAAATTGTTCCTATACCCCTAAGACCTCTTCAAGACTCTTTAAAGATTTAAACAAGGTTTACCAAGTTGTTCTTATGGTCTCAATCATTTTTCATACCTAATAGATCAAAAAATTACAACACATCACATTTTTTTGTACCTAAATATGTGTATGCAAAGAAATACACCTTGATTTCCCTGTTTTCATTATTCTTAGTCCATTTTCTTGAATCTCACAACATAACATTTATCAGTATGATTTCTTAGGCTTACTCACTCCTTGTTGACATCTATTCCAATCAAGGGAATCATAAGTACTTTTGTAAAACCTCTTTAGGAACTCTGTCACAATGATACTTACATAGGGTCTCAAGACCGACAATGTAACTTAGAACCCCAATCACCTTCCAAGGAATCTCTGAGAATTTTTCCCAATATTCAACAAGTATCTTACCATGTCACCAACTTGATTTCATATTCAAAATGTAATGAAAAATATTTTTACTCACATTCACCCTTCTTCACTGCTCTCACAAGCTTCTAGCCCTGCTCCAAGGGTTATTCCTTTATAAATTTTGATACACTTACTTTCACAAAGAACTATTATCCATTATGAGTACCCATTTATCCATTTTAACTTCCCTTAGAACTTTGTAGGAGGTTCTTAAAGGAATTCTTCCCAGATCCGAAGTTACCACTTTTAAATTAGGTCACCTAATGCATAGTCTATAACTGTAAAAAAATGTAAGAACATGCAGACTCCAATCAATCCAAAAATTTAAAATCTCTTTCATTAGCATAAAATAATGATATATACTAATTTTCAGAAGATTTCATCTATCCAAACTTAAGTTACACAAGTTGTACAAATTAGCCCTAGCTAGGTTTTAACAGAGCCCGAGAGGGGTTTTCTTCCATAACTTGCTTAAAATAAGGTATCAAGACCTAATGTTTGTTTATTTGGCTCTGTCTTAGCCTTGTCCATCTTTCATCTTCAAGAAACAACCCATTAATCATTATAAATTAGTCCCATAATCAATATTTTCTAAAATGTTAAGCTTACTACTCTATTTTTTAAGGTTATTCAAACTCTCACAAGTGAGAAAACTTAGCAAACTACTATAATTCCTACTTACACAAGTTAATGCTTCTAGTTTATATTCCTTGAGTACCCTTACATTCATTCAAGATTTAGAAAATACAACTTCCTTACTTTTACTTTAGAATGCCCTTGTTTTCTCAAGAATGTGACTTCTTTATTAAGAAATTCTCTTCATATAGTCATTTCATGATCTCAATCCCTACAAGTTAAATATGTTACTATAATTAGGGAAACTAAAATTTATAATAATCACCATAGTATACATTTCTAAATATCACAAGGATACCTTCACAAAACATTCAAAGTAGAAACATTATAGTTTATTTCCATGGAAATCTGTTTACACCATACTTCATTCATGTTTACAAACTTCTGGAGCCTTCTTGGCTCCTCCACATTGTTTTCCAAAAAATTCTTCCCAAAACCTAACTACTCCCTTCCATTTGAATTTCTTCCCTTCTTAATATGTGAAGAGGTGGTTACTAGTTAATTTAAAGTGACTAACCATGATTTGAGGTGACTATGGTCAGGAGATCCTAACACAAAGGTAAAGACACCTTATTTACCCCCATGAGGTATTAAATGACCTTTTACAATCATTAATAGCCCTTACACTTTACATTAGACCCATTCATTCATACTTAGCAATTCAAACTTCAAAAACTACAGTTTGGAGGGAAAACTGATAACTTCAACTTTACATTTCCAAGGAGGTCTACAGGGACTCAAGATACTCGAAGGCACTCTAAGGTCCAAAAACATGCTTTATTTATCTATATAGTTGATGCACCTGCATCATACTTGTAAGGTGGAAGAAATTGTGTGCTAGCTCAATTAGTCTTCTTTTTCTTCTTCCGATTGTAGTGTCTCTTTGATTCTTCTTTATTTCAGCCAAGTCTTCTTCATGTTATTTCTTTATTTGTCTTCCATATCTCTCTTTTATCTTCTTCTTCATGTTATTTCTCTCAAAAATCCACCCAGTCCTTTTTTCTTCTTCATTTGAGCTCTCTTAAGAGATTCTTTTTCAAATTATTTCACTTCTTTATCTAGTACACCTGCACAAACACAACCACACGAAAAAATCAGATATAAAACATGAAGACTTTGGAGTCTCATCACTTTCCTTTGTATGTTATCTAGCTCCTCCATCTCTAAATCAACCTCTAAAATTGTTTTGTCTTCATTTTCAACGTCATTTCCATCTTCTTCCTCTTTATGAAATTGATTTTCATCTTTAAATTCTGTACAAACATCATAAAACTCATCTTTATATGAATCATCATCTTCTTCATTTCTAAAAAATTCTTCATTTTTGTCCTCCTTAATACAAGCTAAGAAGTTTTCTATCACTTCTTATTCATCAAATTTCTGAGTTTCTTCATACACCACCTCTTTGATGACCTCTTCATCTTGTTTTCTTATCTTATTCTCCATTTTCCTCAACTTATTCTCTTCTTTTCTAATATCTTCTCTCAACTACAATCTTTGTTTCCTCTTTACAAGTGGTTATATTTCCCACTTAACCTTTATTCTCATCAAAAATTCAACATCATTATTTTCTTTCAACATGCTCATATCTTTTATCAACTCATCAAGTTTCTCTATATCCTTCATAAGCTCTATCAATTCTTGTTCAACCCATAATTCTTGTTTTCTTGCTTCCTCTTTCCTTTGTGCTTGTTTCTTCTTTCTATTTCTCTCATCTCGCTTCTTCTTTTGGATTAGTAACATCTTCAACTTTTTCATTATATCTTCTTTATCAATTTATTTAACAAGTATTTTTCACCTTGTCTTGTGTCTCACTTAGGTTCTTTTCCACACCTAATTTGTTGACATGTTTATCTAATTCTCTTTCTTTCAATTCTTTCCTCTTCTTAGATGTTTTTCATCTTCACTTCTTCTTATATATTTTCTTACAACCTGTCAAAACTTCATTTTCATACTCACACAACTTATTGTTAGCATAAAAAAATTTAAAACTCATTAAATGCCTTATCTGATACCAAATGATATATAGGTACAACGGAAGCAACTTCAACATTCAATGCATAAAATGAATTCAAGATGCTATGATCCCATTCATACCTTAACTTTCCATAAAAAGAGGAAATTTATTGTTTATTTTAGTATTTCCTACCCCTTCTTAAACCAAGTTTGATCTCTTCTTTATACTAAACCTATCATACATCTCAGAATCACTATTAGAGAAACATATAGCTCACATTATTGAGTTATAATCAAATTAATTCCTCTTAACAAGACTCAATATTTTCCTTTTCTTATTAAGATCTTGTACTCTATGATCCATACATTCTAGTCTTGTTCATCTACATCTTCAACTCTCCACAATTTTTCTTAGTTTCTAGTCTAAAGGTCCTTCTTGCTTGTGGTCACTATCCTTGTCTTTTTCCATTGTGTTTTCACTTTAATTCCAAAGTTTACGACTTCTGGGATCATTCTTTATTGTCCATTATATGCCTTAAATACTTTCTCCCCTTTTCCTTGAACTATCATTCACCATTCATCTTAATAGTCACTCTTACTAATATTTGACCATCCACAAATACACTAGACTCTATCACCATACACACAACCTTATCTTTGTTACCTATATACTGTCCTTTTTGAACTTATTTTCCTTAAAAAAAAATTCTTATACATTACCTCCGACTACTGAAAAATTCACTTGGTACAATGTTTCATCAACATGGTTTCTCAGACCTAGTATACCCTCTTACAACAAGAATGCCTTTGTTTACCTTAACTTTTTCCCTTCTAGGACTATACAATCTTATTAGGATTAGGATCTCAAACTACCAAATTTCTCATATACCCCTAAGACCTCTTCAATAATATTTCAAGATTTAAAAAAGGTTTACCAAGTTGTTCTTATGGTCTTAGTCCTTTTTCATCCTTGAAAGATCAACAAATTATAACACATCACCCTTTTCTTTACCTAAATCTGTGTATGCAAAGAAATACATCTTAACTTCCTTATTTGCATTGTTCTTAGTACATTTTTTTAAATCTCATAACATAGAATTTATCAGTATGATTTCATAGGATTACTCACTCCTTGTCAACATCTATTACAATCAAGGGACTCATAAGTACTTTTTAAAACCTCTTTAGGAACTCTGTCACAGTGATATTTACCTAGGGTATCAAGACTTACAATGCAACTTATAACCCCAATCACCTTCCAATGACTCTGCAAGGATTGTTCCCAACCTTCAATAAGTATATTACCATGTCATATATCTGCTTTCATGTTCAAAATGTAAGGACAAATATTTTTACTCATTTTCACCCTTCTTCACTGCTCTCATAGGCTTCTAGCCCTTCTCTAAGGGTTATTCATTTATAAATTTTGATAAAATTACTTTAAAAAATGAATATTATCCATTTTAACTTCCCTAACAAATTTGTAGGAGGTTCTTAAAGGAATTCTACCTTAATCGCAAGTTACTCCCTTCAAATTAGATCACCTAGTGCACATTCTAGGATTTTCAAAGAAATGTAAGACTATATGGGCCAATCACTCCAAAACATGAAAATATATTTCATGAGCATGAAATAATGATATATACCAATTTTTAAAAGATTTCATCCATCAAAACTTAAGTTACACAAGCTTTGCAAATTAGCCCTAGCTAGGCTTTAACAGAGCCTGAGAAGGTTTTTCTTCCACAACTTTCTTAAAATAAAGTATCAAGACCTAATGTTTGTTTTTTTATCTCTATCCTATCTTGGGTCATCTTTCATCTTCAGGAAAAAAAAAACCCATGAATCATTATAAATTAGTCCCATCATCAAGATTTGGTAAAATCTCAATCTTACTATTTTTTTAAAGGTTATTCAAAATCTCACAAACTACTATAATTCCTCCTTACACAGGTCTATGATCTATTTTAGATTCCTATAGTACCCTTACATTCATTCAAGATTTATAAAAATACAACTTCCTTACCTCAGAATGCCCTTGTTTCTCAAGAATGCAACTTCCTTATTAAGAAACTCTACTCATACTATCATTTCATGATCTCAATCCTTGCAAGTTAACTCTGTTACTCAAACAATAAGGAAAAATTCAAGTTTTAATAATCACCATAGTATACATTTCCAAAAATCACAAGGATACAATTTATTCTTCACAAAACATTCAAAGTAGAAACACTTCATAGTTTATTTCCATGGAAATTTATTTACATCATACTCCATTCATGTTTTTAGACTTCCCGAGCCTTCTTGGTTCCTCCACATTTGTTTTCCAACTCCAAAATTCTTGCCAAAACTAACTTCTCTCCTTTCTATTCGGATTTCATCCCTTCTTAACATGTGAAGAGGTGGTTACTCGTGATTTGAGGTGATTATGGTCATGACATCCTATCAAAAAGGTATAGACACCTTATTTACCCCTCATGATGTCTTAAATGACCTTTTACAATCATTAATAACCCTTACACTTTACATTATACCCCTTCATTCAGACTTAGTAATTCAAATTTCAAAAACTAAATTTTGGAGGGAAAACTCATAACTTCAATTTTACATTGCCAAGGAGGTCCACAAGGACTCAAGACACTCTAAGAAACCTAAAAGGACCCTCTAACACCTAAAGAAACCCAAAACCATGCTTTATTTATTTACATAGTTGATGCTCCTGTATTAAGTACATGTGGATATTTAATACAATTTATATTTTTCTTATGTGTCTATCTATGAGCATGTATGTGAAAAATGAGTGCTATAATTTGTAAACACTACAACATAAACAAGTATAAAATATCTTAGGTAAAGCAAGAAAATAACTCATAATAAGTAAATATAAAACAAAGTAAATCATAGTAAGGTATATCAAAACAATGTTCATATTATATGTCATGACATATTGTAAATAAAATTCATATAATAGGAACAATAAATCATGATACACTATATTGTCATTGAATTTCACATATAATTTGAACTCAAGTAAAAATATTTACAATAATTATCATCATATAGTTTGTGCAAAGAATAAATTACAAGCATTGACACACCAACCTTTAAAAACTCAAAATTCATGACAAATAAAACAAAACAAAATAAAATGAACTTTACATGAATACATTAATTATGATTGCAATAGTAGGAAAGTTGGATCTAAGGGAAAATAGAACATAAAAAAGTTTTAAGTAAAATTAAAACCATGAAAAAGATAAAACGTACATAAAAATAAAAAATGGAAGGTAAGATCTTAAAGTAAATAATCGTGAATAATGAATAGACCATACAAAGTAAAATATGAAGCATTTAAATAAGAGCTGGATGAAACCAAACTTAAGAGTTAGTGGCATATGATACAACATTTGAAGGAAAACAAACAATAAGGTACAAGATTAAAGATTAAAAAATAAAATCAACTAGTTAATATCAATTATTTGAATCAAAGAATGGTGAAAACACATCCAACGCATGGAAAATTGATTAATTGACATAGACAAGCCATAAGAAATATATTATTTAAAACAAAATTCAAAAAAACAAAACAAGGCATGAGTAAAACAAGTTAAACATAAACAAAATACCATTAAAAAAGTATATAAAGAAAAGAAAATAATTCCAAAGAAAGAAAGAGACAATGTAGAAAGAAGGGGCTTTCAAAGAAATAAGAATTTATATAATGATGGTGAGTTGTCCCAGAATATGTTATCATCATCCATGTTTTTCCTTGTAGAAACACTGTTTTAGTACTGCTTTTCCAACACTTGGAATTTTATTTAGTTATTTTAATGTAACATGTAATTCCTTTTATTTTGAGAATTTCTTGTCTCTTTGAATAGTTGCCACTTATATTTCATGCCAAAATTTCACACATCAATACAAACTTGAAGGAATTACATTCACTTTATGTATCCAAGATCTTCTAAATGACATGTTTCACTATACATTACAAAGAATATGTGAATACTTTGAAATTTATTTAGACCCACTTGAATAGAAAATTTATTTGGTATGGATTATGTAGATTTCATTATCCCATTCTAGTAACACTATCCATTAAATTATAAATTAGGGTTTGGGTTGAATTGGAAGCATATTTTTCCTTGCAAACTTTTTGATTACCTATCTTTTTTGTGAATAATATCCTTAGATATTTTTTCTATTGTAAGCTTGTATTAAGAAGTAATTTCGATTGTGTAGGTTTGAAATATATATTAAAATTTCATGACTATTACACTTTCCCTACTATGAAATTATGTATGGATGTTAATCTATTTACAATGTTGAGTTCATTATATCTTACATATGGTAATTATGATACATAATGTGAAGGATAAATAATAGTTATGTGTTTTTGTATTCACATGGATGAGCATGTAAGGACCTCGAAAACAAAGATACATTTTTTTAAAACTCTCTGTTATTCCCATTACTTAATTGATATGTTGATTTCAACATAATCAAATCATACAACTAAATAATCAGATCATACATGCATGATACAATGGTATAAATCATATTTGAATCCAAAAGATGTTTCATTATTTCCAATACCTCAATACAAATTATAAGTTTACATGCAATGTCAAAGAGCCTCATAAGCTCATGCAATATAACTGGTTATTCTAGTAGTACATCAAGTACAATTTTATTCCATGAATTGAAATATAAAAAACAACTAATCAAGATCTGAAAATCAATTCAAATCCCTATCAGATTCTTTCCTTTCCTTTATTTTCAAAGTGGCTTGTATTTTCCACAAAGGGTCAATTCCCACCGAACTGGAAAGAGTTTCCATTTTCATACATGTAGTACTCTACAAATGAGAACATATCCACAATACACAATCATGCATCAACATAAAAATTCATCCATTATTATAATAATGTTGTCAAAACACATGTATACATGCATGAACTGACCAAGTTCAAAATATCATTCTTGAGTGGTACCTTTAACCATCATACATGAAATGCTTAAAACTTACCTCATGTAAGACTGATTAAATGATGCATTCATAATAATATTTCATATTAAATCAAATTTGTATACCAAGTTTTTTATGAAACGTCACATATAGGTTCCATGCAAAAAAGAGAAGGCATACTAACCAATTGGAAAAACGTCAACATGAACTTCACTTTTGAAGCTCAAAATGAACAACATGCCAAATTAGATCAACAACATAACATATTTTTCAAAAGGCACAACAAATCCTTTATACCCAAAGAATGCATGTCAACCGTATGACAAAATGTCATAATATAAAACTCCAATATAATCCAAAGAATGCATGCCAACAACATGAAAAAATGCCATAAAATGAACTTCACACAAAGTCCAACGAATGCATGCCAACAACATGACAAAATTCCATAGAATGATCTTCACATAAAATCTAAAGAATGCATGCCAACACCATGAAAAAATGTCATAGAATAAACTTCACATAAATTCAAAAGAATTCATGCCAACAACATGACAAAATACTGTAGAAAAAACTTCACATAAAGTCCAAAGAATGCATGCCAACAACATGACAACATGCCATAATAACGGATTTCATACCTTTTCTCAAAAAAAGGATTCACGTAAAATGTTTGACAAAGTTTCACAATCCGTACTCACGTATTTATGTCAATTAAAAGATTTTGTACCAACTATTTGTCAAAATGTCTCAACACATCATCTTTTTAAATTTTCCAATCAAGAGATTGCACACCATTTGTTTGACAAAATGTCACCACACATCTTCATAGAAATATTTCAAACAAAATATTACATGCCACTATTTTTCAAAATGTCTTAACACATAATCTTTTAAATATTCCTATCAAAAGATTGCACACTAACTGTTTGAAATAATGTCACAATGAGGTTTGTCGAGGCCATTTGTGTGTTGTTTTTTTCAAATATGTTACTAGAGGTGAGCTCTTGTTTTCAAAGCTTTTAGGGTTCTGGCTGTGAAACTAGGGTTCTGCATGCCAAGAACAGCGAGTTCATCTACAGTGAGGGATCTATTGCCATTAACACATTTATTCGGCCTCTTTTCTAGAGCCTAGCCGCTTGGCGGGCTTTAAATATGACTTCGCACGACTCTAGTCTAGTTATTTCAACTGCGATGGAGAGTGATGATTTTGTGAACAATGGCTCTAGGGAAATGCCCTCGCAAGTTCGTGATGAAAGTATTCCATGAGGTAATGACACTTCCCCTGATATTGTTTTACCGCTTTCAGAATTTGATTCCGCCTATAAATGGCTAGAACAATTCTTGTTTAATAGGGTATTTTGTTGGAAGGAATCCCTCTGAAAGTATGCTTAAATCATGGGTCCAAACTGCTTGGACGGTGCATGGTATTAAACAAGATTCCATCCAGAACCTAACCCATGGTTTTTTTTGCCTTCGGTTTGTTGATCCTAGTCATGCTTCCCTTATCTTGCATAAGCAACAAACCTAGTATGTAAGAAGCTCCCTGCTGGTTTTGTCACCCTAGACCAGAGACTTTGTTGTCTCTGACCAGACGACTCTTAAGGTCCCCATTTGGGTTGAGTTCCCAGGGCTTCCTATGCCTTGCTTGCATTTTTTAGAGCATATTGCTACCACTCTCAGCCATGTTATATACATAGAGCCTACTAAGTTCTTTGTAGCTCATCTGCAAAAGAGGGTTTGCATAGAACTGGATCTTTTGAAGGACCTGAAAGAGTCTATTTCCATTCAGGTTGGTGATGTATCTTTTTCTCAGAAGGTGGTATACATCAATCTTTCAAATACTTACTTTTGTTGCTAATCTTCTGAGCATAAAATTTGGGACTGTCCCTTGTTGGCCACTCACCGTGCCGCTTCAAATCCTATGGGTGATCCTCACCCTCAACCTGAAGAGGAGGGCTGACACATGGTGGGTGGCCGTAAAACCAACAAGAACAATGCCACTCATGTCGGGCCTTTACAACATGGTTCAACTATTCAAACTGGAAAGGTTCTATCAAATGCTTCTAGCTCAGCTATAAAGAAACCTTCAGATGCCAAGTTGCCTCTAGCTCATACGAAGGTATTGGCTGGTAGTATGGTTGGTTCTTCAAGCAAAATGGCACCTTTGGCCTCAAACACTCAACCTGCTCTTTTGTAGCATGAGGGTGGTCGTCAACCATTACTCATTTCTAACAAAGTGGTTTCTCCATGAAAGTAGGTAATTTGGCGTTCTCATAGCCCTCCTCGTGAGTGGAGGAAGGGGAGTTTAGCCATAACAGCTGGTGGGCTGCTTAACTATCTGATTTTTTTTTCAGTTAACCAACAACGGTTTTTGCAGAACAATTTTGGGGCCCTTGATGGTTTGAGTGAGCTAGAATCAAAAATGCATCTGGACAATTTTTCCTCATGAATTGCTACTCATGGAATGTTTGGGGTCTCACAGAATCCACTCACAAGTACATAGTGTGAGATTTTAGGAAAAGATTCCCAGTTATGGATATTCTGTGTTTACAGGAAATCAAATTTTTAGGTTTTTTACTTGATTCTGTCGCCAAGACTATTTGGCCTGACAGTTTAGCTATCTCTAGAAACCATGCTACTGACAGAGGTGGAATGATCACATTTATTTCTCTAAAATGGTGGCCGCATTTTTTCAATCATGGATGTGACCCTGACAACCGTATTCTTTGGGTGCTATTCAATATTGAAAATCTCTCCTTCGGGATTATCAATGTTTATGCGCCTAATGAAACGTTCAAAAAGGACGTCACTTTGGCAGTGGGTGGCTGACGACCTTCCAAATGCTGCACTGGCTAATCAATGGAGATTTAAATATGGTGGAGCAACCCAATGATAAATTGGGCCTTTTACCCATGAGGTGGCCAGCTGGCGAAAGGGAGGCTTGGTTTTACATGCGTAATAAATTTGGGTTTTATGACCCTAATTATTTGTGCCACACCAGCACGTTGCCATGGTACACTTGGTCTAATCTTAGAAATGGCCAAGATTGGGTTTTTAAAAGGCTAGATCGTGCCATGATCTCCTTACAGTCTTTCTTTAAATTTTCTAGTTGTTATTCTCTTCCGGTGGAAGCATTTGTCGAGACGTTGTCCTTTTCGACCACATTCCGATCCGGTTCCATGATTGAATGGACTTTTCAACTGCCAAAGATTAAAAAGACGTAGTTTTATTTAAATACTACTTTACTGCATCATGACCCCACTTTGGCACACATCCACCAAATTTGGAACCTTGCACCTCACCCTCTTGGTAAGGTTGGATGGATAAGTTGGTGGAAGGACGCTATAATTCGGCTCACTAAATTCCTCCAGATGTATGGTGTCCAACTTGCTAAATTCTGGTGGTGGGCTTATTCCACCACCTCCACCGAGCTGAGCCACTCGACAATGGCACTTGAACATTCTCCTTTCAATGTGGCTCTGTAACTCCAAGTTGCTAAATTGTGGAAAAAAATCCACATTACTGATGATTACACAGCTCAGGGTGCCCAGATCAAATCTCGGCTGCATTGGCTTAAAATTGGAGACCATAACACCAAAGAGTTTTACCAGCAGCTCAAAGCCAAGCACATGAACCAAAAAATTTCTGCTATTGTTGATGGTGGTGTTCAGATTACAGACACTCCTTAGATGGTCCAAGCCTTTGTTAGGCACTATGTTCAGGTTTTCAAAGCGCAGGAGGAGTCTCTTGAGTGAAAAGTTGTGCTCGTTGAGTGCCTCTCGGTGGTTCCTTGTAAACTTTCACTGGCACATAGAGTTGTCTGTGACAGATTGCTTACTCTAGAGGATTTATATGAAGTTGTTTCCCTCATGACCAATGATAAAGCTCCTGGAATGGATGGTTTTCCTTGTAAGTTTTACAAAGCCCTTTGGGACATGGTTGGATGGGATCTACTACAAGTCTACCTCGAGGCTCTCCACTCAAGGTCCCTCAGTGCCCTTATTAATTGGGGTCACATAGAGTTCATCCCTAAAGTAGGAGACCCAGAGCTCATCTGTAATTGGCAGCTGATTACCTTGCTCAATGTCTCCTACAAGATCATAGCTAAGGCTTTATCTCTTCGGCTTTGGCCCATCTCTACTCGTTATCATGTCAGTCCTGAGCAGATTGGTTTCATACAGAGCAGGTACATTTTGGATAATATTTTGGTTGTCTGGGAAGGTATGGAGTGGGCAAGAACCTCTAAACAGCCAACCATGTTTGTCAAAATTGACTTTGAAAATAATTATGACATGATTGAATGGAATTTCATTATGGCGATGCTTGAAGCACTGGGATTCGGTTCAGTTTTCATCACCTCTATCAGAATGCTTTTTACAGATGCCACTGCCTCTCTATCTATAAATGGTCATACTTCTGAGTAGTTTGGGGTTTTCTGTTCTATTAGGAAAGGTTGTCCTTTAGCACCTGCTCTTTATGTGCTAGCCACTGAAGGTTTTGGGTTTCTCCTTTCCCATGCTCGGTATCAAGGGATTGTGAGAGAAATTCAACTCCCTTCCCCGACTCCCCTTCATCTTGTCAATGGGTATTTTACATATGACTCCTTCCTCATGCTCCTGGAGGAAGAAGAAAATATCAAAAATGCCATGCAATGTTTGGACACGTATTGTTTAGCTTCAAGTTCCAGTATCCAATGGAGAAATACCCAGTGCTTCAGGAAATTTTCTCCCCAAGCCTGGTTTGCTTAATCATTATGACTGGAAATACATCCAACATGGAGAATTTTTTAATTTTTGGGTATCCCCTTTGCTTTTGATGTTGCTCCGAGTCAACTTTGGCAGTATGTTATTGACAGGGTCTCCCGCAAGTTGGAGTACTGGATTACTAAACCCCTTTCGCTGGCAGGAAAATTTCATATTTGCTCCAAGATATTGGCTGCCACGCATGTTTATTATTCTTCGCGTTGGGTGCCAAAAAAATCCTCTTACAAGAAATTGGAAAAATTTCTCAGAGATTTCCTTTGGGCTAGCTCAGAGCTTGGAAAAGGCTTTCATAGAGTTACCTGGGAATATTGTTGCCTCCCTAGGGATTCTGGCAGGTCTTGGTCTGACTGACATTGGCCGCCAGGGGACTGCGCTGGCTTCCAAGTGGATCATTTGGGCCTGCACTGGCAACGAAGCTTCGGAAAGTGTTGATTCGTAATTATATTTTCCAAGGCTCCCCTCAAGGGTACAAAACTTGGAAAGGGCTTGGATTTTCACAGTCTACTCATTCTCAAAGCCTCGGTTAAGATTGTGGGCACCTTTGTTGTCAAAAACATATGGAAAGCTTGGGAATTGCTCAAACCATTTTTAATTTGGGAAAGGGATGGTTTCCGTAATGGGATTTCCATTAATTACCACAGCATCTGGTGGTCTCCTCTCATTAATTTTCATGATGTGCCACTTGACCTAAGTGTCCTGGGTTCATGCTCTTAAGTTATATCGTCGAGGCTTGTGCAATCTTAAAGAAATATTTTGCAGGCAGTCCAGACTGCTTCTCACTTGGCCTCAAGCTAAAGCCAAGTTTTGGATTGCTTCGTCCAATAGAGAGTCTTATCAGGAAGTTCTTGATTCCATTCCTGCTGAGATGCTTCAAAAATTTGGTGTGGTTTCTCTCAGACCTTGGTGGAAGGATTTGGAAATGGTTTCCAGATACCCCTTTCTTAAATTACTCCCTAGGAAAAGGGTATTTTCTACTCACCCCCAGGATGCCAATGGTGGCCTTACTAAAATCTAGGTGGTCCATCAATTCTGGATGGTCCTCCTGGGAAGCTAGATTTCATACAGTTTGGAAAGCCATACTTCAGCCCAAGCTAGCCTGTTTTGCTTGGTGCCTTCTTTTTCAAGGCCTCCCTCTTGGGCACATATTAGCTCATTATGAGTATTGCTCCTTGAATGTGCCCTTTTTGTGGGCATATTGAGACACTCATACATCTATTCTGGTACTGCTCAAAAGCTCAAGCTATTTGGGCCTAGATCCATGATTTCTTTTGGCCGTTTAGACCAACTCCATTTCTTTGGCAACATGCTTTGCTAGGGGATTCTATTTCCATTCCCCATGCTTTTACACAAGTGTGGCATACTTTCAGAGTGGAGATCCTTTTTTTATATGGAAAGAACGCAATTATGCTATTTTTGCTAACTCCCGCAGTTTCCTGCATTATGATAAGGCCATGCTTATCTCGAATGTGTTCTTACAGATCCAAGACCAGGCTCACAAGGTGGATCTAGAAGTGTGGCACCTTCAAGACACTTCTGGATCATTGGGCTAATGCTCCTTGCACTGTGGCACGGGAACCCCCTACCTCCCCTTCTAGGAGTGTTCGTTTGAGAGGACGTCGTGGCCGAGGTCGGTCGGTTGACGATGCTCATCGTCATCGCTCTCCCAGGATGACAACCCAAGCATTGGAGGATCCCTGTCAACTGCGGTGGTTGGGGGTCCCCATCATTCCACGTAGCACAGTGGTTGGGACTCCTGCCACCACTCCCTGCCTCCTGTGCAGTGGGATGGGTGGGATTTTGGCAAAGTCCCCTAGTTGGCTCTTGCCATTTCTCCTAATCAATAGGATGACAAAGACGAAGAAGTTGCTTCAGCTGGTTGCCCCTTCCAGATGGCAATGATCTTCCTGGTAGTAACCTGGAGGATAAAGGGCCTCCACCGCCGCCCCTTGCCTCTATGTTTGTTGTAGCGGCCTAGTGTGTTTTCCTTTTGTTTTCTGGCATTGTTGCTATGTTTTGGTTGCCCCTTGTTCCTGATACATTAGTCTCCTAGCCGTCGGCTAGTTTGATCATGGGGTGTTCCCTTTACCACCCATATTTTTTGTGGATAGATTGTAATATTTTATTAAGTAATATAGACTATTTCATAAAAAAAAATGTCACAACACATAATCTTTTAAATATGTCAATCAAAATATTGCACACTAACTTTTTGACATAATGTCACAAAACATAATTTTTTAAATATGTCAATCAAATGATTACATACGAATTGTTGATAAAATATAGTGAACTAACAAAAGATACCGCAGTAAAGAACACACTCAACTAATAACGAAAATGCAGCAAGGAAATCAACCAAAAACTCATCGATCTGACAGCTAATGCTGCAGCAAAGAAAACAACTAATATCTAAAATGCAATAAGGAAATCAACCACAAACACAACAATATGACAACTAATGTTGCAACAAAGAAAACAACTAACTAAAATGCAACATGGGAATCATCATAAAAAACATCAATCTGACAGCTAATGCTGCAGCAAAGAAAACATCAACTAACAACTAAAATACAACATGGATCTAACCAAAATCTAGAGATTAAAAATATTAGAAACCATCTCCTAAATACCCAAGTGAATAGAATCTTTAATTCTAGGTATCAAACAAGGAGGTAAAATGAAATCTCATGCACTCATACTTGATAAATTAGAAATCTAAAATACCCATGATGAGAAAATCATATTTTCCCAATACCCATAAAGGATAGATAAAAAAAATTAATACCCAGAATGAGAAAACCATATTTTTCACTACCCATAAAATGGATAAATCAAAATATGCATTCATTTATAAAATACTTCATAGGATAAAAATCAGAAACCCTTACCTGAGAGATTAGAGATGAAAGAAGACAAAAAAAACTTTGCACTTTTCCTCCTTCCTTCTCTACTATTTTCTCCTGCTTTTTAGCTACATACCACACGAAATGAAACCCCGAAACCTTATTTATTTTCCAAAAAACTTCTCCACTAAAATAAAGGGTGGAATCCCATAATAGAGGCCAAAAATCAACCGATATTTCCGTATCAACCTCCAAAAAATCCTCTCAGAATTTTTGACAAAGTTTCCCCTCTAATTCCTCCTCTCCTTCATGCCATGCCAAATGGCTAAAATAAAAAACTAAATCCAATTTATGCCATGGATTCCAATATCTATTAAAATAACATCAAAACTCCCAAAATGCCACCACTTAGCTTAAGTCTTAAGTTTTTTAAAAAAATAAAAATTATGTGCCACATTCCATAAGGAATGGTTAATACATAATTTAATGCCAAGATGAATCACAAGCCAAATTCCATTAAGTACCAATTAAATTCCACCTCATAATAATAATCATATGGCCAAGTTAAAGCATGACCAAAACAAATGCCAAGATGCATTGTCAAGTGATCACCTAAGCACATTATTGCCGAGTCAACATAATTCACAAATGCTCGAATTCAAGCACATGGAGAACATTACACCAGCCACACTACCATATCACCCAAATTTCCAAAAACACTACCACCCAATCAAAGGGTGAGTGCTAACTCACAAAAGAGTGGGAAATTGTACGTATATGTGCATGTGTATCCATACAACTACGTTAGCGTATATAAACAAGTATATATGCTCATGTACCTATGATCATACCCATACGGGTATATGGACTAATTTCCATTCTTTCGTGCATTACACTCATACCTTGATGAGTGACTGACAAAAAAAAACCACAACCAAGAAGAACCAACCAAAATAAATTCATTAATAATACGAAGTCTCAAAATTTGGGATGTTACAGAGCATAAGAGGATATTATTTTGGTCCATTGTCCCTTAAATAAATCCTTTTATTTGCTTTATCACACCCCCTTTCACCCTAAGAATTTGGATAACATAAAAATAGGGATTCGACCTTATATGTAGGTTTTTATAGTTAAAAACTACCATAACTTACAATTATGGAACTTTGATTGTGGGTGCCTGATGAATCATTAGTTAAGATTAAAAAAACATGCCAATAATTTTGGTGCACCCAATGGGACATTTCAAGACTTGTAGCCTTTATTATAAAAGTCATGTTTAGTAAAAAATTGAGTCTCTCAATATTGTTGGTGAAATCTTGGATATCAACAAGGAAAACTTTAGCAGTGAATATTCGTGGTTTGGTGAATAGTATAATTTTAGGAATTTGATTTTGGTGAATTTCATAGCAACGAAAATACCTAGGTTTCGTCCAAAAATTCCGCAAACAATCATTTGTCCCATATGAATCACCAAGAAATTTTTAATCCCAATGTATATTTTTATATTAAATCACCACGTGATTGTTGCGCCAGGATTTGAAAACATTAATGTTTCACCAAGAAATTGACGCGTTGGGATTTGAAAACATTAAAGTTTCACTGAGAAATCTAAGGAACCTTATTGGTTCTTTGCACTCATTCACCGACATTCATGGGATTGTTTTCTAGGAATTGGATAAAATTTGCCACATATATACACAAAGGTGATTTTTTTTTGGAATTTTCCAATTTTCCAATTTATGAAGTAGTAGAAAGGGATTTAGATAATCTACATATTGTAATTTTCTTACAAAATTTCAAATAAATTTAGGTCTTGCCAAGGCCCAATAACTACGTTGCAGTTTACATGCTAGAAGCAGTTACTGTAGGTGTTTCCTCAGTCTATTTGAGACATGTTTTCTTTCATGTCGTACATTGCTTTATCTATGATTCTACCTTTGTAAGTTATTACAAAGCCTAAACATCCTCATCCTCATAACCACTATGATTTTTTATGTCATCTAGAATAGTCCTTCACTTGCAGAGAATCATAATTAGTTTTCCTATCTTAGATACATCAACGTAATATATATATATATATATATATATATATAATATATATAATATTTGAAATCACTTCATATATCTCCATGAGTTGTTTCTCTGTATATTCCTTGCTTTATCAGTGTATCTTATTTGAATATTTTTTATTAATGTTCTCTATTCTGCAATATGTATATATATATATATATATATATACTACTGCGGTTTCACTTTCCGTTTATTCCACGACCATGACTGTTTATCACTATCCACTGAAACTACCTCATCCCACAATGGACCCAAAGGATATATAAAATGTGGTACATTCCGGTAGGGTTTCATGTTCGTTAGGGGCATTTCCTTGGGAGGATGACGGTATGGCGATGTGTGGAATAGACCTCCTAAGAGCCGGGACCCGCTCCAGACTCATAAAATTATCAACTGCGGCTTGTTCCATGGGGTTTACGTCCGCTAGGAGGATTTGGTTGGGAATGAAAGCTTAACGGAATGTTGAAAAACAATAATGTACAAAATAGAGACCATATAGAGATGTCCAAAATGAAAAATTCAAGAAATTCAAAAGGGAAAAAAGTTACAATAATGAACCAAAAACCAGATAATTAGCATTTGGAAAAAAAGAGACAAAAACTAGCAGATGTGGGAAAAGTATAGACATCTTGTCACAAGCATGCTTAATTGTTACACCATTTTCTTCACTATGATGTACTTAAAACTTTTTAAACCATGGAAACATAATGTATTGAATGTAATCCAAGAATGGATTTCCTTCGACAATCTGAGGAGGACAAAATGCTTTCTTTATCTTCACATTCACTTCTGCTTGTGAAAATAATTGTGTTATAAATCCATCAGAAGCTGTATAGTAATATTAATTCAATTTTATTAATGTTGAGGAAAATCTAGAATCTATCTCTCCACAACAAGAAGTTTCCAAAAAATAATGTAGGGGTTTACACCACCTCTTCTTCCTCCATGAAGATTGCAGAAGTGGGATCACTCTTCAACATCTCTTCTTGTCCTTTTTATAGCATGCTTACTTATTACCGCCATTTTCCTCATTTTGATTTACTTCAATCTTTTTAAACCATATAAACATAATGTATTGAATGTACTCTAAGCATGTATTTCCTTCAACAATCTAAGGAGGACAAAATGCTTTCTTTATCTTCACATTCACTTCTTCTTGTGAAAATAATTGTATTATAAATCCATCAGAAATTGTATAGTAATACTAATTCAATTTTATTAATGTTGAGATAAAGTTGGAATATATCTCTCCAAAAAATAATTTTCCAAAAAAGAATGTAGGGGTTTACACCACCTCTTCATCCTCCAGGAAGATTGCAGAAGTGGGATAACTCTTCGAAATATTTTCTTGTCCTTGTTGTAGTCTGAACAACATGTCTATAATATTTAATATAAAGGAAAAACATGATGTAATGTGAGACTAGATATAAATGGCATGAAGTTAGATATTAAAAACATCAAGATCTAGGGATATTTTTAATTCCTGCATCCTTCAAGTTTCTTGAACACATTCTCCAAGTAGGAACACACTAATATACAAAGAATATCCTTATCATGATTGCATCATATGTGAAACATAATATCAAAGCATTCAAGCTTCTCTTAATAATAATAATAATACTTTAGCTAGATTTGACACATTAACATTTCATTGTCAAGCCAAAGAACCCTACATACATTCTCAACCTTGAATTCATAGTCGCATACCCCAATGAGTCGTAGATGGAAGCCATATACTCTGACTCAGCTCCTTTAAAAAAATGAACATTGTTGGTAATTAGATCTTCTTATGACAGACCTCATACCTTTGATGAATCAATAATCTCTTCATGATAATATGCACACCTTATTTGGCTCGATGACAACATTTAGAACCTTTATACAATAGGACAAACCTCTATACATTATGAAAAATCTTGGTCATCAAGACTCCTTCATTAATCAACTAAATAAAGAACATAACTTGGATGAATCAATGAACTTAGATTCCTTCATGAGAAAATGCATACTATACTTTGATTTCAAATTGGGAACAAACCTTGAGGTCACCTATTTCATGTTTGATTAGCTTCAAACAAGACTTCTTATCACTAGAGTGTATTACCATTAGAGTGTCTTTAGCTTCTCAAAAAATCATTTAAGTTTTTTGTTCTCTTCTCGAACCTCTGATAAATCTTCAATTTGATTGATGTATACTCTAATTCTAACTATAGTAATATTCTTATTCCTTCTAGCTAAGTTATATGAGAGATAGCTAAAAATATCACCTCATCCTTTCACTTTGTTCTATATCAATTTTTTATTTTAAAAAAGTCAAACCTTGTATTTTTGTACTAAAACATGTAGATCATACCAATATAGATCAAGTGTATTGAAATTGAATAAATGGTAGGCAATCCTTATCCAATATTATGTAACATGTCAATCAAGTAACCATGAAAAATTATGGGAAAACTTTTGTAATTTCTTCTTATAGTAATGTAACACTCTTGCAAAAAGTAGTACATGTTAAGTGACATAATATTATATAGCCCATGTCAAAAAATCACTTGAAAAGCATTCAAATGTCTTTGAAGAATTCCATTGGGATTAGTTACATTTTGTTCTCCTTAAATTTCTTATTTTAGATCTAAACTTCTTCTAGGTTTCCATGATGACTCTTCTTTTAAGTTATTATTTCATATTTTTATATTTCTTGTAAGATGTAATGTTGATTGTTGTCTCCTCTCATATGTCATTATTTTGTACAGTTTTTTTCAATTGACATCCATTACATGATACATCTTGAGATGCACTATCTAGTGTTTTGAGAACATGATATATGGATATTGAAATCAATTCTTTGTAATCAATGTTAACATTAGCAATCAGTCAATGAGAGTACCTTTGAGATGCTTCATGATGAATTTCTTCCCTTTGTTGTTTTTCTACCTAAATCAATTAATCTAAATGCATTTGCATGTGTAATATTTTTCTTTATACATATTTCTCATGTTGAGATGTCTATGCATATATCATATCATTTTCTAACATGTTGTATCTTTTTTTCTTTCAATTCTATAGGATTCACTGATTCATGAAAATGAAACCTAAAAAGGGAAATTCAGCCTCAGGAAAACATGTTATTCCGACCCCTCTTGGTAGTGAATTGGAATTCAAAAAATAACATATTTTTTTTAGAAACCATATAAGGAAACCCATCCTTCTCTAGCATGACCATCACAATCAAGGGATAATGCTTACATACACAATGAAAATCAGAATGAGAATGTGTTCATTTTTTATTTTCATAATGTATTCAATGACAACAACAATGAAATGCGTTCCCTTGAAGACATTCCATTAAATGATGTTGAGTTTGACATTGTACCACCTACCCAATTAAATGAAGATGACACTACATCACCTATTAGTGCCCAAGTGAATGTTGGAGGTGAAAATTTTGGCAATGACAGTCAACTAAATTTAAATTCAAGCAAGGAAAATACTCAGCGGACATGTATTTTTGGAATAAAGAGAAATGAAAGAAAATGAGACTTGGGAAGGAGTTTTAGGTTAGAGTGGGTTTTTAAGTTTCCATTTATTGAACTTGTTAAAATGAGAGTAAAGTTGAACCTCCCAAAGAATGAAAATGTACAATTTGTAGCTGGAATTTGGGCAAGGACAAGACAATGTAACTTAAGCTGGATACTATTGAGAATCATGTAGGAAAGATATATGAAAAGATAATTATAGATGGCATTGAGAAGAATGTTTCCAAATGGAAAATTGTAGATGATTGTTTGCATATTAGGTATGAAAAATAATTTGAAGAGAAAAAAAGAAATGAAATAATAATTATAGTGAATGGAGGGAAAATCACCTCTCAATTCAACAAGATCATTCAAAACAATCTGTTGGGTAAAAAAGTTCTACTAGTTACTATTTTTCACATTTTTAAAAGAGTTAATCCTATAAAAAAATTTCCTAAACAAAATAAGATATATTTTTTTAGTGTCCCACACTTTCCTCATTCTCACTAGTCAGAAAGTAGTGATTAGGATTGGGCAAAATGCCTAGCTATGGTTGAGAAAGAAGAATTGAAAGAGAAAGTGAAGTCTGCACCATACATATCTTTGTCTATTGATGAGGTTACAATAATAGATAATAATGATTGGGAATGTATGCATGTGTAAAATATTGAGAATTATGTGAGACAACCTCACTTTCCATTCAAAAGATGAGAGAGAAATCTAATGATAAAAATATTTGTGAGTTGGTGATAAATTTTTTGAAGGAGATCGGTGACATGGATGATGTTGCAATTTCATCAAAGTTGGTATGTGTCGGGGAAAATGGGGAATCTGTAATGCAAGGTCATCATAATGGCCTATGTGTAAGACTCCAAACATCTCATTGCCCTTATATGATTACCATTCATTGTATGGTTCATAGAATGAACCTAGCTTACAAAATAGTTGGCAAATTTAAACCTGTAGAAAAAGTTGAAGACCTTGTTCGAGAGGTGCATGCTTATTTTTTTCGTAGTCCTAAAAGGTTCATGGAATTCCAAATATTTACAAGACTAACAAATGGGCGTAAATTGTTAAACTATTTCAACACCAAATGGGTCTCATTGTACTAACCAGTTTATAGGGTGTACGGAGAGTATCAATCCTTATTAGGAGTGATGTTAGAGAATCACATAGAAGTAGACAAGGCCTAGGATTTTATACATTGTTTAACAGATATAGATTCATTGATGATGTTGTGTGGCTTCCTTCCCATGTAGGAAGAAATGTATCATTTAATTAAACAATCACAAGAAAGAACTATCTATATTGTTGATTTTTCTAGTTTGAGGAAACGAGTTTGTATGATAATAGAATATATGTTTCTCAATGAAATTAATTTTACAGGTCCAAAGTTTGATGATTGGAATGATTTGATAAAGATCGGAAATGCAAGTAGCTTTCTAAATCTCAACTTTTTTGGGGAAGTATGTGCTTCTGTACATAGATATGAGATACCAATGTACATGTTTAAAGTAGTAGCCGGTAAGGTTGAGAAGGTAAATGTCACAGGGTTGCTGTTTGATAACATTGTATCATAAACAAGGGTGAGGTTAAGAGAGATTATAGTGTCCCTACTAGAAGATATAAGGGAACGATTTAGAAGGGATGCTTTACTTGAAGCAATGGCTGTAGTAAATCCCACCTTTTGGAATCCTATGCAAACTGAAAGATATATGTAGGTTGACTACTTCAAGAGGTTGACTGCATTGATTTAACAATTTTGTAAGCTTGTTGATACCAATGGAATAAATATTCCATGTATTTTAAGTAGGGACAGTTTGGTTTATTAATCTATGAATTCTTCTCTATAATGATTCATAAATTCAAAGGTTTGGATGACCCCTTAGAGTGTGGAGAAATAACCTGGCTATGGAAAAAAATTGGGTTGAGTACTATTTTACAACAATCCATGTTTGGATTTTTCTCATTGGCTAATCTATGTCAAACAATAATTTTAGGTTTAGTTAAAGATGAGATAATTTTCTGTGCCTTGGCCTTTATAAATTCAAAATTGTGAAACCAGCTTGACAAAAATTTGGTAAATTGTTTGAGAATTTACACATCATGGTACAAAGTGGATAAATTTTCCTATGACAGGGATTTGGCAGTATGGAAGTTGATTAATCAAAGGAGAGGGGCTAAAAACAATGACACAAATACAACAGACAAACCTATTACAATAGTTGACTGTCAACAAAGAGAGAGTCAGTCTAAGAGATCTGGTGAATCCAATGATAGAGATGATCCGCGTACATCCAATTAAAAGCTTCCATTTTTGGATATCCCAGGATATATATGTTCATATAATAATTAATATATTCAAATATTCATTACATTCTTATGATAATATATTTTTCTTTATTTATCCTTTTTTAAAAACACTGTGTCGATTTATAGTCTTTGGAATGGAAATTGAAATACATTGCATTGATTTTTTGTAGTATGTACTGAAATGAGCATGCATCCATACAAATTTGGAGTTAAAGAATGAAATAAACATCTCGCTTCAAAACCCCTTGTAAGTTAAAGAACAAATAAAAACTCAACTTTAATCCCCTGCCAAAACTTCAATCTCCAACTTACTAAAAAAATATCATCATTCACCCCAAACTTACATGTGCCTAAACGTAAATCAACAAGGAAAACAATAAACAAACTGACATGAATTTATGAAATATTTGTTAAAAAAAGTCCAAATGTTGAACCCTAGGTCATTAGTGTTGTCATTGATGTCAAGTGGCATTGATGGTAAAGAAGTGACTGATGAAGTGATGCTCTATAGGAGGCATGAAGGTTGATTAGTAGTGCATCTAGGATGGTTTCAAGGTGCTACAAGCTCAAATTGGTAGATAGTTTCTCTCTAAAGGCAAATTATAGGTCAAATTGTTGGTTTCAAATGGTCTACAGGTCAATAATAGTGTTTCAACCTTGAATTTCTTTAGTAAAATGTTGTTTAATGTCTTTATCAAGTTTCATGAACTTTTTTTTCTCTCCTACAAGAGAAAAGTAGTGTGATGAAATTCTTTAAGTCCAATAGTGTTATATGTAGTATCTCCACAATGTATTGATGGTTGTTTCTGTAGAGCTTGTATAATTGTGGTTGCTTGATAAGATTTATTTCTAAAATAAGGTAATCTCAAAACTTCCTTGAATACCATAATATGAATGAGAGTTTGGTTCTTCAAAGTTAAAGTTCTGGTTATAGTGATTGAGGAGGTTTTTGGTACTTGAAATCAGTCAACATGGAGACTGAATCTCTTATGTGAACTATAGTCATTTTTACACCCACCAAAGAACAAGGGAATCCCATGCATGCTGGCCTATCACCCAGTGGGCACTGGGTGCTCACTCAAGGCATGCGCGGGCACCGAGTCTCTCTTTTATGTGAGTTGAGTGGGAAAACATCATCTATGATCCAAACTATAAAGGGAATGAGTGGGAATGAAACATGCAAACATCATAGATATTAGAATGGATCTAGATCATTGCAGTAATTATAGATAGAGATAATTTAACAGACTTAAAAAACTAAATCAAGAAAGAAAGGAAAATGAATAGGAACTCATATTCATCTTATAAACATACATGAAAAGGAACTATGAAGAATCATGTATGAATCCAAACCAAGAAGGATCATATTGAATTAACTTAGTAACCTCATTACATTCATTAGACTTACTACAAAACACCACATTATGGCAGACCAAAGTCATGCATCATAACTGGATCCATATCATTTAGCTCTCAAAAAGAAATTTTATAACCCCAGGCCCTTGATACATCCTTCTCCTATATTTCATCTTCCCAACCCAATATGATTCCTTGTAGCATTTCTGTAGAGCTCCACTCTCTATTGATCTCTCTCTTTACATCTATTCCTCCTATCTGTAATCATCCCTTCATTTTCGATCATCCATCTCTTTTTTCTTCTACGGTAACTTGTATTTATAGGCACTTCTGAAGTGTAAAATCATCCTTCTGCGGCCTCAGATTTGGCACTAAGTGTCTGAATGTGGTCCTCCATGGGAGCATGCTCCTCTAGGCCTAAGCTCTCCACTTTTTTCCATGATGGTCTTCTATAATCTTCCATCACAGGGCATATTCCTTCCTAGTCCAAATTGTCGCCAGGCTGGCACCCTATCCACTCCACATGCACATTCAAGTCACGCGTTTCTCGTGTCCTACCTGATACGCCAAATATGGCTAGGTCCTGAGACCTTGTCCTTTAGCGCGTAACATGGCCCTTCTAAAATCCTCCTAGAACCCTGCCTCACTCACATTCTTCTTACGCACCCATCCTTCAACCTAGGAATTTTGTGCCCATGCACCTTTGTGTACTTAGCCAATATTTTAGGGGCCTAACATCACCCCACACTACGCCTATTCTCCACCTGCGGGAACACTTCTCCAATGAATAAAGAATTACAAAAGACTTAACACCTTGGGAAAAGAATAAGGGAATGAAGAATTTAGGAAAGAAGAAATAATGGGGAAGTGATGGTATTATTGCAACAACTGAGGAAAATATTTTTGCAAGTCGGCCTTCAACTTGTTCCAGGCATCAAATTCATTTTTCACTCTCTGGCAAAGGTCACCAACTAGGCGCTTACCTCCCCAAAACTCAGTCTATCTCCTTGAGCACTCATAGTGTCAACAATTTTCTCCAACTCTTTGCCCATGTCCTCAAGCGTGTCCATACTTCTAGTAATCTATGGGTAAATCTCCTTTATCCGGTTGTTAATTGTACCCCTTAGGGCCTCAATAGCTTCTAATTTATTTTCAAACTCGGCTAGGATTCTATCCCACTCTGCTCTGTTCCCTTTGTTCTTTTCTTGGAAATATTTAAGCTCTGCTTCATAGTTGGTAACCAGAATACCCGCCACTTTATCTTTGTCTATGCAGTTGTCATACATAGCCTCAGTGGTATGGAAAACAATGTTTACATCAGCAAGTACTTTTTTGTATTCAGCCATGATTGCTACTACCTTTAACTTGTTGTCCTTCTCTAGGCACATTGCTACTTCTTTCGTGGATTCTAAGGCTAGAGGTTGTCTTTCTATGGTGAGGATACATGTTAAGTCCTCAAGGCACTCAAGGGAAGATCCATAATTTTGTGTGGGTAGTGCTAGGTCCATATGCTTCAAAATAATAGCATCTATGATGGATTCCACCTTCTTATGTACTTTATGTACCCTTTCCTTTTCTTCCCTGAGTTCACACTTTATCTAAGTGCTAATTAACTCCTCCTGCTTTAAATCCTTGGCCTTATTTTCTAGCTCTTCCTCCTTATTTTCTAGTTTTTCTTATAGAAATATTATCCTGTCATTTTGTCCAAAGAGCCTAGCTTCAACCTCAACTGAGACCTTGTTGAGCACGTTGCATAACTGCTCATCTAAAATCTGTTGAGCATTTACCAAGGGGTTATCTCCTTTTGACCCTGGTATTTCCATTAGTGCCCCTATCTTATCTCAAACTTTGGCTCATCGATGTGGGAATTAATTTCCCAAGAGAGCATCTTCCTCTTTTGAGGGTATGCACCTTCTTCATCAAACGAATTCATATCCACGAGTTGATCTATTGGGAATGTGATTTGGAAGCGTTCACGTAACACCTTGCTGGGATCATTAATGTAGATCATTCCTTGCCTATGGATCTTCATGTGATTTCCCCATGTGTGCGCACCCTTAGGAATAATTACTGATAGATTAGGGCCTTCCACGTTGCTTTGATCTTTCCCAAAGCTTTCTTACTTTTCCTCATCCATCACTATATCATCGTTGCACTCCAATTCTTGTTCTACCAAGGATTTGATGATTTTTGTTGCTTCTTTTTTTGTCACCTCATTTACTTGCTCCTTCGTGAGGCTTGGATTTTTCTAATCCTATGTGCCAACCTCTTCACTTCTTCCCATATCCTAGGTGCCTTCCTCCTCCTAGCTACCCTTACACCATGTGAAAAGGAACTCATGTTCTTCTTCTCTTCCTTCTTCTTCTGAACCGTGCATACTGAAAAAAAGTGGTCCTTGGTCCTCTTCAGATTCATCTTCTTCATCATCATCCCTCTCACCTATGTATTTTTACAAGCTTTATGTTTCCTCTGAGTCAGCTTCCTCCATCACCTTATGTTTCTTCCTAACTAGGGATTCCAGTATAGGAGACTATTCTTTCTCTTCCTCTTCCTCTGGTGATTTCTCCTCTGTCATAAGATTTTCCTTTTCTCGTGCCTCTTCTTTGATTGGGTACCTCTTCCTAAGTGCGTAATTACTTGTCCTAGTGCTTGTTCCCAGGGCACCTACCGCTTGAGTATCTTGGACACTTAGTGCCTTTCTCTTTATCTCCTCTGTTTCCTTCTTCTTGGGTGTGGTCTTCTTCCTACTTGTTAGGTCCTCAGGTATAGTTATCTCATTTTCAAGATAAGCACCCTTCTCAAACTTGGGCCTTATCCGAAGGTATACACATGTCACGGACCTCTCTGTAATAGTCAGAGTTAGGGGTTTCACCATTTGGACTTCATGCGACATGTACTTTTCCACGTACACGCGCTTATTGGGGTAGACCAACGTTCTACACATCTCCCTATGGTCTTGGTCCAAAATTATGAGGTCAAGCTTTAACTTCTTAGACTCCTTGAATTTGTTAACTCCTACCTGGAAGTATTGAGCTGTGAAGGAAAATGGGAGCTTGCACCATGGGCTCATGGTTTCATCAGTGAACTTGAACCTACCAATACAAAAGTGTTGGTATACAGTGAACTCAACTTCTCCTACTATAAGCATTGGAAGTCATTATGGTATTCTCCATTCTACCCCGAACGCATTCTTTAAGCACGTATACAATTTTTCAATATGCTCCTTGTGAAAGGGCGTCATGCTATCACAAGTGTATTTCTCAAATATTTTTACAGGTGAGGGTCTTCCTCTGGGTACTCCCATATGAACTTATCTGCTGAATCTGGTACCCTGATCTCTGAGAACACAATGGTTAAGAGGAAATTTCCAAAGATAATATTGTCTCCTCCCTGTGCGCAGGTGATAATTTCATCTGTAATGTTTACAGATAGATTGTAGATGGTACCCTCTGATATTTTTCTACAAACATTCAACTAGGACTTGTTAGCCTGTGTCCATATTTCTTTCACATTGAGTTTTGTTACCAGGCGTGCGGCCATTGTCATCACTAGGTCTTGGATATCCCTGATATCAAAGTACCTTGACCCCTTCTTATACACATATACAACCTTTGTATCCTTAATTACTTCCTTGTCACATAGGTCATCCTTTATATCTTCTCCTTCACATATAAGTCCTGTGAATCTTGAAATGAGCTGAGGGGTTATGTGTATCTTGTGCCCCGCAAAGTGAAAGTTGTCTTCATGAACACGTGACACTAGCCACTAATAGAGGCACTCTGGCTTTCCGAAGTAGGTCAACTCATAGAGTTGCAATAATCCTACCTTCTCTAACTTCACCTTGACTTTATCGCTATAAATTGGTAACCCCTTAGGTGTTCTCTGGTTAGTTAAGCACATTAACTCTAGCGCCATTTCCTTTTCAATCATTTTTGTGTAATGATTGTAGTCACTTACTGTCATTTTTCTCAAGTGGGATTCACATTCCATCCCTAGTGAAACCGCATTTGGGTACTGCATTTTTACATACCATTCCTCATTGGTATCTATGGTGGTTTCTTGTTGTTTTCCCTTGCCCTTTCCCTTCTTAGGTGTTACTGTTAGTTTCTTGGGTGCCATTTTGTAGGTTTATCACTTCCACTTCTCTTCCTAGATTTTCTCTTCTACCCTTTCCAAGTTTAGATCTCAAACTTGTGAAGAAAATCCTTTCCAACTCGTGCCCTAGTTGTCAAACCCTAATTGGAATATCCCCTTCACAAGACGACACTTCTCCAAAAATCTCTCCATGCCCGTGAACTATTTCCCTCTTGGTTTGTAGATCCAAACTAGTCACTCATGATTAAATTCCTCCAATTTTTCTTCACACGGATCAACTCTGGAAACCCTAGTTCGTAAAAGTTCTTCCTCTTCATATTCACAAAGTAAATGATGAAGTGCCTAACCTTCTATTTATAGTTTCTCCCACTTTTAGCATTAAATGACACTTCACCTACCACCATACTTTAACACTTAATGTGGATTTTAAAAACAAACCCATCTTTAGTGCCTTAACTCATGTGCCCCACCCTGTGTGGACAATTCCCCAACCTTCTGACATGTAACCAATCCATCTTGACAGGAGAATCTTGCGCTTGCGTAACCAGCACCGAAGGCACTTCTTCTGTCATGATTTTTTCTCTTGGATACCTCATGTTGTGTTTGTGCTTTCTCCTTTCTTGTACATGGATCTACAATGTAGCCTTACCCCAACACCAACCATCCTTTTTCACCTTTCCTCCCATGCACTTCCTTTCCCAGGGCCATCAACCGGGATTTCTAATGCAATCCTTCCTGGCACTTCACTCTTCAATTTGTTCCACCTTACTCCACCCCACACTAAATTGATGTGCAGTCCTCTGTGCAGTTACAACCTTCAAAAAGTAATGAGATTACCGGTGCCCAAGGCACAAAACAAAACAACAACGAGAAAGGGAAACACAAGAAAAGGAACATGCATTAAATAAAATCCTAAAATAACTGGCAACACTGCCTTATTTACAAACACCTAGAAGACTTATTTATAGTAGGGCTTTAGGCTACTCCCATTGAAGTGTCATGGCAATCTCATCCTATCCAGTTCTTGTAACTGGCACACCCCCAAATCAAGGATGTACGAGATGATGTAAGGACCTAGCTAATGTGCGTTCAACTTCCCAGGATGGCACAAAAACTTAGAATCATATAGTAAGACCATCTTCCTAACCTCAAACTTCTTGTTCTTAATGTGACGATCATGCCATGCCTTATGTTTTTCTTTTTCTGTCTTCTGGCTTCACCTAGTGAGTGATCGTCTTTCACCCAATTACATTAACTTGTCTATTCTTTCCTCTAACGCTTGTTCATCATCTAATCCTCTTGCGCGTGTTATACATAGAGAAGGTAACATGAATTCAACTGGAAGGACAGCCTCCGCGCCAAACACCAATTGAAATGGTGTGGCCTTATTCAACCTCTTGTAGGTTTTCCTATACACCCAAAGAATGGATGCTACTTTTTCATCCCAATCCTGTCTACCAACATCATAGATCTTAGTCAATCTGTGACTAAGTATTTTGTTAAATTCCTCAACAGTTCCATTTTCCTAAAGGTGATATGGAGTAGTTTTGTGATGGGCCACCATGAATTCTGACAATAGAATCATGACTGTCTCATTGAGGAAGTGCGTACCTCTATCACTTATCAAACTCAATGGGCATCCATACCTACTGATTATGTTTTCCCATAAAAATCTAGCAGTGGTAGCTATTGTGTAATCCTTTGTAGGTGTTGCCTCTTCCCACCTTGTCAAATAATCAGTGCAAGTGAGGATATACCGTGAACCAGTCCTTCACATTGCTGGCAAGATTGGTACAACAAAGTTGATAGCCCACTTCTCAAATGGTTCCATGCTAGGCTATTGGTTATAAGGGCATTTTGTCCCTTTTTCCATGTTTTCCAAGGCATTGGTAATGGTCACAGGCCTTGCAAAACTCAATGCAATCTTGATAAATGGTTTCCTACCAAATCCCTACGAGTAGAATCTTCCACGCACTTGCATTTCCCACATAGTGTCCTCCTGCAATACCACCATGTTCTTCTTCCATAATTGCAATGCACTCATGTTCTAGCACGTAACGGCACAGAACCTCATCACGACCCATTTTGTATAGATCTCCACTATTTAGCATGTAGGGCACAATGCGTATGGCCAACTTATTCTTCTCCAAGGCCTTCATTCCAACTGGCACCACACCTATTTTGAGAAATACTGCAATGTCCTCCAAATATGAGGGCATGTGCCACAACCTAAATAGTTGTGCATCTGGCATAGTCTCTTTAATGCTCTGTGCATCCTCCCCTGAATCAATCCTAGACAAATGATCAGGTCCAGAATTACTTTTTCCTTGTTTGACAACCACCGTGAACTCGAATTCTTAGAACAATAGTACCCACTACATATGCGCCCTTGTAGAAATGGGCTTGTTCACCAAGTATTTCAATGTCATATGGTCAGTGTAAAATATAAAAGGGGTTGCCAACAAAAACTACCTGAATTTATGAAGCGCGTAGATCATTGACAATGCCTCTCACTCTGTTGTAGTGTAATTCTACTCTGTTGGTGTCAAATTCCTACTTGCAAAGCACAAAGGGTGATCAACAATCCCTTCACCAGGTTGTGCAAGTACTACTCCAATGGTGGTTCATGAGGCATCCACATGAACATGGAAAGGCTTATCCTAAGAAGGGAATCATAGGATGGGTGCGGTGATAAGCCTAACCTTCAAAGTGTCAAATGCCTTCTACTGCGCCTCTCCCCAATGAAAGGCACTTTATGTCTAAGTAACTCTTCTAAAGGTGTGGTGATCTTGACATACCCCTTGATGAACTTCCTGTAGTACCCTATATGCCCAAGAAATCCATGCACTTGCGCTTTGATTGGTAGGCTCCCTCAATCCCATAATTACTGGAACTTTTACGGGATCTACAGTAGGCCCTCCTTACATATGATGTGCCCCAATAATGTTCCAAATGGGGTATAAAAGACACATTTCTTAATGTTGAGGGATATCCTCAACTACCAACATCTTTCAAACATCAACCTTAAGTTATCACAATGGTCCTTTACTAACCCATATACTGTCCAATCATCCAGGTAGACTTGAAGGAATTTATGGATGAAGTCCTGGAAATCTTGTACTGTAATGCGCGAGAACACAACAAGCACATTCTTCAACCCAAAAGGCATGACTATATAGGAGAAAATTCCCCACTCAGTGGTGAAAGTCATCTTCCTTTGGTCCTCTTTTGTAATTCTTACCTGGTGATAGCCCAAGAATCCATCTATGAAAGAATAGACCTCACGCCCTGCCACTCCTAATATTTCTTCAGTAAAAGGGGTCAAGAAAGGATCAATGATACACACTACATTCAGGTCATTGTAATCAACACAGATCCTTATCCTTTTTTCCTTCTTAGTGCTAATCACCATTAGACTTATCCATTCTGACTCTTCAACAACTTCAATAATGCTCAATGCTATCATCTTATCTATTTCTTCCTTGACCTTCACACACAGGTTAGGATTCATTCAGTATGGTCTCTTCCAGACCAAATGTGCACCACCTTCCTTCAACTTAATTCTCATTTCCCCCAAGGAATGGTGGACACCTTTGAGTTCATGATACCCGTGCAGGAATAAATCCTCAAACTCATGTACAAGATCAATGATCTTAGAGACTTCCTTCTCTGACCAATAGTCTCTAATGATAGCCTCCTTAGGCTCTTCATCTGAGCCGATGTTAACCTTCTTTGTCTTTAAAGGTTCATGATAGGCGCGTGCCCATTCATCAGAACTGTCTAACACCTCGCGTGTCCCTACAGAATGGTCAACATCTAATTTTTTCTCTTCTTCCCCATCAATAACATACACCATCTTCCCTTTTTCTTTTTCCATACATGCACGCTTTAACTACATCTCTTATGTTTCTTCTTCTTCAAAGTATGCCTCCAGGACAGGTTCACCTAGCAACTCCAGTAGCCTATCTTCTACCATGGCACTATCCCCAATGGTAAGGCACTTGACAACCTACAATGCCTTATCCACCAAGGGTTTTGTACTCTAATACTCAAATGTTTGAACAAGATCAGCTGCTAACTCTTTCCAATTCCATGTCTAGTGGCATGTCTCAGAGTGAATGTACTATACATGCACACAACCTTACAATGTAGAATACAACTTGTGAACCCATAATGAAGGTGGAAATGCTTCTGCACTTCCCATCTAGGTTGTCTCACATGCTTGGATATGGAAGGAAGCAGTCTCTTTACCATGGTACTCTTCTATAGCCATGGGTGCATTTCTCCTGCAAAACCTTACAAGAGAATGCAATTCTCACCTCACGCCATTCCAAGAGATTATCCCAATGCATTTCCCACCAGTGTGCGCAGTTTTGAGAATGACGTAATTTAGCATCCCTCTTCATTCATTTTCCTCCTTCCACTGAGCTTCCATCTCCTACAAAAATACCTTAGGGAAGGCGCCTCCTAAGTACTTAGGTAGCTCTTTTCCTCCTAGGTACCGGACCATACACGCCTTTGTCACCTTTGTCACCGATCCTCTTAAATGTCATCTGATTAACTCATAGGTCCCATGCACCCAATTATCACACGCTATATTGGTGGTGTCACTTAAGGACTGAGCATCCTCAAACAAGATAACTCCCTCTGTGGGATGAATTGTCTCTGGATCCCTAATTAAATGCACATATATTCTATCTAGGACCTCTTCTTCCAAAGGTTCAGTATAGGGTGTTGATTTTCCATCAGCTAGGGGTATGATGACCCGTTCCTCCTCATTTTCAAAGCTTATGTATCTCTTGTTGAACCGAATATCCACATTGTTCTTATAACACCATGGGCGCCCAAGTAATGCTGGGAAATTGTCTACCTCAGTGAGCACCAAGACTTCGAAGTCCCCAGTAAACTTAGCCCCATGAATGGTGATGGCTGCATCCTTTAAGACACTGATGGGCATTGCCTTCATATTTTTTTCCATATACAACACATTCAAAGATGGTTGTAATGCAAGTCTTCCCATCTGATGCCATGCATCCAAGGTGAGAACATTAACTTCCACGTCTATGTCAATGAGGATATTACTAAGGAGCCATCCATCCACAACTGCATTTAACGTGATCTCCCTATCATAGTCAAGGTTGTAAGGGGGAAGGTTTGTATGCAAGACCTACCTCTCGCACTCTTCTCCGATGTGTGGTACCTTCTCTCTCAACCATGCCCCTAGCAAGGGAATAATATTCTCTTGCCTTAGCATTTTACACACTTCCTTGACCTCATCTAGGTCATCCTTTGGCACCTCGACCTTTCTTCTTTGTTCCTCCCTCCTGGACTGCTCCTTTAGACACTGGATTTATCCTTGTAAACTCTGAATGACGTCCATGGTTTCTTGATATACCTCCTTCTGATGCACAGGGTCTGGGTACTTCCCATGTACCACTTCTTCCCTTGAAACTAGGATCTTTTGCCTTGGTATTTCCTTTACACACATGGCCTCTGCTCTTGTTGTTACCATAACAGGTTCCAAGCCTACATCACGTGTCACCCATGGCATCCATTGTGTGTCATATTTCTTAATGTTTACCATTGTAGTGCCCTTGTGTTTCTGGTGCTGCTAATTCATATGTTCAAACAACTCAGGACACTCCTCATACTTGTGCTTCTTCCCGTACCATGATAACTGCAATAAATCTAGGCACTCTCATTTGTAGTGGTCTATAGACCCACAATTAAAATAGGTTCCACATGGGAACTCACTCCTTCCTCCTCCACGGTTACCATGACCACGAATCCTCCGTGAAATCCCCTTCCGCGAACGCATCCATTTGCGCGCTCCTCATACCGGTGATCATCACCCTTAGAACTACTTGCAATGCTAGTTTGGCACACACCAAGATCAATGGCCTCATGGATCTGGTCAATAAGCCTACAATCCTTAGTGTCATGGGTTGTAGAGGTACATATATTATAGTAGCAAGACACATTCTTCTGAATTGCGCGTTGTAACAAGGGACATCTACTTGCATCATGGTCCCCATGACAAATCTCATAGTCTACTACTACGATGCATACTATCTTCTGGGGGAAACTATCCTTGACATGCCCCTCTACTTCACAATATGTACACCATATACCACTACGAGTCTCATGGGTTGAGTTCACAGATAACTTTTCTAGCTGCTTAGCCATAACAATGATTTGAGCTTCCAGGAACAGGCTAACACCAGTATCAACACTTCCAATAGATTCTGCGCATAGAGCGGCCTCTAACGCCTCGCGCGGGTCTGTGAAAGTTTTATGAGATAAAGCTCTTCTAAATGGAGTTATCAACCCCCCAAAAAACCATTGAGCATGTTGTGAAGGGTGAATAACATATGAAAATTTTGACAGGAGGGTTTTGAACCGTGCATCATACTCCCACACACTCTCTACCATTCCCTGTTGAATCTCCTTCAGGGCACTGATGATCTTATGTTCAAACTCAGGAATGTGGAATTCTACCAAAAAGGTGTTCTTTAAAGCAACATAATCCACCACCATTTGATGAGGGTCATATTTCCTATGCCAGTTATGTGCGTGCCCTTGCAATGTCATTGCAAACTGACTTGCCTTCCACTCTGGGCTAGTGATCCCTTTTGTGCACCATAGAAACTCACACTTATGAACATGTTCTGTAGCATCTTCAATACCTCTGTAATCTAGAAAATGTAAGGAAATCTCAAAGAAGACTTGAGGAGGTGGCTGGGGCCCTTGTCCTCCTGAGCCAGAGCCTTGGTTTCCTCCGGTGTTTCCCCCACCGCCGGATCCACCAGATCCACTAGGTCTTATGCCTCCTAACCCACCAAACCCACCAGATCCACTAGGTCTTGTTCCTCCTGATCCACTAGATCCACCAGATCCACCAGGTCCACCAAGTTGTTCCTCCTGACCCACTAAATCCACCAGATCCACCAGGTCCACCAAGTCCTATAGTGGTCATGCCAAGGGTCCCCAAAGTTCCACTGAACTACATGCCCGACGGTCTGAGATAACTCCCCACTACCAATAGTGTACCCCGCACCACTCCCAGATGCGAGACCGAAGGCTTGTGTATCTACACTATGCCTGAAAATTCCTCCTAACATTGGGATGGTATGTGCAGCCATAGAAGTCCCAAACGAGAAATTATATCTCCTGGGTGCAGATCAATCACTTCCACTGATACCAACTGGGTTAGCAATATTATCCCCTTGATCTAGAAAACCAAGTGCCAAGGTTTGGTCACTATGGTGGGTTCAGATGTGCACCAACGACTCTTCTTTCTCCATGTGATGAAATCTCATCAGAAGCTAAAGGGGTCTCTCTTATGCACTTTCCAAGATGGGGTAGCATAGACTTGCTCAGGTTCCATGTCCTCTACGTGAACCTCAAATCCTTCCCACAATGCCTACCTCCATACATCCATCACACTTGCAACCTCACATTGTCTAGCAATCTCCCTTTCACGCGCTTCACTATACTTGAGTCGTCTCTCCTCCCTTTCTTTCTCTGTCGCAATGTCTGTCATCTTCCACCACCCTAGCTTCCTTGCCTAGCATTTGGAATGGTTTATCCGGCCATTAGAAATGCCTCTAAACTCAAGGTAACCATCAAGATCTTCATGGCTAGAGGAATAACACATAGAAATGATCCTCTTGGCTCCCACAGAAAACTCAAACTCAGCAACTTCTGAACAAGAATATGTAGAAATAGCGTACTCCAGAGTGTAGCTAGCTAACACACATTTCCACCAATGATCCACAACATGATTCCACGTTAGATCTACATCTTGTAGCCTCTGGTATTCTTCTTGGGTCCACATGTGTGATCTACAATACCAGCTTGATCTAGACACATATGTCGAGAGCCATTCATACAGTTCTACTGGGAAGTAATAGAAAAATGTTTCATACAAATCATGGTAGAGGTTCTCTTCTACCCATCTACGTGCATCAAAACCAGGTCCAGTGTTGAATCTCTGAGAAAATTATTCCTTCGTGCTTTTGAACCATGATTCAACACTTTCCAAAGTTAAATGCTCTGTCATTATTCATTGCACAGATCATGATGTATGCCATTTCCCACTACAACTTTGAAAAGAGGTCCTGGCAACGGAACCAAGATGTAGTCATTTTTACACCCACTAAAGAACAAGGTAATCCCATGCACATCGGCCTATCACCCAGCGGGTGCTGGGCACTCACCCAAGGCACGTGCGGGCACTGAGTCTCTCTTTTATGTGAGTTGAGTGGGAAAACATCATCTATGATCCAAACTGTAAAGGGAATGAGTGGGAATGAAACATGTGAACATCATAGAGCTCAGAACGGCTCTAGATCATTACAGTCATTATAGATAGAGATACTTTAATAGACTTAAAGAACTGAATCAAGACAAAAAGGAAAATGCATAGGAACTCATATTCATCTTATAAACATACATGAAAAGGAACTATGAAGAATCATGTATGAATCTGAACCAAGAAGGATCATATTCAATTAACTTGGTAACCTCATTACATTCATTAGACTTACTACAAAACACCACATTATGGCAGACTAAAGTCATGCATCATAACTGGATCCATATCATTTAGCTCTCAAAAAGAAATTTTATAACCCCAAGCCCTTGATACATCCTTCTCCTATATTTCATCTACCCAACCCAATATGATTCCTTGCAGCATTTCTGTAGAGCTCCGCTCTCTATTGATCTCTCTCTTTACATCTATTCCTCCTATATGCAATTTTCCGATCATCCATCTCTTTGTTCTTCTGCGGGTGCTTGTATTTATAGGCACCCCGAAGTGCCAACTCATCCTTCTGTGGCCTCAGATCCAGCACCAAGTGTCTGAATGTGGTCCTCCAAGCCTGAGCTCTCCACTTTTTTCCATGATGGTCTTCTAGAAGCTTTCATCGCAGGGCATATTCCTTCCTAAGCCAACCTGTCGCCAGGCTAGCACCTTATCCACTCTGCATGCACAGTCAAGTCACACTTTTCTTGTGTCCTGCCTGATACGCCAAATATGGCTAAGTCCTGAGACCTTGTCCTCCGGCGTGCAACATGGCCATTCTAAAACCCTCCTAGAACCCTACCTTGTGCGCCTTCTTCTTACGTGCCCATCCTTCAACCTAGGCACTGCGTGCCCATGCGCCTTTGTGTACTTAGCCAATATTTTAGGGGCCCAACATAAACATATAAATAAGGATGGTATATTTGATCCTTGACCTATAAAAACCTCTTTAGTACTATTTTCTATGGATTTGTAGTCATGGTTAACCTTCATATCAATTGAAATGACTATTTAAGATCATCAAGTTTGTAACTATCTCAAAACCTAGGATTTTGTTGTGTATGTTCATCACTGTAACTACTTGCATGACTGCTAGGAGCTAATGGAGAAAGTCCAAGGTTGAAATTTGATTGAAACAATTGGAAGTTAGTCTCACAAAGACCCAACACTTGGTCTTAATCCTTCAAGCTTAAGACTATTCAAGATCATCAAATTTGTAATTATCTCAAAACCTAGGATATTGTTGTGTATGCTCATCATTGTACCTGTTTGCATGACTACCGGGAGCTAATGGAGAAAGCCCAAGGCTATAATTTGATTGAAACAACTGTTGGTCTCATAAAGACCCAACACTTGGTCATAATTAAGTTTTCTCTTTTCTCTAGTCCACAAAGAAGCCCAAGAATATCAGACAGTTACTTGAACTTGTTTTCTCCTTATGAAGCTTGAACTAGAATGTGAAGAGCCATGATGCACAAGTAAAAAGAAAACATGAAACACAAATAGTGAAATTTCAATTTAAAAATAACACTATTCCTCATTCAACTTTCTTGAGACATGTCTTGTATGAAAAAATTGAATATTGCAACAAATGGAATAATTTTCAAAATTAAATTACTCTTAGTTATATCATCTTTTGTAACATGCTCCACTCTTCATTTGTTGGAATTATAATTTGTTGTAAATTAGAGTGACTAACATGTAAAATTGTTAGCAATTCATAACTGAGAGTGGATATTTCCTTTATTTTTGTATGCAAACTTACTGATAAGGTTATCAATGGTTTAACAAAGCCAAAAAAATTTGTCTCATCTAGATTCTCAGGAATTTGGTTCTTCTTTTGCATCATTTTTTTCATGTTCTTTTGGAATGAATCCTTAATGAATTTCTTTGTTTTGTCAAAGGCATTGGAAAACCAAGCTTTGTGAACTCATGTACCTTTCCATATAGCTCATGTAATATTATTTTACACTTATTCAACAATTCATATGTTTTTCCTAGCATCACACACTTCCGAATGATAGATGATACCTTTATTGAGGCATCAAACCGGTTTTGAATTCCTCTGGATGTTAGTTCTTGTGTCACTGAATTTGTAGATAGCTTCCAAAATTTTCCTTGATGTATCCTCTCTTAAAGCCATCACTTTTATGCTACCAGTTTTGTATTCGCGGACCTAATCATAGATTCTTTGTAGATCAACCATGAATTCAAACAATATAATAAAATCATCAATTTTTTGGTTTATTTTCCCCCAAGCATTATTTGTTTTATTAATCAATGCTTTTTTATAAAATTCAAATATTTTGATGTTGGAAGACTGTATATCCTTTTTTTCTTTCACCAAATCCTGTTGTAATATTTCATTTCTCGTGTCCTGCCCGATACGCCAAATATGGCTAAGTCCTGAGACCTTGTCCTCCGGCGCACAACACGGCCCTTCTAAAACCCTCTTAGAACCCTACCTTGCACCTTCTTCTTCCGTGCCCATCCTTCAACCTAGGCATTGCGCGCCCATGCGCCTTTGTGTACTTAGCCAATATTTTAGGGGCCCAACATGAATGTATAAATAAGGATGGTAGACTTGATCCTTGACCTATAAAAACCTATTTAGTACTATTTTATATGGATTTGTATTCATGGTTAACCTTCATATCAATTGAAATGACTATTTAAGATCATCAAGTTTGTAACTATCTCAAAACCTAGGATTTTTTTGTGTATGTTCATCACTGTAACTACTTGCATGACTGTTGGGAGCTAATGGAGAAAGTCCAAGGTTGAAATTTGATTGAAACAATTGGAAGTTAGTCTCACAAAAACCCAACACTTGGTCTTAATCCTTCAAGCTTAAAACTATTCAAGATCATCAAATTTGTAATTATCTCAAAACCTAGGATACTGTTGTGTATGTTCATCATTGTACCTATTTGCATGACTGCCAAGAGCTAATGGATAAAGCCCAAGGTTGTAATTTGATTGAAAAGACTGGAAGTTGGTCTCATAAAGACCCAACACTTGGTCATAATTAAGTTTTCTCTTTTCTCTAGTCCACAAAGAAGCCCAAGAATCTCAGACAATTACTTGAACTTGTTTTCTCATTATGAAGCTTGAACTAGAATGTGAAGAGCCATGATTCATGAGTAAAAATAAAACATGAAACAAAAATAGTGAAATTTCAATTTAAAAATAACACTATTCCTCATTCAACTTTCTTGAGACATGTCTTGTATAAAAAAATTGAAGATTGCAACAAATGGAATAATTTTCAAAATTAAATTACTCTTAGTTATATCATCTTTTGTAACATGCTCCACTCTTCATCTGTTGGAATTACAATTTGTTGTAAATCAGAGTGACTGACATGTAAAATTGTTAGCAATTCATAACTGAGAGTGGAGATTTCCTTTATTGTTGTATGCAAACTTACTGATAAGGTTATCAATGGTTTAACAAAGCCAAAAAAGTTTGTCTCATCTAGATTCTTAGGAATTTGGTTCTTCTCTTGCATCATTTTTTTCATGTTCTTCTGGAATGCATCCTTAATGAATTTCTATGTTTTGTCAAAAGGCATTGGAAAACCAAGCTTTGTGAACTCCTGTACCTTTCCATGTAGCTCATGTAATATTCTTTTACACTTATTCAACAATTCATATGCTTCACCTAACATCACACACTTCCGAATGACATATGATACCTTTATTGAGGCATCAAACCGGTTCTGAATTCCTCTGGATGTCAGTTCCGTGTCACTAAATTTGGAGATAGCTTCCAAACTTTTCCTTGATGTATCCTCTCTTAAAGCCATCACTTTTATGCTACCAGTTATGTATTCACAGAGCTTATCATATATTCTCTGTAGATCAGCCATGAATTCAAACAATCTAATAAAATCATCAATTTTTTGGTTTATTTTCCCCCAAACATTATCTGTCATATTAATCAATGTTTTTTTATAAAATTCAAATAGTTTGATGTTGGAAGACTGTATATCCTTTTTTGCTTTCACCAAATCCTGTTGTAATATTTTATTTTGTTTTTTCTCTTCCTTCTACATTCTTTCCCTAATTTTTCTCTCTTCATCTAGGCTCTATTCCCATTTTTGGCATTTTCTTTCTCTGCCTTCAGAACCTCTTTCAATTCTCCCAATGTTTGTTTTAATCTATTATTATACTCATTGTTTCCTATAACTTGTTCTTTGCTTCTTCTAGTTCTACATGTTCCAGTTCATTGGCAACAACTACAATCATAAAGGCAGATTATTTTATCTTCCTCTCCAACTCACCTATCTTATTAAGTGTCGCTTTTCCTTTTGCTTTCTCATTTTCCAGGTTCACCTCTAACTATTGAATCTTATTGTTCAACTTATTGTTCTCCCTCTCTTCCTTTAGAAATGTTGTGTACACCACATCATTGTTCCTTTTTGAGACATTTATTCTTTTAGAAGGTTTCATTCCCTTAAAATCTATTTAAAGGGAGGTTACATCATAGTCACTAGAAACCATTTGATTCTTAGGTTTCACAACTTTGGGCTTAACATACATGTATTCCATTGTATCTGTGACTGGGTTATATGTTGGCAATACCTTCATTGTGGCAACATCTGAACTTACAGTAGCCTGTAGAATTTACTTCTTGTTTTTTTCTCTTTCTGATTTATTGGAAAACTCAGCTCTGTAATCAAAACCTAAGGTGTTTATAGGAATGAAATATTTCACCTTGAATAGATAAGGAGTAATTGAAGTTTGGGGAGAATTTCCCTGTGGAATGATAATTTGTAGAGGGGTGACAGTGGCACTGCCTTCTAGTTTTGTAATTAGTTACCTTGAGGAAAGAGTAACTATATCTGTGTCTACATCTGTTTTATGCCTCTTCTTGGTTCCTTGTTGGTCAATAGGAACTTCAACTGTATGTATTGGCCTCTTTACAATAATATGTTCCTGTGGTAGTTTCTGACCACTACTACCATCATCACTAGAACCACCAACATTAGCAATATTCACAAATTCATGGCCAAATTCTCCTCTAGGATTTTCAACGTGTGGCTGAACTATTTCTTGAGGATTTGAATCTGAAGAAAATTGCATTGGATTACCACTTGTAGATGTTTTAGTATGCAGTGGTCCTTTCTTCGAAGGCAAAGCTCCAAGGGCTGACCTATCAGAAACTCTTATAGTTTGTGCCTCTGGTGGAAGCCAAATGCCTTTTCTTGTTGAATGCAAACCACCGCCACTAAAACCCATCTTTTCAACAATAACTTCTCATGAAGAATATTTTTGTTTCAAGATTTCATCAAGACTTGATTTATATGTGCCAAGGGGGAGTGTGTAATTCCTCAGAGTCGGTGTCATCAACACTACTTCTATCTGCATGATGCACTTCATTCCACAATTTTCTGAAATTTGCATCTTCTAGAATAGAACCATACTTTGAAACAAATTTTGGATGGCCTAGGTCCTGCCTCATAGACCAAAATGCATTCATTTTTTACCTTGTCTAATTTCTATCTTGCAATTCATGATCTATATGCTTTGGCATGCTTTTAGAGGAATTTTTGTCAAATTTTGTAGATTGAAAATCCTCTACCTTTTTTATGGAGGCTCAGGAAATCCCAAAATTTGTGTTGACAAATCTTGAAAACTAAATCCTTTCTCAACAACAATTTTATCCGTTGCTTCTTTTACTTCATCCCAAGAGTTCTTGTTTTTCAATTTTTCTATCAAAGGTTTTCTTACATGTTGAATTTTAGTAGCAAAGTTCTTGTTTGCCACTTCCCTTACTTTAATCACCTCACATGGGTCATACACCAAGTGAGAGTCAATATCAAAGTTAAAAATTTGTAAGATTTCATGTGCCACATTAAATGCTTTTCTTTCAAATGTGAACCCTCCACATGAAAACAGTAAGGAATAAAATATGCTCCTCTTTTGTTGACTAACAAAATCGAGTTTATCTATGCTTTCCATCTTGTCGTATATGTTCCAAGTCAAAAATTCATGTCTGTAACATGTATTGGAAATATACAAGGTTGTACTCCTGATCCATAAAACCTTACACAATTATTCCTCCATTAAGTACGAGCATGCTAACTGTATTGCGAATCAAAAGCTGCAATTTCTACAGCTTCATAGGCAATCTAGGAAACAGTACTTTTTAAAATGTGCTTGATAAATTGGAGCCCAAAAATAATCCACAAATTGATTGTCCAATTCCTTATATTATCAAACATCCTTATCTTGGGAAAAGCACTCAATTAATTTGCATCACTTTTGCTGGACCTCAACAAGATAGGGACTGATCTTACAAGTTTGTTTTTGCCAAACCATTAAGCCATAGAATTAAATAGCACAAGTAGGTAGTGAACCTAAAGGTCTTAGTGTCAGAGCCTTCTTTGATTGGAAGAATAATTTTTGCATAGATTCTATAATGTGCCCAACAAATCTTATGCACAATGTGGGGAGACAAATGGATATTGTATACCATTTCTAAGGAGGGTTTCATCCACTTTGATTGCTATCGAAGACAATGAAAAACTTACGATAGCATAGAAATGGTACTGACCCACAGTTTTTTGTGGAGGCTTACCTTTTGGTACTATTCAAATCAACTGTTAATTTTCATAAAAAACTGTCTCTAGATTTTGAGATGGTGGCAAGATAATCACTAGAAGCTTTTTTCTAGGTTTATGCTAACGGTTCTGAATCTTTAGCTTTCAATTCCTCCACCCTATGGCCAAGATTTATCTCCGTATGATTTGAAACCCCAACGCATAAAATTCTTCTATGTTTCCTTTGCAACAATTAATTTTTTTGTCCCATCTAATTTTGGGCCTAGAATGACAACATCTATATCTTGGAGCATCTGCATCCCAATCCAACTTCCACATTATCCAATCGCTTTATGTCTTAGTCTACCTGACTTGGTCCAAATTTTTGACATTCAATTGCTTGGATTCTTAGAAGAATCTAAGCTGGAATTTCTTGTGTCAATTATAGGATCATAAATATCATGATATTCATTAAGTAAAACCTGGGGTCTTTAAGTATTCTCCTATGCTTTGGTTTTACTTTTACTTTGGGGTCTATGGAAGTAGACATGCTTGGAATTTTAGATCTGGAAACCCTCAACCCTGATTTGTCACCCCTTGTATTGAAATATTTCAATGAATTCCTCCTACTGTTTCTCTTATAAAAAGCTCCAAGGGCTTATAAAACATCAAGATTAAATTTAGGATGCCTTACTCAAAAGCTTAACCTGAGACTCTTGCTGTGGAGACGGGGCAAACTCATGAAATAGAAATTGCACATGACCTTCTGAATATTAGCATGTTCCAGAATCAAGAAATGACACTTACTCATAAATATGAAAATGTTGAGTCCACAACTTCTATGAAGGAATGTGCAATTTTTAATAGTGTCTTCAATATCACCTCAATGCTTGTAAGCACTAGATATACCACAACTATGAAGGATTAGGTCTTTCACTCTACTTTGCTAGATAGAAATTTAGTCAAGAGAAAAAATTTTGGATGGGATTTTCACTTAGCTAGGCCAATTCTGGGCATTCCATTCGAAATGTGAGTGTGTCAGGCCTTCCGTCCCGGAATAGATCCTATGTTGTTGATCATGATTATCAACGATTCACATTATTTATCATATGACCATTGGTAGGATTGGTCCTCCTGAAGGGACAAGGCATTCCATGTACTCCAACCTCAGCGGTGTTCCGATTCTACACTTTGGGTTAACGAAAAGGAAAGCAAATGATTTGAGCAGCTGGATAATTTTATGCTGCCCATTGAAAACTTTGAAACCCTCGTATGTTCCACTCCTGGAAGAATTTCAAGACCAACATTTCCAAAGCTACAAGAAGTAGTTGTTGTTGCTTTTGAATTAAAATTCTTGTATGTTTTTATGTTGTTCTTGTTGGGTCTGGATATACTTTTTTGTAGAACCCTTATTGTGTGTCTCCATTCATGGGTAGTTCCGTGGGCTACTTTGATTTTTCCTTTCACCCACAGTTTTGAGTCCTTTTTTTGGTTCACATTTATTCTGCTCATTAGGCCATATTTTTTTCTCAAGGGTATATTCCCTTTCAAAAGTCATGGAATATTATGCCAACATAATTGTGTGACTAACAAAATTAGTTTATCTATGCTTTCCATCTGTCGTATATGTTCCAAGTCAAAAATTATTTCTGTCACATGTATTGGAAATTTACAAGGTTGTACTCCTGATCCATAAAACCTTATCACAATATATTCCTCCATTAAGTAAAATATATGAGAACTGTATTTCTATCCCAGTTGAATGCAATCTCTACATTTCATAGGCAATCTAGGAAATTTACTTTTTAAAATTGCTTGATAAATTGGAGCACAAAAGATAATCCAAATAATTGATTGTAATTCCTTATATTATCAAACATCCTTATCTTGGGGTTGCACTCAATTAACTGGATGCATCACTTTTGGTGGACCTCAACATTATAGGGTCTGAATTACAAGTTTGTTTTTGCCAAACCATTTAGCAAACCGCCATAGAATTAAATAGCACAAGTAGGTAGTGAACCTAAAGGTCTTAGTGTCAGAGCATTCTTTGATTGTTAAGAATTTTATTGCATAGATTCTATAATTTTCCCAACAACTATCTATTTGCACAATGTGGAGAGACGAAATGGATATTGTATACCATTTCCAGGAGGGTTTCATCCACTTTCCCATTGCTATCGAAGACAAGGAAAATACTAGCATAGAAATGGTATCCCTGACCCACGGTTTAAACATCTTAATTACATGTGGAGGTTACCTTTTGGTAATATTCAAATCAACTTTAATTTTCATAAAAAACTTGTCTCTATCATTTTGAGTGGTGGCAAGATAATCACTAGAATTTTTTTCTAGGTTTATGCTAATGGTTCCTGAATCTTTGCTTTCAAACCCTTTTGAATGCATGGCCAAGATTTATCTCCATAATGGGAAAATTATTCTTCTATTTTTCCATTTGCAACAATTAATTTGTTTTGTCCCATCTCATTTTGGGCACATAGAATGACCAAATTCAGGGTATGGGGAAAACCTTCAAATTCATGCATCACTGAATCCAACCCCCCACATTATCAAACCTTTATGTCTTAAGTCCCACTTTCTGAAGGGTCCAAATTTTTGAAATTTAATTGCTTTATTCTGACAGACTGAAATATCTAAGCTATGAATTTTCTAAAATGTCAATTATAGGATCATAAATATCATGATATTCATCAGTAAAACCAGGGGTCTTTAAGTATTTTGGCGTATGCAATTTGAGTTTTACTTTTACTTTGGGGTCCTATGGAAGTATACATGCTTGGAATTTTAGATTCTGGAAACCCTCAACCCTGATTTGTCAACCCTTATATTGAAATATTTCAAAGCAAAGGCTGCATACAATGTTACTTATAAAAAAGATAATATTTAAAGAATCAAGATTCAAATTTAGGATGACACTTACTCAAAAATTTGATTGCTGATTGCATGTTGAGTCTTACACGGTTTGTACAACTTCTAAGAATCTATTTTGCCTTCTATTGTAGTATGCCTTCTAGAAACAGAAGTAAAGAATTTTACTCAATGTTTAATAGACGTTTAATATCACCTCAAAACTTGTAAGCATAGAATACCACATCACTATAAAAGATTAGGTCTTTCACTCTACTTTGGTAGAAAAATTTAGTCTCTTTTCAAATTTACATTCAGTGGATGACAATTCATCACTTAGCTAGGCCTATTCTGGGCACTTCCATTCGTAAATGTGAGTGTGTCAGGCCTTCACCCAGAATAGATCCAATGTTGTTGATCTTAATATATTAATGATTCACATTATTTATCATATGACCAAATGGCAGGATTCTAGTCCTCCTGAAGGGAAAGGCATTCCATGTTTCCAAACCCACAGAATGAACTCAGATTCAATAAATTAGTTTGGGAAACGGTGTGGGAATTAATGTATTAATGATTTGGTTGTTGAATTTTTTATGGGCTGTTGATAACATTTTAAACCCTCGTTTGTGCCCATGTCATGCTTCTCATGGATTTCATTTTTGGAACTTTCCCCCACAGATGTGAACCTCCTAGATTTAGTCTGGATGAATTAAAATTTCCCGGGTTTATTTGTTCATTGTTGGTCATGGAATATATGATGGGCCCAGAACATATTATATGATGTGTGTGTGTGTGTGGCAATTAATTTTTTGTTTCGGGTCCATTTTTTTGGGCTTATTTTTGCAGCAAAGGAAGTATATTTTTGTAATATACTGGAATGCGATTTTTTTGTAAAAGTGGGGAATATAAATATATGTAGCAGACATATAGAAAACTACTCTCAGAGCATATCATATATAAATAATGAGTGATAGAGCAGCAACTCAAAAAATATAGAGAGAGATTAAGGGGGAATATCAAGAATTAGATGTGCAACTAGGAAAGAAAGGAGAATACATAAGAAGAAGATATTGAAATACATGAAAAGGGGATTTTTACAAATAGACTTTTGCAGTATCACAGTGGAATTTTTTTATGTAAGAAAAAGAATATAGAGATTTGGACACAAGAAGATAAACAAAATAAAAATAGAGCAGTAGCTTTGATTGTAAATGTTTTTGGTTAAATTGACTATAATAGTTTTGTATGTGTTTTATTTGTGTTTCTGATTGTGTCTTTCCCTTACTGGTTATATTTTGCATTATAGGTTTGCCAACAATATAAATGTGTTGTCCAAGATATTATTTGATACAAAATATTGAATGTATTTTTTAATTTTGGAACAATCTAGTTCTGACGAAATGTATAATTTTCTTAAATTACATGTTCTATTTTACACGTCAGCATCATAATTATGCCATTTTTTATTTCTAAAACAGTAACTTAAGGATTGCTTCTTGTCTCTATAATATTAATCAATGTGATAATATATTGCTAATTTATAAATTTGTTAAAATGATTTGTCAAACTTATAACTTGTGTAATTACTTTTTTGAATCTTGATTATTTAATTTAAATAAATTTCAAAATTATTTTTAGATGTTATATATTTCAAAATTTTCACATTTTTCATATAAAGGGCAGTTATTCAATAGTAATCAAAGTATATCAATTATCTAAGAATTTAATTAACTTTTAATATTTTCTAATGAATGGTAACTATGTTATTATTAAATATAAGTTATTTTTGCCTTAGGGTATTAAATTTATCAGTCCTTCCCTAGCCCAATTAGAGTATGGGGAGCACTTGGAAGGATTTGATCACTCCCCAAGGCAATGATGGCATTCCCCAATATCCATTTTGTAGGTAATGTCCCACTTTCAATAAAGTTTAGTAACTTTTGAAATTTATGAATATACAGGACAGAGTGGCATATGTCACTTCAAATTTTCTAAAATCTCATTGTCTTATATTTTATGTATGTAGTTCGAGTGGCCAAGTGTCCAAACATGTCTCCTTAATATATGTTGAGTGTAAATCTAAAACATGCAAATAATAAATGAATCACTTTAAAGCCTAAAGTTATGAGAATATTGTTGAATAATTCCTCAAACTAGCATTACATTGAGATTCACCAATTGATTTCCAATGTGACACATTTATATTTACTACCATTTTGTATCAAATTTTAAGTGATAAACAGGTTAAGGGACTAGTCGCCAAAACCACATTTACTGGTTACCAGGTATATTATCGGTCCACGATTTCTAATAAGTTTTTTCCTCTCCTTAAAATATTCCCTGGACATCAAATATTAGAGAGCATATATTTTTCAATGGATAACATTCAAAATGAATATAATAATTAGTAGTGATATGAGAATGATCTATAAGGTGGAGGTACATGTGACTAGAAATCACCAAGGATGAGGTCTTATTATTTAAAAGCCAACTATCTTAGAGAAGAAATATATAATAATGATTAAAAATCCAAACCCTACACCAAGAGGACACGTGATATTTTCCTCCTTTTGAAGAACTCAAATACAGAAATGTATACATCTTAGAGGAGGAATAAGATGGAAAATCTGCAACTTGGGCCAAATCATGGGGGGATTCCATAAGTTCTTTAAATGTATTAGAGTGGAATGATATTCTTTAGACAACAGTGAAGGTGTTAACATATTACACTACAAGAGTTTATTTAAATGTATTAATGTGGAATGGTATTCCTTAGATAACATTGAAGGTGCTAACATATTACGATAGGTGATGGCCCTAACACTTATGTAGATCGTATACATGAAGTAAAAAATATTTGTGTAGGAAATAATACTCTTGAAGTTATGTATATTGTTAGTATAATGAGCATTTAATCCTCAAATTAAAACTCTCTGATACAAGATGGGTGGAATAAATATTCTCATAGCATATGATGGATATCTATTTATGTTAAAAATTTCCTTATAGAGGTTGATGAATATTGCCTCGAGACCTATGATACCATTATGTACGTGATTCTTCTCTTCTTAAGGTAATAATATTCAAGAGCATTAGTCCCAATGAAATATAATTAATTGAAGAAAAGTACTAGTGTTTTTTATTGTAAATATTATTCACGATCCAATGATTTTCCAATATATTGATATCGAGTATTATTGGTGAGATATATACTCTACCAACCCCATCAGGTAGAAGAATGATGAACAAAGTTCTTCACAACCACAAAATCCTAATAGTGAGATTGAAATGGAATATTGTGATGAAAATTTATTTTTGTGTTGTGAATGAAAGTTCTCAAGGTACCATAAAACACCAAGTCAAACTTAATGTCTAACACCATTTAAAAATGAAGAGGTATATTTAGATAAATACCAATCTTATTCAAAACCTTAATGTCTTGATACTTAAGTGCCCACATAAGATTATACTTAAGATACCACTCCCAAAGGATTACAAAAAAGTTCCCACTTATGGGTAGAATAGGAATGAATATTTCTTCTAGATTGACTAGACCTAAAAAGATTCCTTTCATGCCTATTTTTTGGAACTATTTTTAACTTTTCATGAGTCAAAATTTTATTAAACAGTGGTTAATGTTGCGCAATTGCATAACATTGTTTTGTAAGGAAATCTTAGTAGAGGCATGTGTGCAAATATTTTAACACATGGAAATTACATGGGACTTGCACAATGTGGTTTTAAATTGTTGTGTAAATTATTTTTAGATGTGTATAGGACTATGCACATTTATATGTGTAATTTGGGATTTGTATTATGATGTGTAACAAAGTTTACACAACACTGGAGTATAACAACTGATACATTGTTAACACTTAACTGAACAGATCTATCGATTAATGTATAAAATAAAATTTGTAGAATATTCTGACATGCTTGGTGGAAGAATATGTATACACCTAATTTTTCACTTTTCATCTTTTATACATGTTACTAAAAATTTCCGTGTGCAGATAAGGGTCACCAATGTATCTATTTATTGAGTGGGTGCCTTAAGGGGATTGCTGGGAGTGGGGAATGAAGATATTCACGTAATAATTATGGGTCCTTCGAGGTAGTACACAGAGAGATATTGCTATTTGGTACCAACCTTAGTTTTCCTTACACTAGTTATCCTTTTCCCTTTATGTATCATACACATTTCACTCTCGACATCTTGCTTGTATTTCACCACTTAGCACCTTTTTCATCCACTTTCTTGATCCACGAAACCTATTTTCACTTGCATGAGACATTACCATCCTTATCTAACACCATCATCTATGGGAGATGGAGTTGGTGTAAGGTTTTCCCTGGCCAATGGCATTGTATATATACCTACTACATCTTTAAATTCATAAAGGAAGGAATCCCAAATCTTAGGAACTTCCATATGCTCTTCTCTTTTGTGCCAAATTCACATTTTATCGCTTAGCTCTTGGTTCATCTTGCATTTGGAGGATTGGATTGGACTGTACACTTTTCTTCTTGGTTGGATTTTTTACACGATTGGGTCATCTATAGTGAGTTTAAGAAAGGAAATGTGTTCCCCTTCTCCACTTAATATTGATTATCTCTCGATGTGCTACTTATCTGAAGAGATAGATGCATCAGTGACCACCCTAAAGGTACATGTGAGTGCTCTAACCATATTTTTCATTTTTCTTAGATTATTTCATTTCCCTTCCCAATTTCTCTATGTTAGCTTAGTGTTACATGCACTTTGATACTAGTTAGTATAATGCTCTTATTCATGATCAGCTTATTAACTTCTCTTTATCTATATTTCAGTCATATTGTGCATGCTTTCATTATCTATCATTGATCTATACCTCTTCTCATCCATCTACTGATATCTCAGTTGTGTACTCTCCTCTATATTGACTACAATTCTTCAAAACCCTAGGTTGATTTGGTGTAGGGATTACTGACCTATAGATATACAACCCTAATGCTCGTTATAGCCCCTTTAAATCTACCCACCGTGTGTCGGTTCATGTGTGTCTCTTACTCCTTGCCTCAATACCCTTGTAGAATAGAAGACTTAGGAGAGCAAGTTATTGAGATACTTTCTTAGCCCACCATATAAAATATCTTGTATTAATGAATAAACAAGAATTAGATATAATGTTAGTATTCTCTTCTTATAAATTCATAAGATGTTTTAAAGTATGCAAATTTTTAAAAAGCATGTAGACTCGTTAGTGTAGAACAAGGAAGCAATAATTATAATAATTATTGTGGTTGTTGGATTTGTTAAGTCAATCAATTATTAATATGTTATATATATAAATCAAACCTAGGGATGTAATTATATCCTTGTGAATGCATTTTGAGTATTATGGTTGTACTCTAGAAGTGCATATACTACTTGTTGGTCGTCAAAAAGGACTTCAAGAAGAGCAACAATCAGGGGACAAGAAGTCCCTCCTCTTTAATGGGAGAGGTTCCCTTATTCAGAAACGAACCTATTTACACATATACAAAGTATGGTTTTCTTGTGGAACTTGGATATTATGAAAGTGTTTTCTATAAGGATCATCAATTACAAAAGGACTGAGGAATGAAAATGAGAGAAAGAGAAGAAAGGCACCATTCAGAATTATAGATGACAGAGTAACTCCTTATGCATGTGAGGGTACAATGAATTGGAACAAGATCATTTGTATCATATTAAGAAGATGAAATTCGAAAAGACACAAAGTTCTGTAAATAACATCTATGAGAATACAAAGCTTCTCAGCATAATACAGAAAAATGATCTAATAAAAGTAAATGAATAGCTTGGGAATAAAGGAAACCGGATAGACAAAGAATGAAAAGTACTTCTGTATTGATTTCTTTATGATTTATTTAAACTTTCAGAAATAAGCCAAGTTATTCCTCCTTCAAAATGGCGAGGAGAGGCCATTAAATAGTTCACAAATCAATTAATCTCAGTAACTACTTCTTTTAACTAAAGATTAGTTAAAGGGTTGCTAATCACAATACCCCAACTGATTACAAAAAATCTGAGAGAAAGAAGGGGAAGAAAAGAGAAGAATTAGGAGAAGAAGACAGGTGCTTATGACTGGGAGGGACCCACCAACTTTAAGATCTGCTGTCTGAATCTCTTCAACGCCTCTGCTATGTCTCTGCCACGTGGAACTGATGTGTTGGCAGTAGACTGAGTGCAAAATCCGAGGCACTTCTCCATTTCTTTATCAAACTCGACATGAGTATGATAATCCTTGTTCGCTTCCTCTATAGCCCATTGAAGAGAGCAGATCTCCTTCATCTTTTCTTTGGAAATGGAACTCTCCTTGAATAGATCACCCTTGACAAAAGCTCTGAATTGAGATTTGATTTCTTGTAAGGAGAGAGGCACACCAGAAGTCTCATCATGAAGATGGCAATGTATATCTTTGAAGGTAGATATAACTAGTGTTTTGAAGGCCTCACCCTTCTGTCAGCTATTCCTTAATTCTCCCAAAGCCTCCTCCAGGACCTTGATCTTCCATTCCATGTTGTAGACCCAGGACTTTGAAAAATTATCCTTTATATCCTCAAAGACTTTACTTTCCATCAAAATATTTTCATTTGTTTGTCCCATGAGGCGGAGGTCTACTATGCAACTGCTCCAAAGTTTAAGTTCTTTATCAATGCTCCCAATAGTGGAGGAGAGCTTATGTTGCAAATTACTCACCTTCCCGTGGAGTTTGAAGGATTCATCAATAAAGTTTAATCCTACAACCAGCATATCATCCACCATGGCCTCCATACCTCTTCCATATATGGAATACTTGTGCATATCTTTGATACTTTGTACTTCATCCTAGCTCAAAATTACATGTGGTGGAAGCGTAGTCAATGGGGTAGGGTCCTAAACTTTGTCCTTGGAAAAAAGAGATTTAATGAAACTTGTAAGAATCTGGGCTTGTTCCTCCAACTGTTCAATGGTTTGCTTCCCTTTCTCTACCCTCCCAATGACTTTGGTAACTATTTCCTGAAGATTGTGGATCTCACCTTTAGGAGTAGACTCTCCCATGGGAATTCTTGAGAGTTCTAGGTCGGACGCTTGCAAATATTAATCTAGCTTATCTATCTTAGGCTTGGCTATCTCTAGGAATTGTTGGCCTTGAGCGTCAGACACTATCCTGGAGGTAACTCTGGATTTTTTGGCGCGAGAAGGAGGAGTAGTGCCTAACAAGGCTGCCACAACATCAAGATTTGGTCCTGAGATTCGGGAGGAAGACTTTCTCTTCCTACTGTCAACAAGAGGCTGCACCCATGCAAAAGAGGAGGAGGAAGAAGCAGGTGGGGCAAGAGGACCAAGAGACAGAGAACTCATGACACCCAATGTTTGCACTGCTATTGCCTCGAGTTGAGATATGAGTGGAGCGCTTGGGGCTCCTGGTGCAGAGGAATCAATAGTGCTTGGAAGTTCAGTGCTCTGGACTTCTTTATCCTTATCCATTGGGGCTTCAGGGGCGCTTGCAGGAGTTGGTACTTCACTTTCTTCACTTTCACTGAGAACAATAATGTTCTCTGGTCCTAAAGGAAATTTTGCATGCTTCCTCAGGGGTTATTTTTCCACAGGCTCCTTTTTAACTTCTTTGAATTTCTTCTAATACACCTGGGTGGATGAGGAAGGAGTAGAGACTGCAGGTCCTTGAGTTGACAAGGCTGGAGGGGTTTACACAGGTGCTTCAGATCTGGGTTTCGATGCTTCCCTCCTTGGTGTTGAAGCATCCCTGGAGGAGGATTCCCTTGAGTGCCTCCTGAGCTCACGAACTTTTCTATCAAACTAGATCTTGGTCCTGACTAAGACCAGGGCTAGGATTTTAGCCAAATCATCCTTTTCCTTCTTGAACCAATCCAAGTCCTCCAAGGGAGTGTGTTTGACCACATTTTCATACTCATATGAGCACAGGTCAGAATTATTATCTTGAAGCCCTTCAGGAACTTGGTACAAATTAAGTTCTTGAATTAACTGTAGGGAAAACCTGCCATAATGCCTCCTTCTTGCTTCAAAATCATCAGCACAGTCAGCCCAATAGTCCTCTGTATCTGCCCTATGATGATAGGTTATCTTTATATTCTACTCAATAAACTTCTTCAATTCAAAAAAAGTTCTTGGCTTGAAGAAATGGACAGTGATGGGAGCTAGGGATATTTCTATATTTTGTGCATCTAGGGCTGTTTTGCAGGTGTAATTTCCCAAAGAGATGGCGAAGTGCAAACCAGTAATTTTCTTGTCTCTGCAGGTTCTATGCAATTTGTCCAATTTCTTGCACACTTCTATCAAGGCCATTTTTTCATTGCAGAACATAGGAAGCTTGAGAGGAGTGCTCTCATAGCCAGCAAGCCTGATATAGGAAAATTTTCTGAATTGGATAAAATAAGCACCGTAGTGCGATATCAGACTCATGGCTTCATCAGAAATATTCTTGCTGTGTCACTCTCAAGAAGCCAAACAATGTACATGGTGAAAGTGTCATTCACCCTTCGAAAATTGTGATTGCTAGTCTCTAGGGTGAATTGCGGGCAGTAGGCATACACGGTGTCATCCTTGTGAGCATCAATGTATGAAAAGCCAAACCATTGCCTCGATGCTGCTAGAGTGTACATCAGGTATGAAGTCATATAGAATTTCTTCGTTTGCTATACATTAGATAGCTACTCTGCTAGGTTCATACTGATGATCTCTACCCAGTTGATATTCTGAGTTCCCTCACACACCATATTGATAAGCGGGCACATCCAGAAATGGAACTCATTAGTAGAGGGTAAGCCCATAACCTGAGGCAGTAGGATTATGAAATCTGATAATTCTTCATTGAAATCCGCATGGAAAAGAGTCTTGGATAGATGAGATGCCCCCTTCTTATGGTTTTTCAACCAGGACTTCGCCACCCACGCCTTATAATTATCACTGTCTTGATTGAAAAGGGCCTGCGCTTGATTCTGGGAGATAACTATAGCATTGTCCATTTATGGAATCCTTAGTGCAGTGCCAATGGCGGCAGTGTCAAGTTTGGCGATGAGCTCCCCATGCATGTTTGTCAACTCACTTGAATCAGGGTTGAAATGAGCCCCGCATGAGAGCACTATGTCTGCGCATTGCACCGAAATAGGGAAACCACTAGCGAAAGCCAGACCACTGTCATGAATCATCTGTTGCATCGGTGAAGGGTTCGCATCTATCATCCTTGTCCAAAAATCTCCAACGTCAAGGTGGTGAACTTCACTATCCCCGATATCGTGAACGGCGGACTCGAGTGGTGAAATTTTTTCCTACCCCTGGAATTTGATCTTCATGTTGATAATAACTCGGAGAGCAGAGATGCAAGCTAGACTTGGGATGGAATTGTAGGGGGAATGGATACGCACGCAGGAATTTTTGTTGCAAGGGTTCGAGCAATAGATAGCATGAAAGTAGTGTGCAAAAATGCATAGGGGGTAGTTTCATTATATAGCCGTTTAGGAGAGAGAAAGGTAATAAATGCGCATTAAATACATATCTACCAAATTGAAAAGCAAGATATTCGGGTAGAGTGGGAAAAATTAACATGAATGGCACTTGGTTCATTTGGGACATGAGAGACGCGAAAGCACGATGTACGCGGTTCGGCCGATTCGGGCAATGCGAGGAAAAGACGCAAAAATGATTTTGGGACATGCGGGATGAAAGTACATGGAATATGCAAATCGAGTGAATCGGGCGAAAAGGGAACAACAGGTCCGGAAGAACTTGGGACATTTGGGACAAAAAATTCTGACAGGCCCGAAAAGAACAGACTTCGGGTAAACCGGCCGATCGGGGAACAGAGGGCCCAATTGAACTTGGGACACGCGGGTAAAAATGTCCGACAGGCCCGAAAAACACACAAAATGACACAAAAACGTAGATTTTCCCAATTTCTTGACTTTTCACATTATTAGCACCTAGAAAAAGTTCTTTTGAGATGTTCAAAGTTAGCTATTCATCAGAGCCAACATGCTCAGTGGTTTGGTAGAGGCTTGCTTAATCATTTTAAAATGCATTTATCACATAAAACATTTATTGATCTAAACGAGGCCTTGGAAGAAGCTTGGTGTGCTGAAACAGTTGAGAGTGTAAACAATGGAGTAAGTGCTTTTCTCGAGGTGTAAATTACAACTATGGCTAGATAGTTGGATAAGTTGTCTACCAATTCAGTGTATGAGATGCATAGTGGTTTATGGTGTACCGATTGCAACATGGAAGGGCATACAAAGGATAGTTTTCCACGTAGGAATGTGTGTGCCTTGTTACAATCTTCTAAGATTTTCCACAAAAATCATGATGCCCAGAACTACCCCCTCTTGCAGTGTGCAACACAAAATAACATCTCTATGTACTACAAGATTTGTAATGCACATACCCATGATACAGTTGACTGTTATTTGATTAACCACATTCATGAAGCATATGAGACCAGGTTACACCAAGCCACTATGGATAGCATCTCTCAGGAGCAAGAAGGATAAACCAGTGAAACACACAATAATGGGAATGGTGGATTTCAAGGTGGATATCGAACCCAAGGCCACAATGGTAGAGGACGTTTTGCACATGGGACATATTATATTCATGGATCACCAGATCATTATCAACGTGAGTGTCCTAAAAACCATGTATGCACATAGTTTGGAAAGGCACACAAGGTCAAGGAATTCCTAGACCTCTATGAGTAGGTGTGTAAGAGAAAAAATAAGGAAAAGGTGTTGGGGTGATCAAAGTGGAGCACGTGAAGGCTAAGTAGTTGGCACCTAAGAAGATGGATGATCCCAAGCTCCAACTTGTCCCTGTTACTACTCACACAGAAGCAGTGCGCGCACATAAGCATATAAAGGTAAGACCTATAATCAAGAGAGATGAGGTCATACATGTTAAATACTTGGATGTTGCTCATCAGAAGGAGATATATCAAGAAAATATGGGTGTTGTCATTTAACTGCAAGGGGAGATCCAACATTTGAAGTAATAAGCACGTGAGAAGGAACACGCAAGGGGAAACAAACTTCCACAAAAATATATTGATGATTTGAAATAAGTATGCATGATGTTGTGCTAGAAAAACATCATTCCCTTGCTAGGAGAATGGTTATGCAAGAAATTACCATACGCAAGGATTGAACGAGAGTTCCATATCCTTCATGTGAATTTACCACCACATGACCATGAGTTTGATAAGGAGATAAAATTAGATGAGGTGATTAATGGTTGGTTGATGCATAACATTCTTATTAACACAAGCGCAAAAGTCAATTTTATGACTTTGGATGTATGGAACCAAATGGGAAGGCCATAATTGCAGCCATCTTCGAACATTTTGTACATGGAAAATAAGACAAGGTTCATGCCCATTAGTGTATTAAAATATGCCTCCATCACTATTTAGGGTGTAAAATTAAGAGGTGATTTTGAGGTACTAGAACTCGTAAAGGTAGATAGCTTATAAAACTTTTAGGGCATCCATGGTGCTATGCAAACAATGTTGATTTTTGCTTCAAATATATATATATATATATATATATATATCATATTTGAGAACAACGATGAGTGTGTGGTCATACCGTTGGATGAGACAAAGGTTACTCCATTTATTGAATATTTTAGTGAGGAAGATTTTAATTCAATCTACGCACATACAATGCATGATCTGGAGAATGTAGATCCATTAAAGGAGGGCATCCTACATCGGGAGGATGTGAAATCTATCAATGATACTACTAGCATTGCTTGTGATGATTAGGCCCATGAAACCAATGAGATGGTAAGTTTTTACAGAGCTTGAAAATCATGAAGTTATGGTTCATGAGTTAACCGGCTAGAGCACAAGACCAGGGTATACAAGAGCACACTAAAGATTGAACGAACGCCACAGGGATTCAAGGAGCAAGTAAGTTTTTTACTCAGATAACCTAGGGAACAATTTAGTCAAGTTTACAGTTTCAATTTTTGGAGAAGCAATGAAACCACACTTAACACCAAAGGGAAACAAGGAAGTAGAGGAATTACCCAAGAATTGGTTCTAAAAAATTTAGTACCCATCGGAGGTGGTTGTGGCACAATAATGGACCTCACAACTTACAAATTGTAAGATTAGTGAGTATAACCATAGGACACTATGACATGAGGCCACTTTAAACAAAGACATGTTACGGGAGCTACCCATGAGGACTATAGAGGATAAAATAGTCATGGACGACTTAATACGGAAGAGTCTTGAGAAGCTAGGGTACTCAAAATTTTTTAGTTTCCCTTCTTTGGAAGGCCTAAACATCTCTTACAGTGGATAGTATTATGGGTACACAAATACTATTTCTACTTTTCTGGTCAGAGAATGAGATTCACAACTCGTCTGATTGGGAGAGTGACAGGGTTGTGAGATACTGGAAAATACCTACACTTGGATTTCTGTGACCAAACAAATCTTGAGGAGTTTTCCACCAAACTATAATACGAGAGGGGACATAGGGAAATGAATGTGGAGAATATTTCTGACACTTTCCAGAGTGGTGGCGCATTTGGTAAGTTACAAGCTTAATGCCTCAGAGTGTTGGGGAGAGTTTAATAGTAAAATTTTAGAGAAGATAAGTGGCACAAGAGGATGGGTGCAACCTTTAAGAACAATTGACATGTACCAAAAGAGTTACCAGATGAATTAGGCCAAAAGGAAAAGTTTATAGTCATGCAACACTTTAGCCTTGCGCGATTTATGATGAAAAATGGTTAATGGGTTCATGGTGAAAACTACCATTTGCATTCACCACTAAATATTTCACATGTATAGTTAATAGGATAAAATATACACATAAGATTATGTTTGATGTAGAGAAGGAGGACTCGGAGTAGCACACATTTTGCAAGACCTTTGTATACCCATCTAGGATTGCATAATTAGAGACTATGGAGATGGATATATTGGACCTTAATCTAATTATGATTGTAACGGTCGGGAGCATGATATGCAAAGTATTTTTCAACCTATGACCCAAGATGGACAATGGAAAAGAAGTGGAAGTATGTGATTCCCAAATTCCACAGCCGCCGAAGAAAAGTATATGTAGGATCTGTAAGAGGAAGTGGGAGGAGACTCCACCTTAGCAAGAAGAAGAAGAAGAAGAAGCAGGAAAGGAGAGGACATTGTGTTGGATCAAATCCACATGAGAGAAATGCAAAATAAGATGAGGGAGGAAAGCAGGAGCATAAGCTCTTCTGAGCTAATCAAGGGGTCTCCTTTAGCAACAACAACCAAGGTAATTCCATTAAGGACAAGGAGGGTTCCTAAGAGATCTATAATCATTTCTGATGATGAGGATGAAGACAAAAAATTATGAATAATTAGAGTTTGAGGATTTTATGCACGAGGATGAAGAGGGAAAGAAAAAACCAGTTCATGTAGAATCAAGCCCGAAGAAAGGAAAGGAATTGAACACAATAAGATCTTGTGGAGAGAAGAAGAACAAGTGTACGGCGAGGCAAGGCGCAATACCAAAGAGGAAGAGCCCAAGGAAAAAAAAAGGAGAAGGTGATGATGCATATGTCATCAAGGAAGATAAGGGCACCAGTGGAGACTCATGTGCAAGACCATTTACACTAAGAAAAGAGCACACTAAGACCAAGGAGGTAAGGAAGTTATGACCACCAAAATCACCACACATGACATTAATTGATGATCCAAAAAAGGTGTTGTGAGTTAGGTTTCATAGTACGGTCACCAAGGAGAAATTATTTGGTTCAGACCTACATAATGAAGTAGGAGGACTATCATGCATGAGGAAAATGTTATCTTGGAGCATGCATACACATGTGGAGGAGACCAATTTTGAGATCAGTCATAGATTTTATTCCAAGTTGACCTGACAAAGGAGTCAGGGAAGGTATACAAAATTGTCGACCCCACAAAGATGACTGATAAACATGATTGCAACACATTGAAGTCGCGATGAATAAGGGGGATACCATCAGGGTTATGTTAGAGGAAAAACAAGGTGAATCAATGGATCATAGAGGAATTAAAAGAATAGAAGTAGACCACGGAGGCATATGACAGGGCCATGAAGCTGATAAAGTAGATTACAACTACGTGCCCATAACAAGTAAGCAAAGCCAGGATATATTATACCACAGAGATGATGTATCTTGAAGACTTGGTGGAGATTTTGATTCTTAATATAAAGAGTGGCACAGGGCCATCTACAAAAGAGTTGGACAAGGAAAAAAATATGAATAAAGAGGTGGTAGAGGCCAAGAAGCATAGTATAAGGTCTAACCACTAAGGTCAAGGAGCCAAATAACAAGAATGAATTGGCATTTGATAAATGAATTTTTTTTTATCCCATACTAAACGCGTGAGTTTCTAATGAGGAGGGGAAGCTCAGGGAAATTTAGAAAAAGTCAAAAATTAATAAGCTTGAGTGAGAGAAAGTAATAGTGGAGACATCAACATAGAGAGACTTAATTAAATCCATGAAAGAGACACTTGAATTATGGATCAATGAAGTTCAACTCTTGGTCATGAAACAAATGGATGCTATGGAAGGAGTGACCGCATAGTTAGATGTGGTAGTAAAAGATCTTATGAATAAAGTTGATGAATTAGTGCCTTATCAAATATCAGGTATTGTTGAAGTTGTGCCAGGGAAGGCTATAAAGGAACTCACGAAGTGGGAGGAGATAGAAAATGTATTGAGAAAATATTTCCCAAAGCTCCTCCAGATGCCTAAATCTTGACAGTACCCATGTGTAAATTGGTGAATACTTATTCTTTAATTCATGGATTTTTCACCCATATTCTTTATTCTTTGTTGGAGAGGTTTGTTGGATGACACATTGTTGAGGACGAGAAATGACTTTAGTGTGGGGTGATGTTAAGTGGTGAAAAAGGCTAAGTACTAGCCATGTGTGAAGGATAGAAACCACACGCAAGGGATAAACGAGGGTATGTGCACATGCATTGAATGTCAATGCATGAAGGTTAGCACATGAGCATATGGGATTTGAGACTTAGCTGACTTTCCAGAACATGGCTAAAAATAGAAAAACAGATATTGAGTGGTGTCCAAGAAAAAATAAAAAATTAGATAAAAGTAGGGTAACTTAGGGTGCACATAAAGGAGCTATAATAAGGAAAAACACATGTAGAGAAAATGATAATGTACACGCACTGATCAAGCTAATAATAGGATTAAAACATGTAAGGATATAATCTATTTATAGCCTAATCTAATGTTAGCTTGAGTTCTAAAAAGCATGTAGTCTGTTTGTAAGAACACATATTATAAGAAAGGTGCATGAAGTCGATGAAGGGAAAGGCCCCACCATATAAATATAAAGGTATACATCCATGTTCTAAATGGTTCGAAGTCCATAGTTGAGAGTTGAGAGTTCTGATTTTAGGGTTTGAGTGCAAGTAGTATTGAATAATATTTTGGAGTATGTAGCTAAGATTTGTATGCATGCATGGACAATTGGTGACTGTAAGAAACATATGATGTAATCAGAAGGTTTATTATGCAATGAATCAGTGTTTTTCCATGGAAAATTATGTATGGGTTGCTAAAGTGACTAGATATGGGTATGGAGTTATGGTAATTTAGGTCTTGTTAATCATACTTTATGTTGAGTGAATTTCCTTATTATATGTGTTGCCAATTGTTTATGCTATGATAAATATTTTACATGTGTGGATGTTGTGACTTTTATGATTATGGTTATAAATATGGTTATGCATGCTAACATCTTGATAACCAACCAAGAGAGGGACCTGGTGGATGTGCCCGCTTCGGGTGAGCTTCTAGCCTTGGATGGATGAGGTGTCAACACACATAGCCATATTGAGTAATAAAAAGTCTACAAATTCCTTATTAAAAATTCAGCCTTAGGTCTTCATTGACTACAACTTGTGCCCAAAAAGGGGATTTAATTTCATGGAATGTGAATTGTTTGAAAAAATTGCTTGAATGTACGCGTGTTTTCATGGACAACAATGATTGTAGGATATACACAAAAAAATGGTCTTCTTGGGAAATTTTTAAGGATTTTCTAAGAAATTCCTCATCCATATGTGATCTCATGAAGTGCATGGTAGGGTATGCACAAAAATTGAGGCATTTAAAAAGCTTTGGTGTCATTGTTTTTTATGGGCAGTGTGTTTTTAGTGAGCTAGCATGCACTAGGACTACTGTGTGGAGGGCTCGATATGATGTTTGGGCCATGTGGAAATGTTGAGGTGTACATGTGGCAAAAATATTGGCTAAAAATACCTGTATTACTTCAATCAATTGAAATTGAGAGGTGTAAAGCGTGTTATTTCAATCATTGCCAGCAGCCTCCCAGTTTTGTAATGGTTTTTTAAAAAAGGATATAATAAAAAAAAGTATGGAAGCATTCTCAGGGAACATGAATTTATTTTCGAATGCCTCAAATATATGGTCACTAAGATTTTAGAATAAAGTGGGATGCCTCAGAGGATTGTATGGCCCTGCACAAGGGATATTATTTTTTTGTTTAAATGTCTAAAAGAAATATGGTCACATTCATAATAATTTATTTTGTTTTCCATAATTAATGCCTCTCAGATTTGGCTACTAATGGATTCTCTTTGGGAATCAATTTGGAGGTCAATCTTTTGTGATATATACTTAAAAATTGCTTGGAACAAATAAGCATGTGAGGAGAATAACACAATACAAATTTTGAAGTCATCACATCAATTTTCGGTCTTATGTGAAAACTAAAAGAGGCCTTTGTTTTGATCTCTTAATTCACAAATTGTTTTTCCAGAAATGTTATAGAGGCATTTTATCTAGATTGATTTGAGATCGGTTCTTGAATAAACTTATATTTCAATTCCATTGGCATTATGAACTACTTATAGTATGACACATGAGCTATTAATAAAATCCAGGCGTTCGGACAGCCGCATATTCAGCTTTGTGTGATCCTTATACTTCACCAATTCGATTATCGTGCATGCTCATGTTTCCCTTCTTGCACGATTTTAATGATTATGGTTTCTTATTTTAATGTGGTAGAGGATTAAAACTAAATTAGATTAAATTATCAATGATATAAATGAGATGTGGTGGCTTATAGTAATTTTACATTTATTTTGTACACATCTAGAATAGTAAATCAGGAATGTAAATTGTACTCCTAATCTACCTCGTGAGATATTTGGACAACTCTATACTAATTTTTGGTCTTAGAAAACAAGAATTTTTGTGATAAAAACAAAATTAGTGAAAACTACTTCTAAGTGAGTTTCTGCAATGTTATTAAAAACATGCATTCTTGGGGGTGCAAAATATTCTTATAAATATTGTTTTGTGAAAAACAAGCTTTAGCTATGTACCTTGTCATGAGAAGTGTCCAACCAAACCGTAATTTGTTCCTTGAATTTTCATTTTACCTTGCTTTGTAATGCATTTAGGAGCCCAGAGGGACAGTTAAAAACTTTAAACAGCTGCTGAAAGTGAAAAATGTAGTTTGGTTTTGACCTGTTCTTTTGGCCCTAGGTGTCAAAATGGATTTTGGCTTCCACACACCTCTAATATTTCTATGAGACAATTGCTAAAAACCCTCAGTTTGGATAAAAAAATCAGGCAAGTGAGTTTTCCTGATAGGTTTTATAGGCCTCCAGTCATTGGGAAACAAGGCTGCTTGAGTGCATTTACGATCACTAGCTCTAGAAAGATGAGCTCCATTTTAATTGTGTTTTCTAGTTTGGGGTTCCATCAACTCTGAGTGTTTCCCTGTATATAGAGGAATAGTAAAGAATTTGTTAAAGTGGTTGATGGAGTCTTGAAGATGGTTTTCAAACATTTTTTTTTGAGAAAGTTGACTAAAACTAATGTTTTTGGAAACTTGTTACTATTTGGCGAAAACTATAATATGAACTTATACAAGAAAAACATCGATAGAAAAAACTTTTAAATGTGAATACATGACTGTAGGTAACCATCTGTTGACACTTTCTTGAAAAGAAATTGAATGTGGAAAATGGTGTTTTCTCCCTCCTCTCTCCTTAGCTTTGGAAAAAAAATGTATTGTCATTACAATTCTTACTCTCCTTTGAAGTATGTTAAAAATAGTTTCATTACTTTTAGAAAACTATGAAATCATATTTTTTTGCTTGGTTGTAGTTTGATGTCATGCCAACAGTTCTGCTAACCATGTGGTGGTTACAGGTATGCAGGATAAGAAGAAAATGCTAGCGTTGTTAGTATTTTTGTAATATGAAATATCATTGAAATATACATGTAATATTAAGTAGATGTATCATCATTATTGTTATGAATGTAAATTTTATTGATTGATTTTTTTGGGATGATTAAGAAATTGTATTATATTTGCATATTTTGGAAAAGGGGCATTCTTCTCTAGGTGTGATTTAATTATAGGTTTTTATCTTGATAATATTTTAGATGTTCTTTTTCACTGAAAATGAGATGATCTATCATAACGAAATTTTGTGTGTTATTCATGAATGAAATCCTTGTGTTTTCTTTTTCTTTGGAATTCATAGAAAAAAACAGAGATATAAGGGACAACTTGGGAGTAAGATCATTTTTCGATACCCCCCTTGTGTGTGATCATGTTAGTTAGATAATTGAAAATTAAAGGGGGAGCCTAGTTTCCTTAACACTATTTGGCACCTCCTGGTATAGAGGTAATAAAGGCAACATTTTCAGGTTTCTATTGAGTCATGATAGTTTTTCATCCTTGTCACGAAACCATCCTATATGAATGGTAATGGATGAATATTGTTTAGAGAAAAAGGGGTTCCTACTATGAATTATTTTCATGCATGTTGAATTTGTGTGGGACGCTTTAGTTTAAGGCTTAGAGTCATTTTTGAGACTTTTGGGATGTAAGGTCTAAGCTATGGAATTATAAAGTTGTCTCGAGGCTAAGCATCAAGGAAAAAAATCAATGAACATATTTAATTCTTAGGGAATTTGGGGAAATATAAGTTTGTAACATGGAAAGAGGATCAAGAAAATATTCTCTTGTAGTCTTTGAGATTCTAGTGTTATTGTTAATGTGAGCATGATTCTTCCCCATGAACCTAGTGGAGGGTCTCCAAGCGTGTGGAGGTGTATTAGTTGTATTGGCTATAAAGGTGTTGTGTCTCCTTGTGTTCTGAATGACTCATTTTCATATCAACACATTTAAGTGGTTGTCCTAGGAGCTAAACACCTTAAGAATTGAAATGATGCAAAGTTCTTTGGACCACAGAGATTATTGGGTTATGTATTAATGCACCATTGAGACACTAATTGTAAAGGAAATGTGTAACTTTCTCTTTTTTATTGAGAATATACTCTTGTCTTGTTGGTCTAATAATTGTAAGTACAGTGGAAGATTATTCATGAATTCATTCGATCATTATTATGTTGTGAAATTGGATATGAATTGATCCACGTGAAAACTTGTAATGAAGGAAACATACCTTTTATAATTTGGAATTCTAGTCTTATAATGTGTAATGTTAGGTTACTCCTAATTAACAAACGAGTTATACAATTTATTTGCAATAAGATAAATGAACTAAATTTGATGGAACCACTATTCATTAATTATTAAACGAACAAAAAGAAATGTGGTCTAGAAAAAAGGGGGGAAATGTGTGATTTCATGTTAAGTACTCTTTAAATTGTTTAGGTTAAATAATGAAATGTAAGTATGATAATATTGTAACCATGAAAAGTTGGTAATGTGGAAAGCTCCCATTGGTGATATTCATATTATGATGGGGTTGTGGTTTGTACTTATTCATTTGTAATAGTGTGGTTTGATCTGCATCTGGTGTTGACATATCGTTTGTATGTTCTTCATGTTGATATAGTAATCTTATGTGATGTGGAGCAATCTCTTATGAACCTAAGTGGTGTCGTATAGCTGTTTTAGTAAATGTTCTTACATTAGATGCATGGGTAAAAATGGGGGGGGGCCATTGTAGCCATCATTTGATGTGTTGCTTATGGAAAACCAGACTAAGGCCACTCCCATAGGAGTCTTGAAATATGCATCTATAACTATACAAGGGGCCAAGTTCACTGGGGATTTTGAGGTATTATCACTTGTAGAAGTAGGAAATTTTCTAGCCCTGCTTGGATGCCCTTGGTGTTATGCGAATAATGCTGACTTGAGATTTAATAAGGGGTATTTCAGATTTGAAAACAAGTAGGAAAGGGTTGTGATACCTTTGACATATGGGAATTCTACACCCTATGTTAAGCCTCTAAGTGAAGAGGACTTAAACAGAGTTTATGTACGTGTTATTCAGGACCCAGAGGTCAATGAGCCATCAAAAGAAGGCATCCTACAGTGGGAGGATTCTCATTCTATTAGTGATACTAGGAGTATTGTTTTGTGAAAAATTGGGGATCATGGTACATATTAATTAGTAGGACATGAGGTTGAAAGCGTGGTTACGCGCAAGAATGGACTTCGTTTAATTTTGACGGATAGGTAGCACAATACCTTGGTATACATGGATAGAAGATCTCCCTGCATTTTTGAAGGCCCTGGAAACACAATGGATAGATCAAGTTAAGAGAAGAGATATGTTAGTACATACACTGTGTGGGATAGCAGCACACTGGTGGGTAGTCTACAAAGATAATATTATAAACTAGAAAGATATTGGAGTCGCTTTGTCTACTAGGTTTATAAGGAACAATGCACCTATGCAGATCCACACTTATCGCAGTGATCAACATGTTCAGCATCACATTCAGTAGTGTGAGATACTCTAGACAATAGGATAAGAAGCAATACCACCACCACTCTGGGTGCATCGACTATATTCTACACTACAAGGATGCACATGAGATTGGTATGAATATGCATAACTATATAGAGAGACTAGAAACTGGAAAGGTTTGACTGCAGGAATAATCTAGACCTTTGACTACTTCTCCACTAAACCTCATGTAGCAGAGGCATTAAAAATTTTCAAGTGTTTAACTATGGGAGATAGTGAAAAACCAGAAGAGCATATTCAAGAATTATTCGGTGAGAAGAGTTCAGAGCATGTCTTGAAAAGGAAGAAGAAATGGACTCCAAACTAATTGAACGCACTTACCTTGAGAAAGAGAAGGAAAGATGGTTTACGTCATGGATGACGAGGAAGTTGAGAACTTGGATATTGAACATTCACATGGGATGTGCGAGGTCTTGGTAAATGCAGAAAAGGATACGTGTGCCTATCACGAACCCATGAAGACAATGAAGGTGAATATAGGTTTGGAGGTCGAGCCTAAGGAGGCCATAATTAGTGATTACTGGTCAGACTCAGATGGTAGCAAAAAATGAGTTAGTTAGGTATTATCAGGACTTATTCCCTCAAGGATATCATGAAAGTAAAGGTGTGCATGAATCGCTTGGGGAAATGAAGATAAAACTTAAGGATGGTACACGGCCAGTTAGAAAGAGACCTTATAGAATGAATCCTAATTTGTGCAAAAAGGTAAAAGAAGAAATTGATAAAATGTTGAAATCTGGAATTATCAAGCCCCTTGATGAGTCAGAATGGGTTAGTCCAATGGTGGTCAGTATTAAGGATAGACGAATTAGAATATGTGTGGATTACAGGGAGCTGAATGTTGCATGCGTCACATATCCATTCCCTATGTCATTCACTGAGGAAATACTAGGAGTTGCACGGTGCAAAATATATTCCTTCACAGATGGATTTTTTGGGCATCATCATGTTAGGATTACTCAGGAGGATAAAGAAAAGACACAATTTACTAATGAATGGGGTAATTTTTCCTATACTGTGATGCCCTTTGGAGTGAAAAACATGCATGTTGTATTCTCCCGCATAGTTGTTTAGGAATTTAAAGATTTTATTCACAACTTCTTACAGGTCTACCTAGATGATTGGACAATATATGGGCTTGTAAAACATCATTGTGACAATCTACGCTTAATGTTTAAATGATGTAGACAATTGAGTATCTCTTTTGAACATCAAGAAGTTCATATTTTCTTTGCCATTTGGGATACTGTTAGGACATATAATCTGCAAGGAAGGTTTTCTAGTTGATCTAGCCAAGGTTGCAGTCATTTTAGGCCTGGAAGCCCCTACCAGTCAAAGTGAGGTGCATGGATTTTTGGGTCATACAGGATATTATAGAAAATTCATCAAAGGGTATGCAAAAATTGTTGCACCCTTGGAAGAATTACTGAAGGGGAAAGGTACATTTTATTGGGGAGAACTGCAGCAATGCACATTTGAGATATTAAAAGAGAGACTTACTACCACTCTCATTCTACACTTTCCCTCATGGGATAAACCATTTCATGTGCATGTGGACACTTCTGGCATGGCCATTGGCACTATGTTATCTCAACCTGGCAAAGGTATTATAGATCATCTAATTTGTATTGCTAGTAGGAAGCTGACTCCTACTAAATGGAATTATATGACTATAGAGCATGAAGCTTTTTCAATGATCTATGAAATGTACAAGTTTCGATAATACTTGTTAGCAACACCATTTGTGTTTTATACAGATCACATGGCATTGAAGTACTTAGTAAGCAAGCCCATCTTATATGGGTGCATATACAGATGGGTGCTCCTATTTCAAGAGTTTGACTTCACAGTTGTGGTGAAGCCAGGGAAAAACAATTATGGACCCAGACCATTTATCTAGAATCAATTTAGGAGAGGATGCACAAACAATTGAAGAAACAATGCCAAATGCATAGTTATATAGGTTACAATGCGCACCCATGGAATTAGAAGACATTGTTATCTTTCTACGAATAGGTATGGCACTAGAAGGAATGAAAAAATTAGAAAAGAAGCAACTTTCTATACGGATGGCACCGTTTATGTTAATCAGTGGTGACATCTACAAGCTAGGAAAAGATGAAATATTACGCCATTGTGTATTAGAGCATGAGCATAAGGATATCATGGAAGAAGCTCATGGTGGTGTTGCAGGAGGCCATTATGTAGCTGATGCGACTGCCCAAAAGATCTTAATTGTTGGCTTATGGTGGGATACATTGTATAAAGACTGTAAAGAATATTGTAAGGCAAGTGATCATTATTAGTGCCTAAGAAAACTAGGGTAAAGAGATGAGATGCCGTTGATACTGATTACTAGTGCTAAACCGTTTGAGAAATGGTCCATTGACTTTGTAGGACCTATTTTTCCAGTCGCACATAGGACTAGATCATGCTATATCATTACTTGCATAGATTATCATCACACGGTGGGTAGAAGTAGCACCTACCAAAGACTGTACGGAAGCTACAATAGCTAGGTTTCTATTGGGGAATGTTCTTACACTATATGGATGTCCTTTAAGTTTGACAAGTAATAGAGGCACACACTTTTTGTATGAGACAATCAGGATCCTATTAGATGAGTTTATGGTTGCACACCATAAAAAATACACCTTACCATCCTCAGGAAAATGGAACTACTGAGGCCTTTAACAAGATTTTGGGCCAGACATTGACAAAAAATTTTGATGTTGGAAGAAAGGATTGGGATGATAAATTTTCAGTTGTGCTTTGGGCATATACAAAAACTTACCAGAGATTGAACAAAGCCACATCATTTCAGTAGGTGTTTGGCACAGAAGCTATTCTTCCTATAGAATTTAGGTTACCTTCTTTGCGCATTGTGCGTGCTAGAGGTCTAGCTGATGAACAAGCTTTAGAAAAGTGTATCTGAAAGATGATTCAAATGGATGAGTGATGATCCATAACACGATGGAGTCAGAAGTAGGAAAATTCCAAGCAGAAGGCATGGCATGACAGGAATATAAGGGATAAGAAGTTTGAGATTGGACAACTGGTACTTCTTTATGAATCAAATTTCTTGCGCCATCCAAGCAAGCTCAAAGTACATTGGTTGGGGCCATATGTTATCATTTCTATACTAGAATCAGGTGCTTTCAAGTTAGAAGCACTTTATGTAACATGGCTACCCAGTCACTTTAACAGGAGTATACTGAAGCCCTACTATAAATAAGTCTTCTTGGTGTTTGTAATAAGGCAGTATTGCCATTTATATTAGGCTTTCAATTATGTATTTCCTTCATTTTCACTATGGTTTTGCCAATTTAGTTACTATTTTTGTGTAATAAGTGCACTTGCACGCATGAAGCTAATTAGTATATGAAGAATTTTTATGTGCAGAGGACTACACATACTTTTTGTGTGGGGTGGTTATAGTTATCCAAGAAAAATACTATGGGATTTAAAAGATGAAAGGAATAAGCTGCTACAAGTGTGCTTTAAGTCAAAAGAAGATTGCTTCTCAAAAGTGACCAAGGATGGAGATGAATGAAAGAACAATATAATGTGAGGTAAATGGAGGCCATGATAGCTACCAGAAGAAGGTACAGTGATGAGGTACTTGGATGTAGGAGCACACACTGAATAGAAGTTTGTGACCAGAGGGTAGGAAGGCATGCTAGAAGGTTATAACTAGGGCACGAAGATGTACCATGCAGAATGAACGGATTTGGTCAATGAATGAGGGGATATTTGGTAGGTGAAGGAGTAATAAATGCATCAAAATTTGAAAAATTTATATAAGGATGGGATGTGGATTCATTTTTACCGTTGTGACTAAGATTATTTGAATCGAAAGCCAAGTATGAAGAGCCAAGTGATCAAGTTAAGGTGTGAAGGGTGTGAAACCAATTGTGATAACCAGATATGTGTGACAAGAAGCTTGCATCCTCGGTGGTGAAGGATTTGAGCAAATAAGGGAGACATAAAAGGGTTAGGGTAAGAAGTTTCCACCTAGGGCATGATTGGATCGAGCTAGGGTTGATTCGCAAAGTTGCAAAGTTGAAAGGAGATATTTGTAAGGTAAAAATGGCACCGAAGAAGGCATCTGCAGTAGCAGTAAAAGAAAAGAAGAAAGGTGGTAGTCGAGGAGGAAGAGATTACACCTGAAAGCCATTTTTCAGAGATGCAATATCTAGAAGGATTTATCATCGGCCAAGAATGGGATTCACCCATCAGAAAATGCAAAGTGAGTGAATACAATCACAAGACTTTGGAGAACAAGAAGGATCTTGATTCCTTGCTCACTTCTAGAACAAACAAGTGCATGATGGATGACATGCTAGTTTATGAAGATGTGGGTGAGAATATTTTGAAGAGAATTGGGGTCTACCAGTTGTATGAGCTTCCATATTTTGGGAATTATGAGCCCTTTTATCAGTGGCTCATGAGCATGGTATGTGAGGAATTCTTCTACTTTGCAGGACAACAAAGTTAGAATCTCATATGTTCTTGTCTCGTCAATTATGGGTCTGAAGGCCACAAGAGAGGACATAAAAGGTGATTTCACAGATAAAGCAGTGATTGTAAAAACAAAATAGGAGTTGGATTACCTGAAGGGTCCACGCGGAATGGACATAGACAAATTGAAGAATTGTCCAGTTGTGCAAGATGCAACACACCTTGTTAGCAAGTTGAATGATCAGGAGTAGGGGTCACATGTAAATACTATGCGGTTACATGTGGAGCGTAAGATTTCAGAAGGGACAATCTACAACATTACAAGCTATATTGTAGAGCAAATAATCAAAGAAGCACACACAGGAGGGAAGATCAGCTTTGGGGCTGTTCTACTATCACTGGTATTTATAGAGATCAGAGTACTAGACGGACCAAAGGAGAAAGTATGGGATTACCCCATGGAGAACAAGTCCGTAGCTGAAAGATTCATAAAATACCTATGCAAGGGGGGCCACGACAGATGATGTAAAGAAAAGGGTGGAGAAGTGGTATGATAGGCTCCGTGTGGCATTTACGGAAGATTGGTGTATCCTAAAGGACCTACTAGCAGTGGTAGGGAAACAAGTACAGTTTTTGATATATCAACATTTCTACATTGTGCACTTACCAATGAAAGATGGAGTCTAGAGCCCTTGGTGCAAGTTGCCTTAGGCATTCACTGTAAGGTATTTCCAAGCATCTATTCATAGATTTACAGACATGCACCAACTAGTCTTCAATGCAAGATAACGTAGACTGTGATTACCATACACTAAGGAAGAAGTATGTGTATCTTGGTAGAAGTGCTTATACAAAGAGAATCATTTCAGAGGTGTTGAATATTAGGCTAATAAGTCTAGCTGTAGCAGATGTGGGGGCAACATTGGTGTATCTCCAGTTGAACCAAAGATGGCAAATAATAAATATGTGGAAGGTGAGTTTGCACTTCCAGCACCACCAAAGGGAAAGCATATAATGGAGAACATCCTAGCATCTAATCCCACAAAGCTAGTTGAAGTAGAGGATGAGGAGGAGGAGTGCACAAATAGTGGGGGTTTGGAGAATAGAGGTAGGAGACATCCTATGAATAAGGGTGAATCTGAGTGCACCATTACACCACCTCAGCCAACAAGAGGTGGATGATGAGGACTTGAATTCAGTCCAAGGGGGAGCACAATTTTAAGAGGGTATTTAGGAGAACAAGGACATAAGGTGCTACTCCAACCACTGTGCATAAATAACCCAGACTCTCTCCACAAAAGGAGTTGACCACGCAAAGTAGGAAACTCAAGTTAAATGAGGAGGTGGAAGTGTCAAAGGAGAGCATGAATAAATCTCCTATACTTCTAGAGAACACAGGAAGGATAGGGTGAGGAATCAAAGGAAAAATAAGAGGATGAGAAAAATACCTGAGGGAAACAACTAAAAAGAATGTTAAGGACATGGAGACACAAGTTCCAAATTTAGAAGCTAAAGTTCCTAAGCAGCAATGGTCTAGAAGAACAAGTGGAGAGCACATTCCACCAACCATAGGGGTATGCAAAGGACGTAGGAAAAATTATCTTTGCTTGCTTCTAGAGCACGATAGCACAAAAGGATTTATTCAGCTGGGAGCTAATGGATGAGGATATGGTGACTATGTGCACTCGAAAGAAACTATCGTGGTCAATGGACAACCACATGGATGAGCCTAAATTTAATCTGTGTGAAGAGACATGTGTTCCAAGATGACTGAAGAAGGCACCTCAAGTAAGAAACATGACAGTAAAGCCTACTGTCATGTCAGATGAGTAGGTCAGCAATGCATTGGGGAAAGTTTCTGCTAAGGTGGCTAGAAGAAACATAGAAAAAGATGCCATGATCAGAGCACTACGTGAGGAGTTGAAGACAAAGAATGTAGAGATAACACACATAATGTAGGAAAGGGAATTCATGCAGAATAAGAACAAAGTGTTTATAAGCATCGCAGAGGAGATTGGGGACAATGTCATCAAATCAAGGCCACACTTGGAGGCCAAGATACCACATACATTTTATTTAGCGCTACACTATGTGGGAAAGTTGATGGACTTGGTACTTGAAGATGAAACTTTGCACATGCAGGCACCAGAAAGATCAAAACAAGATACCAAACAGGAGAAAGCATCAGTGATGAAAAAAAATGCATCTTATGAAGGGTTGTTGCAAGCATTATAGGAAGTATTGAAGAAAGCAAACTAGGCTTTAAACATATGCACAGCTCCAGAGGTGCTTATCAACATCAAGACCCTGGAAGAGAACAATGAAGTCTAGATAGTGATGAAAGATGAGACATTGGGCCACGCAGAAAGATTTTAAATGGTTAAATAAAAGTAGGAGGCTCTGGAAGCAGCGCAAGAGCTGCATAAGACTCAGCTAAAAGAGCTTGGAAAGCTAATTACACAGAATATGGACCTTTTAGAAGGAATAATGACATTAATTTCTAGTGTTGTGTTAGTTCTATAGAATGAAAAAGGAGATATTGCGAGGGATGAGTTAGAATACATTATTGTGGACATCCCATAAAAAGTAGAGTAGGCACTCACTGAATGGCAAGTTTTTGAGGCTGAAATAAAGGAGGAGTATCTAGAGTTGATACTGCAAACTGATATACAGGAGGCTACCTCATAACCTCATAGAAATTATTTATTTTGTCTACATTATTTCATTCTTATTCTTTCCATTCTTCTATTCTTTGCTTCAATTTTTGGAGATACCCATTGTCAGGATGATAATGAGATTAGTGTGGGGTAAGTTGATCAAAGAATACTTGTTAAAGATCACACAAGGAGTCTGCACGGGATAGAAGGCCCGTAACTAAGGGTACGAAAGTACAGGAAGGACCCATGCGTGGAAGGCAAGTTCAGATTTAAGGACTTATATGATTTTGAGCATGAAGGCCTATTTTTAGTAGATGGTGTGCGGAACACACCAATGATGCAGAGACGTGCATGCCATGCATTGTCTATCTTTGGAGGAGTGGATCGAAGTGTTTTACATGGAGACAAGTTGAGAATAGAATTGATACTTCAGTTGACTGCAAGAGGACTATAGATAGCACACTTGCATGTGTGGCTATGCTTGTAAATGATGTGTGTCTATCAATAACATGTGACCTATTTCTGGAATAGATAAGTGGTGAAGGGTAAGTCCACGACATATATATATGATGTTAGGTACATAGTAGATGTATGTATTTTTTGGATGTATGAAAGTGTGTGTGTGTGTGTGTGTGTGTGTGTGTGTGTGTGTGTGTGTGTGTGTGTGTGTGTAACAAAGAATATACATATATGTCTGAATTATTATATTAGATCCATACACGTGTTGGTATAGATTGATAATATTGTAAGGAGATTCAGTATTTAATAAAGATGGAAGATATTAGCTGAATCTAAGTGTAAATTTGTGTGTAGTTGAGTAGTGCATGTTATTGATTCAATCATGGTTAATGTTTAGGCTTGTTATTTCATAGATCTGTGGGTAGCATGCATTGTAGACTGATGGATTAGTTATGAATCCATATGTTTCTTCCTTCATTGTGTTAACATCCTACTACAACAACCCTAAAGATGGACCTGGTACGTTTGCGCACTTCAGGTGAGTGCTCAGTCTAGGCTGAGTGATGTGCCAGAGTGACTACGGTGTTATCTAGTAAATTCTAGGCTACATCACCATGAATAGAGAATGAGTAGGTCAGCTAGATCCTTCAATGAGTAAGCCTTCAAAACAAATACAAATGTTAGAGGCAGGGGAAAGGATCATACAATAGAAGAAGAGGAAGATTTAACAACCAACAAGAATGTGAAAGTTACAACCAATATCAAGAGCCACATACAAGAGGAAGAGGTAGAGGAAGGAACAACAACACTTCTAGAGGTGGTTCTACACAAAGGTATGATAAATCAATGTGCAATGTTATTAGTGCAAAAATTTTGGGCATTATACTAGTGAATGTAAAAAGAAAGAATATGATAAGAGAAATCATAATCATAATGCAAGCTTTTCAAATGCAAAATAAGTTGAATCTGAGAAGAATGAAAAGGGTGGAGCCTTACTTTTAACTTGAAATGTAGCTAACCAAGGAATCAAACAAGTTTGGTATTTGGATAGTGCATGTAATAATCATATGTGTGGAAATAATGAAATGTTCAGAAATATAGACGAAGTAACAGATCTGAAGTGAAGATGGGAACAAAAAATAAGGTTCATGTGATGGGTAAAGGCATTATATCCATTCTCACCAAGAAAGGAGACAAGAAGAATATACATAATGTTTTGTTTTTTCTAGGATTGAAGTATAATCTTCTAAGTATTAAACAACTTGTCAAAAATGGGTATAAGGTGAAGTTTGAGGATGGAGAATGTGTTTTATATGATAAATGTGGAAGCAACAAGATGATTTAAGTTGTGTAGACGACACAAAACATAATGTTCCCTTTGAGGATGCAAAGTGTAGCATGCACAAAAACATTCAAAACAATTGCCATTGATCAATCCACTCTCTGACATCTCAGGTATGGACATTTGAGTTATGGTGGATTGAATGTTCTTTATAATAAGAAAATGGTTAAAGGATTGCCTCCTATTAAACAACTAGATAAGATTTTTGAGGCATTCATACTAGGGAAGCAATATAGAAATGCTTTTCCCTCAGGTAAATATTGGAGAGCTAGATCACCACTTGAGCTCATACATTTAGATTTGTGTGGTATCATGAAAACTCCCTCCATGTCTAAAAGTTTATATTTCATTGTGTTCATATATAAATTTTCATTACTAATCTAAATAAGCTAACACCTAGTATCTTCAAAACAATAATCAAACCTACTATAGAACCATCAAGATAAGATATTACGAGAAACAACTTCTTCAATGCATGAATAATCTCAAACTAAAGGCTAAGCTATTTGTTACTATTTAAGATTGCTAACTAATAAATGAACCTATTCAGATCACTTTAGCAATCAAAATGGGTTTTTTCCTCAATATTTGAAGATGATATCTCACCAAGAAATGGCTACAAGGTCATTTTTGGATCTTCACATGCTCTTTAATTTGAGAGAATGGATGCAAGATGGAGAAGCTATTTCCTATAATGGAGAATGACTCAAGATAAAAATGCCTATAGTTTACTCTAGGGAAATCAAGGTGTATGAAGAAAGGGTAGGAGGAGGGTTATTTATATAACCCTCTGGTTTGAGAGAGCGTAACATTTAAGTGTATGTGGGATAAGGGTTAATCAATATTAGGAATGGATAAGGTTGCTTTAGAAAAGCTAACCTTGATTTAGAAGAGTTTAATTTATCATTAGTGACTCATGGGAGTTGAGGGGTGTTTTAATTAATCAAGTGTGATTAATTAATAGGTAGATGTAAGCTTATAGAAGCCCATTCGAGGAGAATTAGTGTGATTTGGGGGTTATAAAAGAGGAATTTGATCCAATAAATGGTGATTTATTGATTTAAAGTAGAAGAGCGTAATTAATTAATAATAATTAATTAATCCAAGTAGAAGTGGATTATAATTAACGAAAGGTTGTTAATCGACATCCATAATGATAGGAAGGATTAATTAATTAATGAAAGGTCGTTAATTAATTAATACAAACAGGGAAAATGTTGGTTTATTGATGAAAAAGTGCATCAATTATTATGGAAATGATGGGAAAGAAGATAATTAGTGCAATTTTAGTATTAAAACTACATAAATGGATTTTAGGTGTCTACATTTTACCTCTCTTTGGGGTGGCATAAGCGATGCCACTTCAAAGATAGTAGACAAGTAAATTTTTTTGAGGAGTGGAAGAAAAATTAATAGAATGAAAGATGACCCCTCGAGTGTCGATGGGGTGATGGAAGAGGTCGATCAACGATCGAAAAAGATGAAGGAAAATAATAGAGGAAGAAAGGGGGGGAGGGGGGATAAAAGGTGATCCCTATTGCCCCAGGTGATTTGAAGAATAGTGTTGATAAAAGAAAAGGATAAAAAAAAATGAAGATGAAGAGAAATGGAAATAGCTTTCATCCAATTGATGTAAAAACAACTTTATTTCATCATTTTACTTTATGATCTACGTCATTGGTCCTTTATTAAAATATACAGCATACAAAAAAGTGTAAAATAACATGAAAAGCTATAATACTAACATTTTTTCATTGTCAAAACACTAACTCAATGCAACATACATAATGTAATGCAATACGAGAAAGTAAACAAGCTAACCTGACAGGGAAACAAGTACAAACACACATACTCAAACAAACAACATTCAAGACAGTTGTACCAATGTTTTTGTTATCAAGCTTCAATTCCCAAATTTTGTAATTAACGACAAGGGTTAAGAATGACACCCCAAGTAAGGATACATGCAAGGTGAATAAGAAGAAGGACAGAATGGGTCCCATGAAAAAGCAATCATGCCCTATGAAACTACCCTAAGCAAATGCATTGTGCAAGGGAAGATAGACATAATAAGAAAACCAACTTTTGTTGATGGAGGGTAGATCCAAATGATCCACGAGTCATGTGCAAGAACAATTGAGAATCAAAGAAAGATGTTTTTAGGAAAAATTTAATGTTTGAGTACAATGCATTTGACACAATGATTTAGTTGAATGCATGCTTGTTACCAATTTTTGAAAATTTGAAATTTTTACAATTTTTTGGATTTTGTGATTTTTGACTATTTTTTTAATTTTTAAATATTTCACCATTTTTATTTTTTTTTAGATTTTTTTTGGATTTTTGGATTTTTAGGAAAAAAATTAGTTAGAAGAATGAAAATATATTATGGTTATATAAAAAAAACACTGGAAAGCAAAAATATTCCCCAGGTAGTAGAAAGGGTCATCGGTAAGCAAAAACATGCCCCAACGTAGCAAAAACATGTGAAAAATGATTATTTAATAAAAATAATCATCACAATGAGTGGTAGAAGAAAATAGAAGGATCATAGAAGGTCACATCACCTCCCTTGACCATCACGGTGGGAAAATCACCACGAGGGGGGGGGGGTCAAACAACTATAAATACCAACTAGGGGGGGGTAAAATCATCGCGGTGAGTTATTTGATACCAAACCCTATCAGTTTTATTAGTGATTTTGATCTAACATGCGGGAGAGATGGCTTGAGTTTAGGACCATATGTGACATACTAGACATCATTCAAGAGTACATGAGGCTTCCTAACGATGGACCCCGGTTATGTGAAGCAAATATTTTCATTTCGAGCTCATTTAAGTGCATTTATTGTCTTAGAGTAGATTGGCGTAGCAACACTTACATAGCCTTTGGGGTGCGTAAGTGTTGTTGGGGGTGTGCATGAGTGTGAGGATAGTGTATATGTGGGGTGCATATACATGGAAGCGCATATGCGGGAGCGTATACATGGAAACACATACGCGGGTGTGTATATGTCAAAATGGGTGTGCATATGTGAACTAGGGAAAAAATTAGGGGGCACTCATAGCATGTGTGGTAGAAGATGGGGGCATAAGTGTTAGGGTGCATATATGCTAAAACTGGCGCACTAGTTCTAAAATGGGTTTGCTAGCATGATTTTCAGTTTTGGGAAACTTTAGAAGAAGTTTAGGAAATTTATAGAAGAACCCAGTGATGAGTAGAGGAAATTAGAGGATGTATTTTAGAAGAAATGATGTTAATAAGTGTCCTGCCTGAGCTTGTAGGTTGATTTACCCCGATTGGAGACACGTAAATGACATGTGTGACTTACGAGCCTTTGTGGAGATACCTTCTCACGGTGCGAGAGGATCTATCTAGAGATCACTTTAGATGTTACCAGTTTATCATATGTGGCTCAGATGCCGCATAGATTTCTCTAGATCACAACCTTCTCATGGCCTTGGTGGAGAGATGACATAGTGAGAGCCAAAATTTTAGATTCATGACTGGCGAGATGAGCATCACTTTGGAGGATGTGTGGCATATACTGGAGTGTTTGATCCAGGGTTTGATTACCTATGATGATGATCCTAGCCGTATTCTTGTAGTGTATTGGGGAGATGTTTGTTGTACCCAACATACCACACTGGGGATATCAGTTCATCTATACAGGTGCTTTGTAGATCATTATTTATCTCATGTACCAGTATACCTGATGGCTCTTGTCAGTGGCATTCTGTTTCCTGACAAGATGGCACTCATTTCCCTTGGTCTCATTGGACTGATACATGGTCTCATCAACAAAGAGGTATATTTTTGGGGGCAGTGTATTCTAGCACATCTTTATTGGGATATGCACTTGATCACTTACCATGGTTAGAAGACCATGGGTCCAGCTACATTACTACAGATATGGGCATGGGACCATATTGCTATTGGTCACCCCTTAGGATTTATATGAGCTAGGGCTCCAGATGAGCCTTCTATGATGGGTTGGTGCCAGTTGGTGATGATATCAAAGGTCATATTGGAGACACAACATTTTATAGGCATGCATTCAATGATATCCAATGTGTATGGTGACATGAAGACCATACAAATTATACAGTGGCCCGAGGATGTGCAGAGCTGAGTATAGTAGAGGTTAAGAATTTTCTTATTGGCAGTAGGGATTACATTATAGAGTGGTATAGAGTAGATCATGTCCAAAGATAGCTTGGCTAAGTGCAGGGTATCCCTGGTGATGAGATGTGGTATGGTCACCAATCTAGAGAGACATTTGACATTGGCCCACATATCAAGACCTCAATGGGCTCGAGACAATTTCAGACATAGATGGTGCCATAACCTTGGGTTCCTTTTCCATAGGTGGTTGATCCAAGGGAGACAAAAGATTATCATGCATGGTATATTATAGTGCTCCCATAGAGGTTGACTATCCCACAGGTGCCATAGATGCAAGTGTTGCAACAGCAACACAGGGTTTATAAGGCAGGGCTCTTAGAGCTCAGGCATGAGCACATGCACACGGACATATGTAGGCACCACCATAGGTTCCCCCACAGTAGCCCCACACAGACAGTACCCTTACAACATTTACAGATTTATTCATGTGGTTCAATAGGTTATTACAGTAGGTGGTGATACAACCACCACCATCACCACCACATGTAGTGATTCCACCCCATGATGGAGGAGATGGGGTGGGGGATGGAGATGGGTCAATGAGGAGATGGAGGATGGAGGATATGGATGGGGGACTCCACCACATAGTCTAGTAGGTGGGGGATGGAGGGATGCCTATAAGATTACCACAGAGATCACCTCTGAGACAAGTTGTCCAGAGTTCAGGGGATATGGTTGTGTTGAGGTAAACTATTACAACAGTTACTACTGAGAGAGGGATCTAACTAGCTGCCAAGAGGGAGAACTATTGAATGTGTATAGTGGGATATTAGAGAGGGCCAGGTATGGCAGTGTTGTAGCATCAGTGTGAGAGTGTGATATGCTTCAGCAGGTAGGGACAAGAAACAGGAGTTCCCCATATTAGTGTTTGAGTGTGCTTCCCTCATTGGAGAGGCCACTTATTATAGGATGTTATATCATGGGTTGTACCATCTAGGTCAGAGGATCCATATTATAGTTAGTTACTAGAATAGGTCAATCAGATTGATCCCAGAGGCCATCTCGATCAACGAGATCGGTCAACCAACCATTATGCTCACTAGGAAGCCACCATCCACAAGGCTCATATGCACCATCATAGGGCTCGCAATAGATGCCACCACCTAGACATAGGCCAGATAGTCCAGGGGTAGGTGAGAGTCATGGTTGAACTCATTTTATGATGACATATGTATAGATGTATCTATTTTTTATGTACGCTTCGATATGAAGGCACATTTTTGAGATGATGTATATGTATTTTTTTGGTTATGCCTTGATATGAAGGCACATTTTTTACCCATGCCCATGGCATACATTGATTTGATGATTATGTACTGAGACATATTATATATGGACATGTACTGACATATTTACATGATGATGGACATTTATTATGATGTATGATTGTATCACATGTGTTTGATTTATGAGATAGCATTAGATGATATCACATTACTTTTGATGAGATACTTATGATTTTCCATGTTTTTAATTTTTGATATTGGTGAGGGGGATAGAAGGTGATCCCTATTGCCCCATTTGTGATACTATATGATGATAGCTTAGCATACATGTTTGATGTTTATTTTCATGATGATGTAGCTTAGAAATTATTGATGATATATGATATATGTGATGATATAGATGTTGATGTGATATAGATGATGATGTGATAAAAAATAATGTACAAGTAATAAAAAAGCAACAAAAGTTAAAAATCTAACAAATGTACACACTAAAAACTTGAACAACACAACTATGTACAAATATATACAAGCATGTAAAACATACTGAATATAAACAAGCAAGAATAAATCTAATCAAGGAAAGAATAGACCAATCTAAGAAGTATGTTAAGCAACACACTATACAAAATGTACAACAAAATAAGAAAAACTATACAAGAATGTACAAACAAGTAAGAAAACAAAACAAGAAACACAAAACAAATAAGAAAAGCACTACTTGTTTTTGTGAAATAGTTTTCAGATATTTTATGTTGTTTTTGGGAGTTTTTGGAAACAATGTTCTATTGTTTTTTAGTTTTTCTATGAAATGGTTTTCTAATGTTTTGGGATTTTCTAACATATTTGAATGTTTTTGTGATTTTCTAAAAAGTTTTCTGAAGTTATGTAAGAAAAACAGAGAAACATGGATGCCCTCAGTGTTAGATGGGAATGTACAAGGGCAGATGTCATGCATATGTGCAAGAAAGTGAAGATGTGAAGATTCCCCCAACATTAGATGGGAATGTACAAAGGAAAAATCTTCACATATTTACAAGAGGAGGATCAGCTAGATCAAGGCTTCACGAAGGATAGGCTCAAATAGAATCTCATATTCAGGTGAAAACTAGCTCCTAGGATAAAGCAAATGTACCCCCTAGATGTGAGATGCTTGTGAACAATGAATCCTCCCAAGGCACCAGAAACTAGTTTTCACCAAAGGACCTATCCAAAGTGCCACAATTGTGTGGTTTTCACACTTGGATGAACTACTTTCTCTTTACTTTTTTGTCTTGATTTTTTTTTTTTTTTGTATTTTGATCTTTTTACTTTTTTTTGGTGTTTTTCTGATATTACCCCCATGCTTAAGCATAGAACCACTTGAGATGCATGGCATTCATAGGTTTCACACAACTCATCTCCATCAGGATAGGAAAGTTTGTAAGCTCTTGATCCATATTTTTCTACCACGACATAGGGTCCCAACCAGTTTGGTTCGAAACTTGCCTTTCTTTTCTCTTTCTTTCACAGTGTTGAACTAGTTTTCCTTAAGTATGAGATCCCCTACCTCAAATTGGTGAGGTATGATACATTTTTTGTAGCCCCGAGACACTCAATTCTGATACACTTTTAGGTGGTTGAGTGCATGGAATGCATCTTTCATCTAACAGCTCTAGCTCTGCCAGTCTGGCCACACAATAGTCTTCATCTTTATCTAGATAATCTCTGAGAGATATTCTCAGGGAGGGAAGCTCAATTTCTAATGGGATGATGGCCTTAGTGCCAAAGAATAGGGAATAAGGTGTAGCACCAGTAGGGGTGTGAATGGAATTCCTATAAGCCCAGAGGGTGGGATGGATTTGCAGATGCCAGTTATGGCCAGTTTTTCTTACCATTTTCTCCATAATGTGAACAAGGGTTTTATTAGTGGCCTCTACTTGACCATTACCTTGGGGGTAATAGGGAGTAGACCAATTTAGGTGTATCTGAAAGTGTTGGCATAATGCTTTCACAATCTTGTTCTTAAAGGACTTACCATTGTCAGCTACAATGGTAGAAGGGATGCCATAATGACAGATGAGATGATTCATGATGAACTTGGAGATTTGGGCACTGGTAACATATGTAAGAGGCACAACCTCTACCCATTTTGTAAAGTACTTGGTTGCAATAATGATATGGGTGTGGCCATCTAAGGAAGTTGGAGTGATCTTCCCTATGAGATCTAATCCCCACTTGGAGAATGGCCATGGTGTTGTGATCAGCTGTAAGGATTGTGTCACGGTGCATGGATGATATTTCCATATTTCTGACACAATGAACATTTCTTAACATATTTGCAGTATTCTGATTCCATGGTAGGCCAATAGTAACCTACTCTTAATAATTTATTTGCTAGCACCATTCCATTTGTATGAGCTTTACAGACACCTTCGTGCACTTCTTTGATTGCTTGGACAGACTCAACTGAATTAAGACAACAAAAAAGTTCCTATCATAGCCACATGATAGAGGGTGCCTCCAAGGAGGGTATAATGAGCTATTCTTTGGATTAGGTTCCTTTTATTAGGATGGGAAATATTGGGTGGGAAGGTACCATCCTGGAGATAGTTGAAGATGGGTTCATACCATGGGGAAAAAGGACCAACAACTTCACAAACCAGACATGACTCTGGCATGTCATATGTAGGCATCCATAGATTTTCAAAAAAGAATGACATATCATTATTCCCTGGTGGAATACAAAGAAAGGAGCCTATTGTAGCCATAGTGTCCATGTGACTGATTTTGTGCTCTTGGGATTTTCTCAAAAGTAATGTGTATAAAATATTCTTTGAGAGTTTCCACCATTTTCTTATATGGGATGAGCTTTTCATCTTTGACCTTGTATTCATCATTGACTTGCTTTATGATTAACTGTGAATCTCCAATGACTTTGAGCTTTCGAATATTCCACTTAATAGCAAGTTTCATCCTAGAAATGAGTGCCTCATACTCTACTATGTTATTGGTACATGGAAAACTCAGATGGAAGCTTGAGGAATGAAGTCCCCTGAAGGTGTGACGAGTACAACACCGACACTTGAACCATGAAAGGTGAATGATCCATCAAATGTACTTTCCAAATGACAGATTCTTCAATATACAACATTAAGGCATCTAATAGATCCAGACTCAATGGTTTTGTTCTAGGTAGAGGGGCTTCAACTAACTGATCCACAAGCACCTGTCCTTTTACTAATTTAATGTACATATTTGATATCAAACTCACTAAGTAGGATGATCCAATTAGCCATCCTACCAGTAAGTGTTGGTTTAGACAAAAGGTACTTCAGAGGTTCAACTTTGGATATAAGCTTAGTTTTTTATTTAGCAGGTAATGGTGAAGCTTTTGAAAAGAAAGACAATAACTAGGCAAGATTTTTCAATCTGGGGATAATTGAGCTCATATGTAATCAAATTGAACTGAGATAATAGACCATTTTTATTTTTGGTTCAAGTCATACTGAGCTAATAGCACACCAATAGAAAATTGTGGCTGAGATGTACAATAACAAGGGCTCACCTGGGGTAGGTGGCATAAGGATAGGGGGATTAACCAAATATTTCTTGAGTAAGTCAAAGGCTTGCTGGCACTCTGGACCCCAATGAAAGTCAACATATTTTTTAAGAAAATGGGTAAATGGATGGCATTTATCCACAAGCTTGGGAATGAAATGGTGGATTGCTTGAATTTTTTCCTATGCAAGGTGTAGTTGCTTGAGGTTCTTTAGGTGGAGGCATTTCAGTGATAGCTGTGAATTTGGTTGGATCTACCTCAATTCCTCTTATGGATACAATGAATCCTAACAAATTTCCTGACAATACACTGAAGACACATTTCTTCAGATTTAACCTAACTTTGTAATCTTGAAGGTATTGAAAGATGCACCTCAATATGTATAGATGTTCTTCTCTTATTCTGGACTTTCCTATAATTCATCAACATAGTCCTCCATAATTTCATTCATCATATCATGGAAGATCATGGTCATAGCCCTTTGATAAGTTGCTCTGGCATTTTTGAGACCGAAGGGCATAACTTGGTAACAAAAATGTCCCCCAAGGGGTTGTGAAGGCAGTCTTGTGTTGATCTTCTTCTGTGATTTTGATCTGGTTTTAGCCAAAAAATCCATCCATGAGGGATAACATTTCATAGCCCACAGTCGAATTGATAATCATGTTGATATTAGGAAGAGGAAAATCATCTTTTGGGCATGCCTTGTTTATGTCTCTGAAATCTGTACATATTCTGATACCAATTGGATTTTTCTACACATGGTACTATGTTGGAGATCCACTTCAAGTAATCAATAGGTCTGATAAAACCTACTGCCAAAAACTTCTCTAACTCTTCTTTAACTAGGAGGGCAACACGTGGGTGCATCTTTCTAAGCTTCTATTTGATGGGCTTTACATCTACATGCACAACAAGGTTATGCACTACCAATGATGGATCCAAGCTTGACATATCTACATAAGACCAAGAAAATATGTCTGATAATTATCGTAGAAGCATTACAAAAGTCTTATGTTCCTTTGCTGAGAGTGAAGCTCCCAACTTGACCATTTTAGGGTTATCTTCTGTTCCGATATTGACATCAATGGTCTCCTCCACTAGCATCTTGGATGTATCCTCCATGTGCATAGGATCAGGGGGAGATTGAGATCTTCTTCCAAGGGCATCTCAATGAGATTTTCACCCTAGGTGTGGTCACTTTGTATGTCCATTGATTTTTTTACTTTTTTATCCACTAGCGCCTCAAAGAGGTTTTCACTATGCGTCTTGGAATTTCATTTTTACCGAGGATTTTTAGAAGAAATTTTTCCCTCACTTTCTTTTAAATTTTTTGACCACACATCTCAGCCTCCTCCCTAAAATATGCACATGTGTCTAAGTCAATGAAGAAACCTTTCTTGTGATCACCGATTGGAATGTTATCATGAATACCCATGAATTCAGCAATTGCCTCATCATTTTCAAAGAAATCGATCAATACATGAATTTTTTGGTCCCAGTCAACAAGAGTGGGATGGACAAGGTTTACCTGGGGAACAAATGTGGAATAGAAGGGGATAAGGTAAGGATGGTTGTATCTAGGAAAAGGTTCATAGAGGAAATATCCTCGTATAGGCTATGACAGGACTCTATGTCACTATCTGAATTAGAAGAGCTATCCTCACACTCAGAAGTAGTAGCATCAGTTTCTGAGGGTTGAGCCCCATATGGTCTAATGTCCAATTTCATATTTTTATTTTTTAAATGTGGAGTTGGAATAGGTTCTCTTATGCCTTGTTCATTTGTACCACACCCATACCCATTATAGCCCATGGTGTACATCATTTTACTGGGTATGGCATATTTTGGAGTTTGGTAGAAGGAATTCTTTGTGCCTTCAGGGATCCAGTTTGTGGGAGAATCCAACATTTTCTCTTCTACTAGAAGGCCACCAGGAAGAAATTTCTCAATAGTACAATTTTCTCGGGACCACTTATATTGGTAACTTGGTCTACCATGTGTCTTGGTGATAAGGAGATATTAGAGACATGGAGTGCCTGCTAAAGGTCATACTCTCCACAACCATAATCAATGACCTTCATCTCCCATGAAGCAAAGGGAGAAATGGATGTAGAAGCATATTTATCACAAGAACTTAGTGTGTCTGGATCAACACGAGAAATGAATAGAATTGGTCTGAATTGGCACAATAATATCAACAGAAGGACATTCATAGGTTGTATGAGAGAAGCTATGCAAGGCTCTACAATGTGCAAATGGCTCCGGATCTCCTTGAATAGTAATTTTTTTCCCTTCATAGTATATCTTGATGCATTGATGGAAGGTTGATGGTACAACCTGCATGGCATGGATCCATGGGAAACCAAGGAGCATGTTGTAGGGAAGTTCCAAGTCTAGGACATGGAACTTGGTGTCGTGATATGTAGGCCCCACTTCCATAGGCAATACTATAGTACCAACTGACTCATGTTCTACATTGTCATAGGTTATGATGGTAATGATATGAGAATCTAGGTCTGCCTCTGTGCATCCTAATTGCTTAACTAGCTTCAAAGTACAGATGTTCAAACCAGACCTCATTTTCCACAAGCACCCTTTTTATATTTTTGTGAGTAACAAATACTTCAATGTATAGGGGAAAGTATGTGTATGATCATCATGGGGAATTTCATTTTGGCTAAAAGTAAGGTGTTCAATAGAGCAAGATGTGCACCACCTCTTGGAGGTGCGAAGGATCAATATCTATTGACACTCCTGACCCTTGAAGTGTTTTATAAAGGATGTCTTTATGAAACATTTGATATCTTAAGAATATCTAAGATCAAGATCTTAGCAGTTGTCTTCTCAAGTTTTTCTAAGAGATCATATCGACCATCCTGAGGGGTAGGTAGAGGAGGTTCTAGAATCACAAGTCGAGTGCATCATGTTTCCATAGCACAATCACATTCTTGATTCTTATAGTGTTTACATGCTCATTAGAGGAAAGAACACAACCAATAAGTGAATCAAATATATTACTAGTTTTGGCATAAACATAGTTAGTAGCTTTGTAGTTCTTGGAAGATTGACCCTGATCCGACTTCTTCTCTTCCTATTTATCATGTTTAGGGAAAGGTTCTTTATACATTCCTAAATTTTGATTAGGTGTTTTGGTTAGGTTTAGGTGAATCAACCTCAATTTCTCCACTATCAATAAGATCCTGAATAAAACATTTCAATTTTAGGCACTTGTCTGTTTTGTGACCTTTGACGCGATGATACTCATAGTATTCATTTTCCCTATACCATGATGGTTTAGGTGCATCATCTACAAAGGGGGTTGTTGTTAGGATACTTAACCATGTTCAATACATCCAATTGTTTTAAGATTGTGGACAAAGAGTCTATGAGAGGAGTGAACACTTGATGTTTGATTGTGGGTTGAATAGGTCCCTTAGTGAGTTTGAAAGGAGGACCAATTTGAACTGATTGGATACATTTTGAATCAAGTGATACCATCTCCTATGAAGTTTTTTATTTTTTGAAAAAATTTTGGTTTGTCTGTAGGTTTGGATGTTTGTTGATCTTTTGAAAAGGGTTTCAATGTCCCTTTAGCTATTAAATCCTTTTCAATCTGGCTTCCTTTTTCTATGACTTCTTCAAAGTTGTTGACACAATGCATTTGTAAATGGAAATCAATTTTAGATTTAAATTGGGTATGAAAATTCTAACCAATTGTTTTTTGGAATTGAACAAGGGAAGCGGCTAGCTAACCCTCTCCATCATTGTAAGAAATTAGCAAAGGTCTCATTAGGTCTTTGTTTTGCACTACACAAGTCCAACATGGTAACGTCACTTTCTATGTTGAATGAGAAATGGCGTACAAATATTTCCACTAATTCATCCCATGTAAAGATAGACCCCTTAGGTATGTGAAGAAACCATTCCAAATCTTGACCCCTAGACTACGTGGGAATAAGCGTATAAGGTAGTTGTCACTGTAGGCTACTTCATGGCATGCCATGTAGAAGTCTTTGACATGATCACATGTGGGTCACCTTTACCTTTGTACTTATCAAATTTTGGGCAATCAAATTTTTAGGGAATGGTGTACGTAGCATAGCTCTATCAAAGGGGTAAGGACATAGCTCTTCATATTGGTACTTTTTACTATGTCCAACATTGTCTTTCCAGAAGGGTCATGAGTATACTTTTCATGGATTAACTCTTGTGTGAGGATTTGATCTTTGGTAGGGGAAGCTGACATGTATACCCGACTATATTTTGATGTTTCACCCCCTTGATTTTTAGTGTGAAGTTCACTATTCTTGGCCTTAGGTTTTTCTTGATGTGTGGCTTTGTTCGTGTATTTACACACATGGGAAGCTAAATTAGCTAATTGTCTACTAAGGACTTGTATTTTTTGTTGTATAGTGACTTCATCATTTTGAGGTCCTTCTTGGTTTTCATGTGGAGGGATTTGTTCTGTGTGCTCATGTTCCACTCTAACTTTGTGGGGTATTTTGATAAGTGGTAATTTATAACCAGGTACCTCATTTTTAGTGTTGTCATTTTGAGGATTTGAAGTAGAAGCTTTTCCATGTTTTAAAATTTCATCTATGTCAATAAGGGGGGGACGTTGTGCCTCTTCTTCCTCGTGGATTTGTTGGTAGGTGGAATGAATTCATGTTCACGTGGCATTTTGGCACCTAATTCTATAACTCGTGCAAGTACTCTATCCCTATTGAGAAAAATAAATTCATCCAAATGAGTGGGGTCAAACTCAAAATCACCCCATGGTGATTCTAATTCATCACCACTATGATCAATTATGTCTTTATGCTTCTTTTCCTTTGTAGTGGAGAAAAGGGGTCCTAAATTGTGACCAATTAAAGGATTTGATCCTTTCTTGTTAGATGTTTCCCATTCTAGTTTTTTAGATGCCATCCTTATAGGGGGCATAACAAGGAGTGTTTTACAAAGGTTTTTGTCAAATGTGATCAAGGATATAAAAAACCTAAGTAAAAACCTAGAACATGATGATCATAAAGGTCACAAAATAATGTCAACAATGGTCAAAGAATAATGAATGGTAAAGAATCAAGGGATCAAATAGGATTTTCCTAGAAAAATAATTCAATACAATCACAAGGAACAATCACACAAGTTCGATAAACCAATCCAATCTATAAGGAACTACTCCCTATGTAAAATGTGTCTCAATGATAGTTTGTGCAAGATGATCAACACAATGTCAACACTTAAGTCAAGTTTAAAATAAACAAGGCATAAGTATTAATAAGGGGTTGAAATGACTTCTGACTCAAAGTATATTATAACCAGTCTAGATACAAACAAGGCCTAAATCCCAAAAAGTGGAAGTTACAAATGTGAGCAACGCAACAATACCACTTAAATACGTTAATCAAGATTTGCGTAAAAAAAGATATTAGTATCAAAATAATATTGATACGATGCAAAAAATGTAACAACATTTTTCAAGGTTGAGGCAATGTTTGGAAGGAGAACAAGGTCAAAGTATACCAAGGATTTGTTAAAGTGTGAGCAGCGTAATGGTACAATCTAGACACTTAAATCAATTTACGAGAAACAAGATGTAAGTATCAAAATTGTATCAAGACAATGCGAGAAAAGTAACACCTCAAGGGAAGATCGATGATGAAGCAAACCTAACTACGATGAAACATCTTGACATGGGTATCAAGACAATGACTATCAAGATATGAAGATGTACCAACACACTTTCAATGCTTACTATCGTAGTTGCAACAAGGAAGGATGTAAGCGGGTGAAAAAGTGGTGGACACAATATTTAATAGCACTACGTATGATGCTCCTATTTTGATCAAAAATATTAACAAGAGAGAAAAGGAGTAGACCAAGTGGGGATGAAAAAACTAAGCGTAACTTCGGCAGAGTTTCACCTTGCCTTAGGGCAAGTGAAAAACTAAGACAAAGTAACATGTCACAAGTTTCATGATGAATAACACTAGGCTCAAAATTTTATGGACTCTCCCCTTGTTCAACTAACAAGGTTTTGACTCCAAAAAAATTCTTGATTCGTGAGAGCTCTTTGAAACACAATTGGTTTTTGGTAAATTTGGCTCCTGTGCAAAATGGATTCCTATTAGTTCACTCTCTAGGTGTCACAAATTATCTCTGAAGCATGGTTTTCCAAGGAATTCGCACTAACTAAACCAAGGAGTATCTCAACTTTACTTTACCCCCTTCGATACAATGAGCAATAAATTACGTTTAGTTGTATCTCACTGGGGTCGCGTGAAGATAATTTTGACTGCTAATCTCACAAAGGCATACTAGTCAAGTGGTAAGCAGAGCACTTCCCATTTCGTTCACCAGTTCCCTCAAGGTGTGAACTACTTTTGGGTTCTTGGGGGCATCCTTATGGGTTATATGGCATTATGCCAAGGCACTTCCCCTAGTTTTAAGCGGATGAGTCGTAGCTCTTAACTGAAACCTGCAAATACAGTGTTTTGAATAGTGGTGTGTTTTTTATCTTTTAGCTTAGTGTGGTTTTGTACACCATTGGCAACCTGCAAAAAACTGTATTAGTATTGGTTTAGATCTTGATTCTTTGACAAATGAATTTTGGTCCTGCATGAAAGATTAGTAGTTTTCCAAAAAATATCAAATCATCATAAAAGAGGATTTAAGTGTTGTTTTTTATTCTCAAGATCACCTAAAAGGTGTGAGAAGAGCATACACAACACAAAAACCCAACTATAACTAAAATGGAAAATACTTGTGAAATCAAAGTACAAGGCAACTCATTTTATCCATTTGTTGTTCATTCCCTTAACCAATAATTTTAATGAAGTGTTTTTAAAGCAAATTGAAACAAGACTTAGAAGCAATTTCTAATTCCCAAGATCACCTAAAAGGTGTGAGGGAAGAGCATACATAACTCTTAGTCTAACAAGTGAAAGCACAACCTTCATTAACATTCATCAAACAAGTAAGAAAAGACATGATTAAAAACACCCTGCAAATAGAGGTTAGCACTGAAAACCTGCAAAAGATGTTAGAAATATTCAAGATCAAATCATGCAAACTTTAAAAATAGAGACAAATTTTAACTGATCACACCTGTGATGGCCCTTTCAACAATAGCATGGCCTGAAAACATATACATGGCCCAAAAAATGATACATGTGGCTCTGAGACAAATATAGTAGATCTAATGAAACACATACATTAGCCAGAGAAACACCTATGTGGCCCTAATGACACATACATGGATCACCACACATATACACAAATCTGAGAGGAAAAACAGACTGACATAACACAAAGCTACACCTATGTGTGGGTAGAGAAGCACCTACATGCATCCCTAATGACATATACGTGGACCTAGAAAAGGAGCACAGACAGCCAGAAGGCAGTGTAACGGATACATACCAGAGAAACAAATACGTGGGGGAGTCACACCAACATGGCAGGGAAATAGAGAGGAAACCAATACAACACATATGACAACCCTAATGACACATACGTGGCCATCTCAACACACACGTGGCCCTCAACACCTACGTGGGTACCTAGAATGACATCAGGAATATGGAAATATGACATAGACAAACTCAAAAAGGTCAATTTTTTATATCTTAGACCCAAAATTAACAACAACCCATCTCTTTTAAACCTACAAAAGAGACTCAACACATGTAAAGTTAGAAAAATACATCAAGGAATTCAAGTTATTTAACATGTGCATAGATAAGGGTTAGCCAAAATTGAGATAAAACTAACAAAACTTGACATCAAATGCTAAGGAAAATGGAGTAAGTCCCACCGGGCATGTCATATGTGTTCATATATAAATTTGCATTACTAATCTAAAGAAGCTAACACCTAGTAGCTTCAAAGCAATAATCAAACCTACTATAGAACCATCAAGATAAGAGCTTAAAGGAAAAAAACTTCTTCAATGCATAAACAATCTAAACCCATTAAATGCTAAGCCATTCCTACTCTTTAAGATTGCTAACTAATGAATGAACCTAATTAGATCACCTAGATCAATCAAATTGGTCTTGTTTTCTCAAGATTTGAAGATGAGATCTCACCAAGAAATGGCTACAAGGCCATTTTTGGATCTTCCCATGCTCTTCAATTTGAGAGAATGGATGCAAGATGGAGAAGCTATTTCCTACAATGGAGAATGGCTCAAATCAAATTGCCTATAGTTTACTCTATGGAAAAAAAGGTGTAAGAAGAAAGGGTAGGAGGAGGGTTCTTTATATAACCCTCATGTTTGAGAGATATTAGCAATCTTAGTGCATGTGGGATAAGGGTAAATCAAGATTAGGAATGGATAAGGTTGCTTTAGAAAAGGTAACCTTGATTTAGAAGAGTTTAATTTATCATTAGTGACTCATGGGAGTTGAGGGGTGTTTTAATTAATCAAGCGTGTGATTAATTAATAGGTAGATGTAAGCTTATAGAATCCCATTAGAGGATAATTAGTATGATTTGAGGGGTATTAAAGAGGAATTTAATCCAATAAACGATGATTTATTGATTTAGAGTAGTGAGCATAATCAATTAATAATAAATTAGCCCAAGTAGAAGCGAACACTAATTAATGAAAGGTCGTTAATCAACATCTTGAGTGATAGGAAGGATAATTAATTAGTGAAATGTAATTAATTAACGTGGATAGATACATAATGGTGGTTTATTGATGAAGTCTCATCAATTTACGGGAAAGAGAATAATTAGTGCAATTTAAATATTAACACTACGTAAGAGGATTTTAGGTGTCTACATTCATTACCAGAAGGACACAGATTTAATTCTTGAAAAATAAATCAGAAAAATTTGAGGTATTCAAACAATTTAAGACCATGGTTGAGAAACATAGTGACCATTATATAAATACATTGAGAATAGATAGAGAGGGAGAGTATATATCAAACGAGTTTTTAAAATTTTGTAAATAACATGGGATCAAGAAACAATTCACAACAAGGTATACACCTTAGAAAAATGGTGTAGCAAAGAGGAATAATAGAACCATTCAATAAATGGAAAGGAGTATGTTGAAATCAAGAGGATTGTTCGATGAATTATGGGAAGAAGTAGTTGGGACAACAATATATCTACTGAATAGATGTCTTGCAAAGAGTGTGCGGAAAAAATGCCTCAAGAAGCATGGAGTGGAAGAAAACCAAGTTGTGAAAACTTAAGAGTCTTTGGATGTGTGGAATATGCACATGTGCCAAAGAAAAGAAGATCAAAATGGGATAACAAAGGAGAGAAGTGCATTTTTATTGGATAGAGTGAGCAATATAAAGCTTAAAATTTTTATAGTCCAATCACAAAGGAAATGATAATCAACTAAGATGCTCAATTCATTGAGGAAGCATCTATGGAATATGTACAAGTAGTGGAGTAGCCACAAACAAATGTAAATGCACCTATAATTTTTCTTGAACCAACAGAAGAAAGAGAAAACAATGTACCAAGTCGGACACCCATTTCATAAAGGGGTGAATATTCTAATGGCAGTAGTTAACAAAACATGCAAGGACCAGAAAATGAAGCATCTTCATCATCATCAGATTCATTATAGCAACATGGAAGAATGAGGAATTTTCATGAGATCTATGACCGATTAAGGTATGAATAAAATGAAGATGAAATGATTAACTTTTCTTTATTTTCACAAGATTATCCAATTTATTATGTAGAATAAATTAAAGATAATAAATGGTGTGAAGCAATGGATGAAGAAATGCATGCAATTGAGAATAATAAACATGGGAGTTAGTAGATTTTTCTAAAGGAAAGCAAGTCATTAGAGTCAAGTGGGTTTATAAAACCAAAACTACTCCCGAAGGCAAAAATGAAAGACACAAGGATATATTAGTTGTTAAAGGCTATAAACAAAATCCTAGACGTGATTATAAAGAGAAATTTTCTCCACTAGCAAGACTAGAAACTGTGAGAACAATCATTTCCACAGTTGTTCATCATTAGTAGAAGGTCTATCAAATGGATGTAAAATCAGGTTTTCTTAATGGAGTGTTAGAAGAAGAAGTGTATGTGGGCCAGTCACCTGGTTATGAAATCTTAGGGAATGAAAGAAAAGTGTACAAGCTGAAAAGAGCTTTGTATGGTTTGAAACAAGCACCAAGAGATTAGTTTAGTAGGATAGATTCCTATTTGATTAGTAATAGATTTAACAAAATAGTGATCCCAAAATTTACATCAAAGTAAACAATGGTGAGATTTTAATTATTGTTTTGTATGTAGATAATCTAATTTTTACTGGAAATTCAAACAAAGCAATTGATCAATTTAAATTAGCCATGAAGAAGGAATTTGAGATGAATGATTTGGGATTGTTGAAGTATTTTCTTTGCATTAAAGTTAAGCAAAAAAAATAGGGCATATGTGTTTCTCAAGAAAAGTATGGATTTTTTTTACAAAGATTCAAAATGTTGGATGGTAAACCAACATCTAAACCATTAGAGATAAGTCTGAAATTAACAAAATACGATTGCAGCAGCAATGTGGATCATACAAGGTACAAAATCTTAGTAGGAGGCTTGATGTACTTAACTGCAGCAAGACCAAACATTATGTATGCAGTTATATTGATTTACAGATATATGGAGACACTAAAAGAGTCTCATTTGCAAGTAAGAAAAAAAATACTAAGGTATGTGAATGGAACAAATAATTTTGGAATTTTATATAATGTTGATAATAATTTGAAATTACTTGGATACACAGATAGTGATTAGGCAGGTAGCCTTGATGTTAGAAATAACACATCTAGATATGTGTACAATGTTGGATTAGGAGCCATTTCATGGGCTTTGAAGAAAAAATTTGTAGTTTCTTTGTCTGCTACAAAAGCAAAGTATATTGTAGAAAACTCAGCCTCTTTTCAGATGATATAGTTAAAAATAATCCTCTCAAATTTGCATGAAAATAAATAAGGATGTTCTTTGATTTTTTTGTAATAATATGTCTTCAATTGCATTATCTAAAAATCTAGTTTTTCATGGCAAAAGCAAACATATTGTAATCAGATATCACTTGATTTGTGAATTGGTTGAAAAAGGTGAAATGGAGCTAAAATTTTGTAGGTACAGAGAAACAACTAGCTGATATTTTTATGAAACCCTCTTTCAAATGAAAGGTTTGAGTGTTTGAGGACAAGTCTGGGTGTCATAGATGGACTATACAACTTACAGAGGTGTGAAAAATTGATCATTGGATAACTGTTTGGCTCGAGATCACGGGGAGTAATCATAATCTACTAGATCGATTTTAGATCAGTGAGCCCCTCTGAAGCATTTTAAACATTGGGCATGGAGCTTCCCCAGCCTTTATCATGAAACACATTAAATTAATTTTGTTGTTAAACTCTAAAATCATGTCCCTGCCAGCCACTTGCCACATTGTTAAACATTCTAGCTGATCCTTTTACTCAAATTTCTCCAAAATTTATAAATCAAAATATTAAAGATTAATTAGATCGAGTGAAAAATTATTTTGAAGTCTAAAATTTTAATAGTTGGTCGTGCTAAAATTTGATCTGATGGGATGACCAGATGAACCTCTATAATTTTTCCCAGTAATATTTATATTTCTTGGGCTAAGTTTTTCATGAAGGACTAGAAAAGGAGAGTATATGATTTTCATATATACAGAAATGTATGAAATTATGTAGAAGTGTTAGTGGAGACATATAAAATATGATCTAGAATGCACTATAGGACTACATTCTTAGCATAAAAATCTAGATTTTCCCCATGAGAGTACTACCACTTCCAATGAGACTATGCAGAGAGGGAACAATAGAAGTGCAACAACACATAGTAGAAAAGGAAATTATATCATACATGTCTCAAGAAGAAACATGCAGAAAAGTGTTCCTAAAAACTTCTTCTAAATAAAAATGTGCAACATCATACCTACTCTACTCTAACAAGAGGAAAGGATAAACTGGACACAAGAAGAGATCCCGCAAATGAAAACACAGAAGATAGCTTTCCTAATCCTCACATGAAGTTTTTTTGACCATGTAACTGATAATGATAATGAACATAGTCTGTGTTTTATTTGAGTTTTTTGAAATGTCTTTCCCTTACAAGCTGCATTTTCCGCCCAAATCATCAAGTATCAACTAGAAACATAAGTGAGGTAATTCCTCTCACCTATGATGTTTATTGAGTGTAAGCAAATAGCTAATGCTCAAGTCTATTGATATCTCTGATGCCATAGATGTGTAGGATCTATAACTTTTTTCAACAAGAGCTTGATTGTTTTTGTAAACAAAATCAAGACATAACACATTTCCTACTCCAAAATATCTTGCAAAAATCTTCGAGCTTCTTGACTTGTGTCACATGAGACACATATTTTTACCTCATTTACAAAAAAAGGAAAACCTTAAAGTTGTGATCAAGTGGTTGAATTACAAACAATAGGTTTTTTTGTTAGTCTTGTTAAATAATAGACTTAAGTTATATTTAGTGTTCTATGGGGACATGCCCCCCCTTAAATTTTGACATTTTTGGGAACAAGGACATCCTAGAGACTTAGGGAAACCTGATAAACACCCCCCTCAACATACTACCATGTCAAAGTGATTCAGGAGATGTCCCTGAGATGTTTCCTTGGAGGGGCACTTTTGTCAAAGAGGGGACCTTTGCAGGACTTTGGAGCATCCTCAAAACTTTGAGGAAACTCAACAAGTGCCTTGATAGTCTCAGAAATCGGTAGCCCCCCTCCCAAAATTTTACGTTTTTGGGGATGGGGATGTCTAAGTGACTTGGGGATGCCTAAGAAACGTCCCTCTATTATACCACCATAACCAACATGAATTTTGATGTTTTTGGGGTCAAGGATGTCCACTTGGGGATACTTGGGAAACATCCCTCCACTGTACCACCACCACCACCACCACCACAAGTCAGGGGAAATTTCCCTAAAGAAGGGATGTTTTTATCAAAGAGGGGACCTTTGTGGGACTTATAAATGTCCCCAAAATTTTGAGGAAACTTTCCCAAGTCTCACGAAAAATTTAGAAGCTTTGCAACTATCCCTTGTTCCAAAAACACCAAAAAAGTAATTTTTTAAAAATTAAAAACATTTTTTTAGATGTTTATGCCCCAAATTCTAAGCCTAATGGTTTGTCTCAAAAAAACTATAAATTAACCTCACACCCTCATTGCAAATCAATATTAAAGATTGAAAACTTTGAGCAAGGCACTGCAAGTTGCAAGAGTGAGAAAAAGAAGAGAAACAAGTGCAAGAGTGACAACAAGAAAGGCAATGAGAGTGAGAGGATAAGAGTATTAACAACTTAGGGAGAACAATAATAAGAGGAAGAGCAAGTGCTAAATCTTCATTCATTAACCATTTCAAGTTTCAACACATTCATCAAGCCAGAAGCCCTAAAGCCTTCAAGGTAAGCCATGGTCCATGGCCCTTCATATTTTGGAGGAGCTTTACCACAAGGAGTATAATAATTTGAGTGATGAGGAGTTTGGTGTGGAATTTAGGGATGATTTTTTATTAGAGGAATCGGGCCTTTGAATGATTGCATTTGAAATTTGGATGTAATCTTCATTTTGAATATAAAATATGATATAAATATTAATATATTAATATCCGACATTTTCATTGTTCAATGCAATGTATTTAGTATTTCAAAGTTTCATTTGTTATCCTTTGTACTTATTTTATATCTAATTTTTCAAGTACTATATATATTTGCACTGTCATCCCCCCACCATCCCCATGTTCCCCTGTTTAGAGATTGCGTGGAATTACGGTTATTTTACAACCATGGTTATCTAAAGGTAAAGAAGTAAAGAATGGTTTCCTCTCTAGTTTGTGCAATATACACATAATACTTTTCAGAATGATTTTTTTTCCTTTGGAAATTTTGTTGTGTTGGTGCTCTTTATAAGGTTTCTTATAATTGAGTGAGTTTTGGGGCTTTAGAATTTGGTATTGACTTACTTTTGGTCATTCATGGGCATTGGTATAATTTCTTTCTTTTCTTTCTTCCTTCCTCTCTATCTCCACTCATCTTCACACCCCATCCTTCTGTCTTTCAAAAAGCAAAATGTGTTTTCCATTCATACCAAGCCTCCTTAAATGCACTACTCACTAACTGAAACATTCATTGCACCAAAACCTCCTACACATGTGATTTGAAGACCAAGAGAGGTCATTAAGAATTTGATGTTAAATATAAACTGAATAGGGTAAAGTGTAATGGAGTGGATGTTCTATCAGCCATGAGAGCACAGGTTGAAGTAAAATTTTGCTAGTTTATAGGGCCAAAAGCTCTCATGATTAATTCTAAGGGGTTAACTAAGTATATTGAGTGAAAATGGAGACTACCACATAATGGAGTGGAAAAATAGACTCCCATAGAGTGGATACTAAGAAACTATCTTTTTTTAGGTTCATGGTCTTAAAACTCTAGGAAATATTAGATTACGTCATATGTTATGCCTCTACCATCCAAGAAAAACTTGTTAATAAATTTATTTGTAGCTTCTGCAACCTCTAAAAAAAATTCTTAGCAATTGCTATGTTAAGTCGACCTTTTTTCCTTAGATATTGAATACCCTTATAAGTTGTTATATATTTCTTTACATGGTTTCAAAATTGAGGAGTTGTTTATATATGTGTTTGAAGGTGTCATGGTATACTCTTGGTAGAAAGTGGCCTAGATCAGGAGGATGAATCAGTAACCTTTTTATGTATTTTCTTGTACCACCATGGTTGAAGCCTATGTTTTTGTATATCAAAATAACTCAATTAAGGATGGTGAAAATAAATCATTCTAAAACAAGGAGCGCATAATGCATGTTGTAATCAGAATGGCTAGCATAATTGCAGTAGAAAAAAATACCAGTAGCGATAATATTAACAGGAATAGAAAAATTAATTGGGAGGGTTATGGAGGCTCCTTTATAAACCCTAAAGCAAAAATAAAACCAGACATAACTATAACCAAAATAGCAGAAAAAATAATACTAGGGCTAAAATTTAACTATCCCGGGCCTTTAAAAATTCCCTATAAACTACAACCAAACCTTATAACAACAAGAGAGACTCAACCACAATAGTAGATAATATTTTTAGTCTATGAAATTTCTCAACTTGAATAAACCTGGGTTGCAGGGAAACACCAAAGGGCTTACCATTTCCATGTATGAACATACCCGAAATTTCACTTAAACATGTAAAAAACAAACAGTCAGAACAAAAACCAATTAGAAACAACTAAAACATTGACTCCGAAAAATCCAGTATATATTTAAAATAAAAATTTAAAACATTTAAGATATGGACACTTAATTTTACTTTAAGTTATATTTCATTTATATATTTCCAGAATGTTTGAAAGTGGTTTTGGACATCTAGGAAAAAATACAATGCAAATTCTAGGTTTTGAAGCGTCCTATCAAATTTCAGACCTTGTTGGGCCCCTAAAATATTGACTAAGTGCACCAAGGCACATGGGCATGCAAAGGCCTAGGTTAAAGGATGGGCACGCAAGAGAAGGCATGGGAAAGCGTTTAAGGAAGGGTTTGAGAAGGCCCATGGTGCACACGTACAAGACAAGGTCTCAGGACTTAGCCATATTTGGCATATCGGGTAGGACACGTGAAAAGCACAACCTGACTATGCATGTAGAGTGGATAAGGTTCCAACCTGGCAACATATTGGCCTAGGAAGGAATATGACCTGCACTGGAAGCTTATAGAAGACCATCATGGAAAAAAGTGGAGAGCTCAGGCCTAGAGGAGCATGCTCCCATAGAGGACCACATTTAGACACTTGGTAATGGATCTGAGGCCACAGAAGGATGAGTTGGCACTTTGGGATGCCTATATATACAAGTGCCCATACAAGTAAAGGGGGATAATTGGATAATCAGAAAGAGATGATGGTTAGAGAGATCAAGAGAGAGTGGAGCTCTATAGAAAGGCTGCAAGGAACTCTATTTGAGTTGGGTAGATAAGATATAGGAAAAGGATGTATCAAGGGCTTGGGTTATAAAATTTATTTTGAGAGCTAAATGATATGGATCTTGTTATAATGCATGACTTTGGTCTACCTTTTTGCATTTCTCTGTAATGAATCTAATGAATGTAATGAGGTTACTAGTTTATATGAATATGATCAGTAATGATTCGGGTGCATTTACATATCTTCATGGTTTTGTTTTATGTATGTTTATGGGATGAGTCTGAATCCTTGTGCATTTCCTTTCTGTTTTGATTCAATTCTTAATCTGTTGAGTACTTTTATGTCTGGAATGACTGCATTGATCTAGAAGACATTCTGAGCTCTATGATGCTTGCATGTCTTATTTCCACTCACTTTCTTTAATTTTGGATCATAGATGATGTTTTTCCACTCAACTCACATAAAAGAGAGACTCGGCACCCTCACGTGCCTTGGGTGAGCACCCAGCTTCCGCTACATGATAGGCCAATGCACATGGGATTTCCTTGTTCTTTGGTGGGTACAAAATGACTATCCATTACCGGGACCCTCTTTTCAAAGTTATAGGGGGAAATGGCATACATCATGATATGTGCAATGAGTGATGATAGAGCATTTAACCTTGGAAAGTATTGAAACATGGTTTAAAGGCACGAGAGGATGAATTTTCTCAAAGATTTAGCATTGGACTTGAGTTTGATGCACATAGATGGGTAGAAGAGAACATCTACCATGATTTGTATGAAACAATTTTTTGTTGCTTCCTAGTAGAACTGTATGAATGGCTCTCGGCATATATGTTTAGATCAAGATATTATTATAGATCACATGTGTGGACCCAACAATAATAGCAGAGGCTGCAAGATTCAGATCTGACGTGGACTTGTGCTGTGGATCATTAGTGGAAAGGAGTACTGGCTAGCTACACTCTGGAGTACACCATTTATACATATTCTTGTCTGGAAGTTGCTGAGTTTGAGTTTCTATAGGATCCTAGGGGATCATTTCTACGTGTTATCCCTCTGGAAATGAAGATATTGATTATTACCTTTAGTTTAGAGGCATTTTTAATGGCCGGCTAAACCATTTTGAGCACTGGGCGAGGAAGCTATGGTGGAGGAAGATGGAAGATATTGCAATGAAGAAAGAAAGGGAGGAGAGATGACTCAAGTATTGTGAATCACGTGAAAGGGAGATTTCTAGACAATGTGAGGTTGCAAGTGTGATGGATATATGGAGGAAAACATTACAGGAAGGATTTGAGGTTCACGTCGAGGACATGGAACCTGAGAAATCTGTGCTACCCCATCTTGGAAAGTGCGTAAGAGAGACCCCTTCAGATTTTGATTGGATTTCATCATGTGGAGAGAGAAGAGTCGTTGGCATGCATCTAAACCCACCTAGTGACCAAACCTTGGTGCTTGGTTTTCTAGATCAAGGGGAGAATATTGTTAGCCTAGTTATTATCGATGGAAGTGACTGATCTGTACCCAGGAGATATAATTTCTCATTTAGGACTTCTATGGCTGCACATACCATTCCATTGTTAGGAGGAATTTTTCAGGAAAGGTATAGATACTTAATATTTTGGTCTCACATCTGGGAGTGGCGCAGGGTACACTATTGGTAGTGGGGCATTATCACAGACCATCGGCATGTAGTTCAGTGGAACTGTGGGGACCCTTGGCACGACCACTACAGGACCTGGTGGATCTTGAGGGTCAAGAGGAATAGGATCTGGTGGATTTGGGGGGTCAAGAGGAATAATACCTAATGGATCTGATGGGTTAGGAGGCATAGGACTTGGTGGATCTGGTAGATCTGGCAGCAGAGGAAACACCGAAGGAAACCAAGGCTCTAACTTAGGGGGACACAGGCCCCAGCCACCTCCACAAGTTTTGTTTGAGATGTCTTTAAATTTTAAAGATTATATAGGTACTGAAGATGTTGCAAAGCATGTTCACAAGTGTGATCTGTTATGGCACGCAAAAGGATTCACTAGCCCAGAGTGGAAGGCGAGCTAGATTGCAATGACATTGCAAGGGCATGTGCATAGCTGGTATAGGAAATATGACCCTCATCAAATAGTGGTGGATTATACTGCTTTAAAGAACACCTTTTTGGTAGAATTTCACATTCTTGAATTGGAACAGAAGAGCATCAAATCCCTAGAGGAGATTCAATAAGGAATGGCGGAGAGTTTGTAGGAGTATGATGCGTAGTTTAAGACTCTCCTGTCAAAATTGTCATATGACATTCACCCTTCACAACATGCTTGATGGTTTTTTGGGGGGTTGATAACACCTTTTAGAAGAGATTTATCTCATAATAATTTCACAGACCCATGCAAAGCGTTAGAAGCTACTCTACATGCCGAAGCTGTTGAAAGTTTTGATATTGGTGTTAGCCTATTCCTGGAAGCTCAAATCACTATTATGGCTAAGCAGCTGGAGAAGCTATCTATGAACTCAACCCATGAGACTCATAGTGGTATATGGTGTACAGATTGTGAAGTAGAGTGGCATGTCAAGGATAGTTTCCCCTGGAGGATAGTATTCGCCATAGCAGTAGATTGTGGGATTTTTCATGGGGACCATGATGCGAGTATATGTCCCTTGTTACAGCATATCATGTGGAAGAATGTGTCTTACTACTGTAAGATCTACACCTCTATAACCCATGATATTAAGGATTGTAGGCTTATTGACAAGATCCATGAGGCCATTGATCTTGATGTGTGCCAAATTAGCCTTGCTAGTAATTATAAGGGTGATGATCACCATTATGAGGAGCATGTAGATGGAGGCATGCATGGAAGGGGATTTTGTGGAGGATTCTATGGTCATGGTAACCATGGAGGAGGAAGGAGTGAGTTCCTGCGTGGAACCTATTTTAATTATGGGTCTACAGACCACTACAAGTGCAAGTACCAAGACTTATTGTAGTGCTCATGGTGTGAGAAGAAGCACAAGTATGAGGAATGCCCTAAGTTGTTTGAGCACATGAATCAGCAACACCAGAAAGATAAGGGTGCTACAATGGTAAGAATTAAGAAGGCTAACACACAATGGATGCCATAGGTAACACGTGATGTAGGCTTGGAACCTATTATGGTAACAAAAAGAGAAGAGGCCGCGCACACAAAGGAAATACCAAGGCAGAGGAACCTAGTTTCAAGGGAACAAGTAGTACATGAAAAGTACGAAAACCATGCTCATCAAAAGAAGGTATATCAAGAGACCATGGATGTCATTCAGAGTTTACAAGGAGAAATCCAGTTTCTAAAGGAGCATTTCAGGAGGGAGGAGAAAGGAAGTAAGGTCAAGGCACCAAAGGATGACCCAAATGAGGTCAAGGAAGTATGTAAAATTCTTAGGAAAGAGAATATTATTCCCTTGCTAGGAGAACGGATGAGAGAGAAGGTACCCTACTCCGAAGGAGAGTGTGAGAGGTAGGTCTTGCATGCAAACCTTTACCTTCACATCCTTGACTATGATAAGGAGATCACATTAGATGTAGTCATGGACGGATGGATCCTTAGTAATATCCTCATTGACACAGGCACGAAGGTCAATGTTCTTACCTTGGATGCATGGCATTAGATGGGAAGACCTGCATTACAACCATCTTTAAATGTGTTGTATATGGAAAAAAAAACAAAGGTAATGTCCATCGGTGTCTTAAAGGATGCAACCATCACCATTCATGGAGCTAATTTTACTGGGGACTTTGATTGGTACTTGCCAAGGTAGACAATTTCCTAGCATTACTTAGACGTCCATGGTGCTATAAGAACAATGCGGATCTTTGGTTCAACAAGGGATACATAAGCTTTGAAAATAAGGAGGAACGGGTCATCATACCCCTAGCTGATGGAAAATTAACACCCTATACTAAACCATTGGGAAAGGAGGTCTTTGATAGAATATATGTGCACTCAACTAGGGATTCAGAGACAATTCATCCCACAGAAGGAGTTATCTAGTTTGAGGATGCCTAGTTCATAAGTGACACCACCAGTATAGCGTGCGATAATTGGGTGCATGGAACCTATGAGTTAATTGGACGACAATTGAGAGTATCAGTGACAAAGGTGACAACGGCACATATAGTTCGATGCCTAGGAGAAGCTACCTAAGTATTCAGGAGGAACCTTCCTTGAGGTCTTTTTATAGGAGATGGAAGCTCATTGGAAGGAGGAAAATGAACAAAGAGGAATGTTAGATTATGTCCTGCTGCACACTGGTGGGCTACACATCAGGAGAACCTCTTAGAATGGCGTGAGGTGAGAATTTCCCTTTCTGTCTAGTTCTCTAGAAGTAACACGCCCACTGCCATCAAAGATTATCATGGTAAGGAACCCACCTCTTTCCATATCCAGGATTATGAGAGGGTTTGGAGAGAAGGCGTGAAGGATTTACCACCATCCCTATGGGTACACAAACTATATTCTACATTATAAGGTTATGCGTGTGCATGGTACATTCATTTTGAGACATACCACTAGATAGGGAATTGACAAGAGTTGGTGTCTGATCTCATTTAAACAGTCGAGTACCAAAGTACAAAAGCCTTAATGGATGAGGCATTACAGGTTATCAAGTGCCTTACCACTGGGGATAGTTCCATGATGGAAGATAGGCTATTGGACTTACTAGGTGAACCCAACCTAGAGTCGTGCTTTGAGGATGAAGAAACAAAAGAAATATTGTTTGAGTGTGCATGTATGGAGAAGGAAAAAGGGAAGTTGGTGTATGTTATTGATGGGTAAGAAATGGAAAACTTGGATGTTTCCCATTCTGTAGGGATGTGTGAGGTGGTAGACAATGCTAATGAATGGGTGCACGCCTATCATGAGCCTTTAAAGACAAGTAAGGTTAACATCGGCTCAAAAGAAGAGCCTAAAGAGGCTATCATCGGAGACTATTGATTGGAGAAGGAAGTCTCTAAGATCATTGATCTTTTACGTGAGTTTGAGGATTTATTCCCGTGTGGGTATCATCTGCTCAAAGTCATTCAACATTCCTTGGGGGAAATGATAATTAAGTTGAAGGAGGGTATGCGTTCGGTCTGGAAGAGACCATACCGAATGAATCCCAACCTGCGCGTGAAGGTCAACGAAGAAATAGACAAGATCATAGTGTCATGCATTATTAAAGTTGTTAAAGAGTTAGAGTGGATAAGTCCAATGGTAATTAACATCAAGAAGGATGGAAGGACAAGGATCTGTGTTGATTACAGGGACCTAAATGTAGTGTGTTTCATTGATCCTTTCCCAACCCCTTTTACTGAATAAATCTTAGAGGGAGTGGCAGGGCACGAGGTCTACTCTTTCATAGATGGATTCTCGGGCTATCACCAAGTAAGGATCAAGAAGGAGGACCAAAGGAAGATGAATTTTTCCACTGAGTGGGGAATTTTTTCCTATACGGTCGTGCCATTTGGATTAAAGAATGCGCCTACTGTGTTCTCACGCATTGTGGTACAAGCTTTCCAGGATTTTATCCATAAGTTCCTTCAAGTCTACCTGGATGATTGGACAGTATATGGGTTAGTGAAGGACCATTGTGACAACTTAAGGCTGATGTTTGAAAGGTGTCAGTAGTTGAGGATATCCCTCAACATTAAGAAATGTGTCTTTACTACCCCATTTGGAACATTATTGGGGCACATCATATGTCAGGAGGGCCTACTAGTATATCCCACAAAAATTGTAGTAATCGTGGGATTGAGGGAGCCTACTAGTCAAAGCATAGTGCATGGATTTCTTAGGCATACAGGGTACTATAGGAAGTTCATCAAGGGATATGCTAAGATCGGTGCACATTTAGAAGAGTTACTTAGACATAAGAGTGCCTTTTATTGGGGAGAGGCACAACAGAAGGCATTTGACACTTTGAAGGATAGGCTTGTCACCTCGTCCATCCTATGTTTCCCTTCTTTGGATAATCCTTTCCATGTTCATGTGGATGCCTCAGTGACCGCCATTGGAGCAGTACTTACATATCCTGACGAAGGGATTGTTGATCATCCTTTGTGCTTTACAAGCAAAAAATTGACACCATCAGAACAAAATTACACTATGATTGAGCATGAGGCGTTGTCAATGATCTACGCACTTCATAAATTTAAACAATATTTGTTGGAAACCCCTTTTATATTTTACACTAACCATATGGCATTGAAATACTTGGTGAACAAGCCCATTCTACAAGGGCGTATATGTTGGTGGGTATTATTGTTCCAAGAATTCTAATTCGCAGTGGTTGTTAAACCAGGTAAAAGTAATTCAGGACCTGAACATTTGTCTAGGATTGATTTAGGGGAGGACACATAAAGCATTGAAGAGACTATGCCAGACGGGCAAATTTTTAGGTTGCGGCACGTGCCCTTGGATTTGTATGACATTGCGATACTCCTTAAAATAGGTGTGGTACCAGATGGAATGAAGGCCTTAGAGAAGAAGAAGTTGGCCATACGTGTCACGCCCTACATGCTAATTAGTGGAGATATGTACAAAATAGGTTATGATGAGGTTCTGTGCCATTATGTGTTAGAATATGAGTGCACTGCAATTATAGAAGAGGTGCATGGTGGGATTGCAGGAGGACACTGTGTGAGAAATGCAACCGCACGGAAGATTCTACTTGCAGGGATTTAGTAGGAGACCATTTATCAAGATTGCATTGAGTTTTGCAAGGCCTGTGACCATTGCCAGTGCCTTGGAAAACTTGGAAAAAGGGATGAAATTCCCTTACAACCAATAGCTAGCATGGAACCATTTGAGAAGTGGGCTATTGAATTTTTCAAACCAATCTTGCCAGTGGCATGAAGGACTGGTTTGCAGTATATCCTCACTTGCACTGATTATTTGACAAGGTGGGCAGAGGCAACACCTACAAAGGATTATACAATGGCTACCACTGCTAGATTTTTATGGGAAAACATAATCAGCAGGTATGGATGCCCATTGAGTTTGACAAGTGATAGAGGTACACACTTCCTCAACAAAATGGTCAGGATTCTATTATCAGAATTCATGGTGGCCCATCACAAAACTACTCCCTATCACCCTCAAGAAAATGGAACTATTGAGGAGTTTAACAAAATAGTTAGCCACATGTTGACTAAGATCTATGATGTTGGTAGAAAGGATTGGGATGAAAAAGTATCATCCATTCTTTGGGCGTATAGGAAAACCTACAAGAGTTTGAATAAGGCCACACCATTTCAGTTAGTGTTTGGCCTGGAGGCTATCCTACCAGCTGAATTCATATTACCCTCTCTAGGTATAGTGCGTGTAGGAGGATTGGCTAATGAACAAGCACTGGAAGAGAGAATTGATAAGTTAATGTAATTGGACAAGAGACGATCATTAGTCAGGTGGAGCTAGAAAACTGAGAAATCAAAACAAAAGGCATGGCATGATCATCACATTAAGAACAAGAAGTTTGAGGTTGGGCCGATGGTCTTACTGTATGATTCAAAGTTTTTGTACCATCCTAGGAAGTTGAAGGTGCATTGGTTGGGTCCCTACATCATCTCATACATCCTTGATTTGGGCACGTGCCAGTTACAAGATTTGGATGGGATGAGATTTTTAGGACACTTCAATGGGAGTAGGTTGAAGCCCTACTATAAATAAGTCTTCTTGGTGTTTGTAAATAAGGAAGTATTTCTAGTTAGATTAGGATTTCCCTTAATGAATTTTCCTTTTCTTGTGTTTCCCTTTCTCATTGTTGTTTTGTGTTGCACCTTGGATGCCAGTAATCTCATTAATTTTTGAAGGTTGTAACTGCGCAGAGGACCGCACATCATTTTAGTGTGGGGTGGAGTAAGGTGGAAGAAATTGAAGTGTGAAGCATCAAAAAGGATTGTGTTGGAAATCCCAATTGAATGGCCCTGTGAAGGAATTACATGAGAGGAAAGATGAAAAAGGATGGTTGGTGCCAGGGTAAGGATACATTATGGATCCACGTACAAGAGAGAAAGAAGCACAAATGCAACATGAGGTAGGTGAGAGCAAAAATCATGACAGAAGAAGTGCCTTCGGTGCTGGTTACGTGTGTGCAAGAGTCTCCTGTCAAGATGGATTGGTTATGATCCAAAAGGTTGGAGAATTGTCTGCACAAGTTTGGGCGCATGAGTTAAGGTGCTAAATATGAGTTTGTTTGAAAAATCTGCATTAAGTGTTAAAGTATACGGTGGTAGGTGAAGTGGAATTTAATGCTAAAAGTAGGAAAAACTATAAATAGAAGTTTGGGCACTTCATTATTTACTTTGTGATTACAAAGAAGGAAGAGACTTTGCGAACTAGGGTTTTTAGAGTTGATCCGTGTGAAGAAAAATTAGAGAAATTTAACCATGAGTGACCATTTTGGATCTGTAAACTAGGAGGGAAATAGTTCATGGGCATAGAGAGAGTTGTGGAGAAGCATCGTCTTGTGAAGGAGATATTCTAGTTAGAGTTTGGAAGCTAGAGCAAGGGTTGGAAAGGAGTTTCTTCACAAGTTCAAGATCTAAACTTGGAAAGGATAGAAGAGCAGAGCTAAGAAGAGAAGTTGAAGTGATAACCTACACAATGGCACCCAAGAAACCAGCAGTAACACCTAAAAATGATAAGGGCAAGGGCAAGATAAAACAACAAGAAACCATTGCAGGTACCAATGAGGAATGGTATGTAGAAATGTAGTACCCAGATGGGGTTTTTCTCGGGATGGAATGGGAATCCCACTTAAGGAAAATGACAGTAAGTGACTACAATCATCGCATGAATGTGACTGAAAAGGAAATTTAGCTGGAGTTAGTGTTCCTGACAAACAAGAGGACACCAGAGGGGTTACCAATTTATAGTGACGAAGTCAAAGTGAAGTTAGAGAAGGCAGGTTTATTTCAACTCTATGAGTTGTCCCTACTTCGGAAAGCCAGAGCACCTCTATCAGTGGCTGATGTCACACGTACATGAAGACCACTTTCACTTCACGGGGTGCAAAATGTGCATAACCCCTCAGCTAATTTCAAGATTCGCATGCCTTATCTATGAAGGAGATAGTATAGAGGATGACTTGTGTGACAAGGAAGCAATTAAGGATACAATGGCCATGTATGTGTACAAGAAAGGGTCAAGGTACTTTGATATCGGGGATATCTAAGACCCAATGATGAGAATGGCCGTGTGCCTAGTAACAAAGCTCAATGACCAAGAAAGATGGACATAGGTAAACAAGTCTTGGTTGAATGTTTGTAGAAGAATATCAGAGGGCACCATCTACAATCTATCCACATATATTACAGATGAAATTATCACCAGTGCACAGGAAGGAGACAATATTCTCTTTGGTAATGTCCTTTTAACCATTGTGTTCTTAGAGATTAGAGTACCAGATGCAGCAGACAAGTTCATTTGGGAGTACCCTGAGGAAGACCCCTTGCCTGCAAAAGATTTGAGAAATACACTTGTGATAGCATGACACCCGTTCACAAGGCATCTTGAAAAATGGTATATGCGCTTAAGGAATGTGTTTGGGGTAGAATGGAGAATACCATAAACAAGTACCAGTGCTTACAGTAGGAGAAGTTGAGTTCACTTGTATACCAACACTTTTGTATTGGTAGGTTCAAGTTGAATGATGAAACCATGAGCCCATGGTGCAAGCTCCCATTCACCTTCATAGCTCAATACTTCCAGGTGGAGTTAACAGGTTCAAGGAGTCCAAAAAGTTAAAGTTTGACCTTGGAAGTTTTGGACCAGGACCACAGGGAGATGTGTAGGATGTTGGTCTACCCCAACAAGTGTGTGTACGTGGAGAAGTATGTGTCGCATGAAGTCCAAATGGTGAAACCACTGACTCTGACTATTGCAGAGAATGCCATGGTGTGTGTATACCTTCAGATAAGGCCCAAGTTTGAGAAGGGATGCTTACCTTGAAAATGAGATAGCTATACATGAGGACCTAACAGGTAGGAAGAAGACCACACCCAAGAAGAAGGAAATGGAGGAGATAAAGAAAAAGGCACCAAGTTCCCAAGATATGCAGGCAATAGGTGCCCTAGGAACAAGTGCTAGGACAAGTACTTACACACACAGGAAGAGGTCCCTAGTCAAAGAGAAGGTACTAGAATAGGAAAAGATTATCGCATAGGAGAAATCAATAGAGAAGGAAGAGAAAGCAGAATCTCCTATACTAGAATCCCCAGTTAGGAAGAAACAAAAGGTGATGGAGGAAACTGATTCAGAGGAAACAAAGAGCTTGGAGAAATACATAGGTGAGAGGGATGACAATGAAGAAACTGATCCTGAAGGAGACCAAGGACCACTTGTTTTCAGTGTGCATGGTTCGGAAGAAGAGGGTGGAGAAGAAGAACATGAGTTCCTTTTCATGCGGAACAAGGGTAGCCAGGAGGGGGAAGGCACCCAGGACACGGGAAAAAATGAAGAGGTTGGTGTGTAGGATCAGAAAAATCCAAGCCTCATGAAGGAGCAAATAAACAAGGTGACAAAAAGAGAAGCAAAAAAAAACCATTGAGGCCTTGGTAGAACAAAGAATTGGAGCGCAATGCTGATATAGTGATGGAAGAAGACAAGGAAGGAAGTGTAGGGAACAATCATAGAAATGTGGGAGGCCCCAGTCTATCAGTAACTATTCCTAAGGGCATGTGCACAAGGGGAAAGTGCATGGAGATCCAGAGGCAAGGAAATGAGCTACATTGATGATCCTAGCAAGGTGTTGCATGCGTGCACTTCCAAAGAACAGTCCCAACAAATCAAATCATGGCAATGAAGTCATTTGATGAAGAAGGTGCATACCCTCGGATGAGGAAGATGCTCTCTTGGGCAATTGAGTCCCACGTCGATGAGCTAGAGTTTGAGGTAAGCCAGAGGGCACTAATGAAAATGCCTAAGTCAAAAGGAGACAACCCCTTGGTAAATGCTTAGTAGCTTTCAGATGAGTAGTTATGCAACGCACTCAACAAGGTCTCAGTTGAGGTTGAAGCTAGGCTCTTTGGATGGAATGATAGGATAAGATTTCTAGAAGCAGAACTAGAAAAGAGAGAGGTAGAACTAGAAAAGAAGGAAGAAGAGATAGAAGATAAGGCCAAGGATTTGAAGTAGGAGGAGTTAATTAGTGTGTAACTAAAGCGTGAACTTAGGGAAGAAAAGGAAAGGGTGTGTAGAGTACATAAGAAAGTAGAATCTCATCACAGATGCCATTGTTTTGAAGCATATGGACCTGGTACCACCCGCGCAAAAGTATGGATCTTCCCTTGAGTGCCTTGAAAACTTAACGTGCACATCCTCACCATGGAGAGGTAACCTCTAGCTTTAGAATCCATAGAAGAAGTAGTAGTGCGCCTGGAGAAGGAGGATAAATTGAAGGTAGTAGCAATCATGGCTGAATACAACAAAGTCCTTGCTGATGTAAAGATTGTTTGCCCATACCGTTGAGGCCACATATGACAACTGCATAGACAGAGATAAAGTGGCGGGTATTCTGGTTGCCAACTATGAAGCAGAGCTTAAAGAGTTCCAAGAAAATAACAAAGGGAACCAGAGCAGAATGGGATAGAATCTTGGCCAAGGTTGAAAAGAAGTCAGAAGCTATTAAGGCCCTAATGGGTACAATCAAGACCCGACTAAAGGAGCTATACCCACAGATTACTAGAAGGATGGACGCACTTGAGGACATGGGAAAGGAGTTGAGAAAAAATTGTTGACACCATGAATGCTCAAGGAGATGGATTGAGTTTTGGGGAGGTAAGAGCCCTAGTCGGTGACCTCTGCCAAAGAGTGCAAAATGAAGTCGATGCCTGGAACAAGTTGGAGGCTGACTTGCAGAAAGATTTTCCTAGTTTGTTGCAATAATGCCATCACGTCCCCATTCTTTCTTCTTTCCCAAATTCTTCATCCCCTTATTCTTTTCCCAAGACGTTAAGTCTATTGTGTTTCTTTATTCATTGGAGAAGTGTTCCCATGAGGCAGAGAATAGGTGAAGTGTGGGGTGATGTTGGGCCCCTAAAATATTGACTAAGTGCACCAAGGCACGTGGGTGCGCAAGGCCTAGGTTGAAGGATGGGCACGCAAGAATAAGGCGTGTAAGGAAGGGTTTAAGAAGGGTCGTGTTGTGTGCCTGCAGGACAAGGTCTCAGGACTTAGTTGTATTTGGTGTATCAGGATAGGACACGTGAAAAGTCATAACCCGACTGCACATGCGGAGTGGATAAGGTGCCATCCTGGCGACAGGTTGGCCTAGGAAGGAATATGCCCTATGATGGAAGCTTCTAGAAAACCATCATGGAAAAAAGTGGAGAACTCAAGGCCTGGAGGAGCATACTCCCATGGAGGACCACATTCAGACACTTGGCAATGGATCTGAGGCCATAGAAGGATGAGTTGGCACTTCAGGTATGCCTATATATACGAGTGCCCATAGAAGAAAATGGGGATAATCAGATTATGATAGAGATGGAATAGATAGAGAGATCAAGAGAGAGCAGAGCTTTGTAGAAATGCTGTAAGGAACTTTGTTTGGGTTGGGTAGATAAGATATAGGAAACAGGATGTATCAAGGGCTTGGGTTATAAAATTTCTTTTGAGAGCTAAATGATATGGATCCTATTATGATGCATGACTTCGGTTATGCCTTTCTACATTGCTCTGTAATGAATCTAATGAATGTAATGAGGTTACCAGTTTATATGAATATGATCAGTAATGATTGTGGTGCATTTACATATCTTCATGGTTCTGTTTTATGCATGTTTATGGAATGAGTTTGAATCCTTGCACATTTCCCTTTCTGTTTTGATTCAGTTCTTAATCTGTTAAGTACTTTTCTATCTAAAATGAATGTATTGATCTAGAAGCCATTCTGAGCTCTATGATGCTTACATGTCTCATTTCCACTCACTTCCTTTAAGTTTGGATCATAGATGATGTTTTCCCACTCAACTCACATAAAAGAGAGACTTGGCGCCCTTGCATGCCTTGGGTGAGCACCCAACTTCTGCTGGGTGATAGGCTGGGGCGCATGGGATTCCCTTGTTCTTTGGTGGGTGAAAAAATGACTACAAACCGACCTAGATTTTGGGGTTTTAGACTCAACCATATTTTAGGGTTTTATACTTGGCCATATTTCAGGGTTTCAGGATTTCAAAGACATCACAGGAGGCATGAAAGTTGTATACAGGAATAGATAGGTACAACATAAATTCATATGGACATCTATACTAAAATACCACAAGCCGACCCCACCCCTTTCTTGGTACACTCCATATGAAGTGGACTCACAAATATTGATGTGCTGATGAGTCCTATAAGAGAGGTTGTTAGTAACTAAAAAATTTAGGTGTAAACATATATAAACACTCTACATCTGATAGCGAAACATACACTCTCACTTATGTCACATGATTCATGAACAAGTGAAATATTAAGCATGTTGAATGTTTTGAACTTATATGAATACAAACTATTGTAAGTGCTTTATCTTATATGAACTAAAAGACAAGTATTATGAATTTTTATACATAATTTTATAACATATTAGATGGACATTTCCACACTGTTCTGTAACCTAGATTGCACCAAAACATCCCCCCTCCCATACTAGGCCTGAAATGTACCTGGTACGTGTATGAGTACGGAAACATTGTGGGTATGTTTCTAGTACGTACCCACATGTATTGGGTATTGGGTATTGGGTATGGTTTGGGTACAGATTTCCATACCCGGGATGTACCTGGGGCATGTGGGTACATACCCGTAGCATACCCATAGGTAAATACGTTTTTTTGCATGGAACTAAAAAAAAAACATTTTAACTTAAAAGTAAAGTAAGCTAAACCTAAACTAACCCTAAAATACCCCCCAAACACCTATTTATACACCCAATCCCTCTATTTTATTCACACACTCATAGTTTGTTATTTTCCTAATTTTGAGCTTGAAGGAGAGAAAGAGAGGTTAAATGAGAAAGAGAGAGCTTGAAAGAAGAAAGAGATCTTGAAGGAGAGAGAGAGAGAGAAGGAGAAGGATCAATTACAAGTATACAAATAATAAGGAGGATTATTTTTAGGTATTTTTCACGCATTCAGACATTTGAAAAAAAAATCTTTTGAACAATGTTTTATATGTGATCAATGATCAATGATCATGAATGATGTGTTTCAAACACATCATTCATGCTTATTGATCATGATTCATCATGTATTTTGTTTTTAATATTTATTTATTTTATTTTTAAAAAAATATTAATTAAAAAATAAAATAAATAAATATTAATTTGTTCTTATTAAATGTTAATATTGAATTTCTATTTAATTAAACATCTACCCTTTGTGTATGCTCTCACCTCGCACCATTTATGGTGAACTTAGTGATAAGAATAAGAAATTGACATATAGGGCTAACTCTTTAATTTTTTAAATTAGTTATGTATTCCTTTTTTTTTTAACTTTTAAATTGAATTCGTTATAAATTGAAATGTTTACCCTCGGTGTATGCTCTCACCTCACACCATTTATGGTGAACTTGGTGATTATAATAAGAGATTGACGTGTAGGCCCTAGGGTTTAACTGTTTACTTTTAAAAATTAGTAATGTGTTTTTTTACGGTTTTTTTTATTTTAAAGTTTTAAATTGAATTCATTAAACATTTAAATGTCCACCCTTTGTGTATGCTCTCACTACACACCATTTATGGAAAACTTGGTGATCAGAATAAGTGATTGACGTGTATGGGATGACAAATTAATTGTCTAATTTTTATTTATTGTTTTTAATTAAAGTATTTAGTAATGTTTCAAAAAATATCTCTTATTGTAGGTTAAAACAAATTAAACCTACAATCATGGCATCCAGTTCAGCTTCATAGGGGCATGAGGGAGGAAATTTTTTCAAGTGACCTGATAGTGAAAATGGATCCTCATTCTTATTTATGGAGCCATGTGGAACTGTAGAGATTTTTTTCGGTGGCGGTGTCCATGTTTGGACTTGCACCCATTGTGCCACCACATTTAGATCCTTGTATACCCGTTTAAAATCTCATCTAACTATGGTATCGGGGAGGGGGATTAGATCATGTAAGAGGGTGGAGAAGAATACAATAACCATGTACCTAACAGAGCAATAGGATGCAAACTTTTAAATAATAAAAGCTCGCTCTAGAATCATTTATCTGCAGCAAAGGACTATGGGAAAACCACCAACACCACCACTACCATTTCATACTTTCATTGAGAGTGATGCTAAAATTGTTTCAGTTGATTCTCCTTTTGATGAAGATACTCCATCAAACAAGAGAAAAAAAGGGCCTTTAGAAAAACCATTTAAAATTGAGAAGAGATAAATTACATATGAATTGGTGGCTTGGTGTATATATGCATGTGGGCTACCATGCAATGTCTTGAGGTCACCATATTGGAAGTAGATGGTGAGAGGTATTAATGAGGCACCAAATGGGTATACAAGCCCCATATATAATAAGGTTCACACTTCTCTTTTAGAAAAAGAAGTGCAACACATGCAAACATATTTACAACCAATTAGAGATATCTGGAAGGATTCAGGAGTTTGTATTATCTTAGATGGATGGAAAGACTCCTGAAATATTCTTTCATCAACATTGTTGCAGTAATCCCTACAGGGGAAATATTTATGAAGGATATTGATTATGAGGGGGAAATAAAATATGCCCAATTCATTGCAAATATTTGCATTGAGGCTATTGAGTTAGCGGGATCTCAGAACATTGTCCACGGTCATCATGAACAATGGAAAAAGTTACAAGGCAATAGGGTTGATAGTAGAGGATAGGTATAAACACATATTTTGGACAGCATATACAATACACTCCCTGAATCTAATGCTACAGAAGATTGGGAAAATTCACTGGATTGAGAAAATTGACATGGAGGCAAACGAGATTCTAAATGTTTGTCACCAACCATCACATGTATTAAGGCATATTAAAAAAAAAAATTCAAATTTGGAGTTGTTGAAGGTAAGATAAGAACTCATGAGTCATAACTTATAAGTTTTAATTTTTAAGTTTTTCCTTTTAATATTTAATTTTAAATCAATTTCAGTTTTTTGTTGTTATTGTATTGTTTCCATCCATTTTTAATAGGTTGTTGAGACTAGGTTTTCCTTTCACACACCTATCTTGAGATGACTTGTGAAGGTGAGACATGCTTTGAGTAGTATGTTGATTAATAACGTTTGGACTGTCTGGAGGCAAGAAAATACAGAGAGAGACTAAAGGATAAACACATGGATCCTTGATGATGATTGGTGGGAAAAATTTGAATATTTTTTGAGTTTCACGAAGCCTATTCTAAGTATGATCAGATTTGTAGACAAATATAAGTGCTTGCATTGGAGAAATATATGATGGCATTGAATCCATGCTTGATAAAAATCAAATATATCATACAAGACAAAGAGCATGACCCTGAGGAATTTTTTTATAATGAAGTTAAAATTGTGGTCATGAAAATTTGGAACAAAATGACCACCTCATTGGCATCTCCTTGCTTATTCCTTAAATCCCAAATATTACAACAATGAAATAGTTGGGTTACCTGATAGGCAATGATCATATGATGACCAAAAGTTTGCAAATGGGGATGAGGATGACATTCGGGAGGTTGTTTCTTGATCCATCTATATCTAATGTAGTCTGCAATGAGATGGGGATGTTTGTATCTGGAGGAGGTAACATGGGAGAGGTAGAGGCTCTTTTTGAAAAATCCACCTTGAATCCAATCATGTGATGAATTGTACATGGCCATGACTCCAAGTACCTACGACCTATTGCGATCAAATTTCTCTCACAGGTATTGTAACTTGTTATTTGATATTTTAATAACCAATTAAGAATTAAAATTCAAAATGATATCACTCTTTTGTTTATATTAATAATACTTTGTTTTTGTGACACGTGGCTAGTAATTCTTCCTGCACAGTGAAACTAGAGTACTTATGCATTCATCCACTCAGAAAAATGCACCTTGTTGGAATCAAAGAAGGTTAAGGATCCAATATATGTACATTCCAACTTGCACCTCTTAACACATAAGACTGAAGAGTATACTAGTGGTCCTAACAAGCTTTGGGACATATACCCTAAAACCATGGACTTTGAAGCTTATGCTAGTTGTTTGTCCAATGTTTCACTACTTGGCGTTTGTGAAAAAATTCCAAGGAGCCCTTCACAAGGGTTGGAAAGTGGAGTTGTAAGTGTCATCCATGAAGATGATTTTGACAATCATCTAGATGATATGTTCTAGGATTTTAGGCCGAGGAAACTGAAAGTGAAGCACTTTGAGAAATTGAATGTATTGTGTTTTTAACTATTATATTTTGAACATTATGAATCAATAAAAACTCAAATCTCAATTCTCAAAGTATTGGAAAAAAAATTTCATGTTCTATGAATGATTGTAATTTGTATGAGTATTTAATTTCAATAAGTATACAAATGATTCTTTAAATTTATAATTTTATAGACACACACACACACACACACACACACACACACACACACACACACACACACACACACACACACACACACACACACACACACACACACACACACACACAGATAAACATAACGTACCCAAAGTTTAAAAAAAAAATCCGTAGCAGCGTACCATACCTATACCGAAATAGTCTAATCTATAACCAAGGGTTTTATGAAAATCAATGTTTCTGCATTTTACGCCCATGCTAATACCCTTTTCCATTTCATGGAAACATAAAAATAGACCATAACCAACCTAAAAAATAATGAGAAATACTGAAAGTCAGAAATAAGAGGAACATGATCCTAGTGGATGAACACCTAAAATCTGGTGATTCCCTTGAAACATATCTAGAGGAATCATTGAGACGCTTCTTATGCATCTCATTTCACTTGGTTAAGACAATTTTAATCATTATTTGATCTAATTTGGGTTTAATGATGTCATCTCATTTAATTTGGTTAAGACAAGTTCAAACCATTATTTGATAATCTGGTGATGTTGTAAATAATTGTTGATGCTATTATTTTGTAGTCTGAGTTGAATGTTATCCTTCATCTCTTGTTTGGGATTATCTTCCATCACTTTGAAGGTGTAGTGGCTAGCTTCATCATGTGGTAATTGTGATCATAGTTAAAAAAAACTCATACTCAGCGAAAACTTGGCCTTGGACTAGAAACTTGGAAAAATTTGGAAATTTTCACAAGTTGAAAAATATATGAATCCATTAAAAAAAACTTATTAGCATGTAAAACAATGTTAAAAAACATAAGAAACATAGTTACCTAAGTCTTGGGGATGGGGGAAGGAACTTTCAGGACAACGATCCTAGCTTCTATGGATGGCGGGGGATGGCCATTGTAATATATTATATTATATTAAATAAAAATTTAAATATTTAAACTTGAAGTTTATTCAATGAAACTTAGGGTTTTAAACTTTATTTAATATTTTTTAGGGTACTTGTGATATTAGTAATCAATATTTTTGTGTAAAATTAATGGTTTTTTTGGGTTTTTTGTTTAAAGTAGAAGTGTGAGGTTTTTTTTGTTTTTTAAAATTGAAGATAATCCATTAAAGTCCCAAAATACTTGGGACATCACCAAATTGTAAAATGTAGGAGAAATGTCCCTACAAAACATTGGTTTAAGTATCTTAAGATAACTTGCCGAGCACACATTACCCTATGCTATTTTTTCTTAGGTATATTGGATAATAATTACAAGGAAAAGGGACCTATTTAGGATAAAAAACACCTTAAAACATTTGTTGGTAGGGGAAAGGAACAATGAATTTAATATGATTCTTTGTGCTTCTCACCCCAATCTCTTTCCCCATTGGTTTAGGAATTATCTAAGGATATTTCATTTAGAACAAATATTTGGTTATATTAGTATTTCATTTTGTGAACAACTTGCAATTATATATTTTTCTGGCCAAAGATGAAGTTGAAGTTGAGTAAATTTTTTTTAACACCAATTATCCCAAAAATCTATTACGTAGGATGTCTATTCTCAAAAATAATAAATAATTAGAATTTTTTGGTCCATGCCTAATTTTTAGGATCCCTATTGTACTCCATGTATGGGGGCATATTTTAGATGGAAGATAAATTGCATTTCTCTTATAACTCAATTGGAAACCATGTTTAAAAATATGAATTTCATATTTTAATAACATTTATCTATTTTTTAATCAACTAAATGGGATTATAAACTGCCTTTTGTTTTTCCCATCCTTATGCAGTCTCTTTTCAAGCATTTAAACGATGCTTAAAACTATAACTCTAGCACATTTTTCAAGAAATATTAATATGGTTGAAATATGAGATATACTTTGGAGTATGAGGCTTTGTCATGAATTTGATAGGTATTTTTAGCTTCATGAACATAATTAACTTTTCCCTCATGTATTTATGGTAATAATCACAAGGTCATGAGACCCACTTAGTATATAAGTACAATAAATTTTTGTTAGTACTACCATTTTGGGATTCTTAGCCTCTAACCTCTTTTCCTATTAACAAAATTTTTGGAATGTATACTATCTTATAAATCACACCTTGTCTCACAATTATTATCAATATAGAATTAACTACCATCTCTTTATTTTTTCAAGTGAAAATTTGGCTTTATTTTGGCCTTCTTAAATTTTCTAGATTCATTTTTTAAATAACATGATTCAATTTAAATATCTAGTTGATTGTAAGAGTTGTACTCACAAGTTTATTGTAGTCAATTTATTTGTAATTAATTGTTTATGAGATGTTAATAGAGTTCAACATGATTATGAATAGTTACACAAGTTAATGGGGTTAGTGTAATTAATTATTTTTGGATAGCACAATTGATATGTTGGAAATTGTGGTCTACTTTGACACATCCCTTGGTTGGCTCTTCTATATGTAGAATTATGAAGGTTGGGGAAGGGAATTGTTATGTTGTCAATGTTTTATGTATTATAGGTAATTGATGTGTATGCCTTTATATAAAAAAAATTTAGGTTATTTCAATTTGGTGTGTAATATTTAGTATGTTTTTTCTATCCTAATTACATTATATTTGTATTCTTTATTGGTTTAACATACCCAAGTACTAAGGGAGATCAAGAATGAATTTTCTCTCTCTAGTGTGCAATATTATGTAAGGACTATAACAAATTCTTGATCTTACTATGGGAACATCGAAGCATTTCTTAAGAAATAACAAGATTTTATCCCCCATTTTGAACTCTTGAGGTGTGTGATGTGTATTATGGTATTTCTTGTACTTTTACAATTGGCAATAAAACTATATGATGAACCTATCAGTGAACATGCTAGATTTGTTGCAGCAAAAATTTTTCCTTTGTCCACTTCATTTTCTTGTGTATCGCCACTTTATGGAAAATAGTGTATGTTACTATATCAAGGGGTGACATCGGTTGGTACCTAAGACATGTTTAGTATTGAATATGCTCCATAAAAATGTGAAGATCTCTATTGTAGGCATATTGAATGTAAAACAATTTTTCGTCCCACGTGTGTCAACATGCACACTTATACATGTGTAGGAAATGAAACATAATAAATTTGTTACTCCCCATATATCTCATATTTAAGGATTTAATGCTAAATATTATTTTGTTGTGTAATTAATGTTATTTTTTTTGTAATATATTTTTATCTCTGTCTACCATATCTTAACTCAAAACACTACATATTGAATAATAAATCTTCCACTTAAAAATAACATTTTCTCTTAAATAATCTACATATAAACAAAGGGACACTAAAATACGAGAACTAGCCTAGATTCACAATAAAAACACTAAGTGTATTGCAACATTTTTATTATTTTATTTTTTAATGGAAAACTCGATTTTGAAAGTATTAATGTTATTTATTTTTTTGGGATTAATGTAGGTTTTTCCATTGTTGGCCTTGTTGTGGTATTTGTTGTCAACATAGCCATATTGGATGGACAATAAATATCTAGAGCCCAAATCCCTAGCCAAATTGTATATGTAGAGAAAAATCATGTTATGTTGTGATTTTGTTTTTTATGTTTTCATTTTAAATAGAAAACTCAAATTTTAAAATGCTAGCATTCATTTTTTTATTTTTTGGGGGATTAATGTAAATTTTTTCCTTGTTTGGCCTTGTGGTGGTATGTGTTTCCAACATACCCATATCAAATAGACAACAAATAGCTAGAGTTAAATCCCTAGCTAAATTGTGTATGCAGAGAAAAACCATTGTATGTTATGATTTTATTGTTTGTTGTTTTAATTTTTAATAGAAAGCTCAATTTTAAAAATGTTAGCATTCACTCTTTAATTTTTGGTTTAATATAGATTTTCGTAGTGATAGATCAATCAATGTTAGTTGTATCTCAGGTAATTTTCATGTTCATTTATTTTTTTGATGTGTTTCATTTTCCAATTTTGAACCAAAAATAGATTATATTTTTTGATAGAATTGCCACTTATTTCCCATCATTTTTTGATTGATATGAATTTTTTGCTAGATCAATTTTAATCTTGCACCATATTGGTCTAATATTATTTTCCATTGAGGTTTTTTTGTTTTGTTTTTTCATATTCTTTTTTGTTGATTTCTTTTTGTTCGGTTTTAAAACAAAAAACTATTATTTTAATATAATAGTTAGTGTAATTCTTTCCAAATTTCTATGATTTGTCATGGGGAGTAATTCATAATACCATCCGTTATTATTTATTTATTTTTGTTTGGTAAATAAAGAAAAATGATTATTTCAACATAATAGTTAGTGTAATGCTTTCCAAAGCTTTATGATTATTCATGGGTAGTAATTCATAATACCATCTATTTACAACATGTAACCAGAAAACCATTATCACACGAAGTAGTTAAGGAAGCAATTTGATTTGGTGTAGAATGTTATTATAGTAATTGTGATATAGTTGAAGGTATTATGATTTTAGATTATGACTCTGTAGGAGTTTTATCAACTTCAAAATAATTCACAAAAATTTGAAATTATTGTTGAATCTTAAACAATTGAAAATTCATTGTCTATGATTACTAATGAGATTAAGATGATTCTATTCTTTTGGAATAGTTGCAACAATAAAATAAGTAAAGAATCTCATTACTAGACACTAAAGATTCCTTTCGATAATAACACTACATCTTCCTATGAAGATGATTTTAAAATTAAGAAAATAAGAAGCCCATGTCATACCATATTCATGATCAATCTACCACCCTTTATGTCAAGAGGGTTGTATAAACATTTGATGTTGTTCCTCTTCTTAAATATGATACAAAGTTCACAAGATGTAGTTATTTGCGAAGTTATTCATGAGTTTTACACATGAAATCTTGAGTTGACAAAATTAGATTATTTTGACAATGATCCTAACTATACATTCTTAGGATAAATGATTCCTGGATGAAGAGTATACATAAAATGTTTTATATATTTTTATTAATCCAAAGGGATCAAGGAATACCTAGGAGATTCAAAGAGCAAGACTCTAAAACAAGGTGACTGTCACCAATAAACCTTTAGGGAAATGTGAAAATTTCCCACTCCATACATCACGGGTAAATCAATAATTGAACCCCATGACATATCCCCCCTAAAGAGAAGACTGAGATCACATGAGCGCAACCCTGGGGAGAATATACACAAAATGTTGCTTGTACATATGGTTTATGTAGATGACGAGGGAAAAATTATGCTATACCATCTATGATATTGTGAAATCAAAATCTCTTTTTAATTTGATTGATTTGGAATAATTTGATGACAACAAATAAAAATGTTAGAGTAATTAAGCAATGGTATCATATAAGATCAAATTTAGATGTTTTCCCCCATGAAAGAGAGTAGGTTATTTTTTAAAAATCGATATGAGAAAATCATATGCTTAGAGGGGTTTTTGATTCTAGTCTTAAATCTAGATGATTTTATCATCAATTTGGGCATATATGTTTGTTGGAAGCACATTAAAACCCAGGTCTTAAGGGTAAGTGCAGCAAGTTGGAGGACCAAAAAGTGGACATCAAATCCTGAATTTTACATCAAAAATAACAAAACATCAATTTTTTCTTCCATGGACTTGAACCATGCCAAAAAATAAAAAACATGTCACAAAAATGGTACCATATCATAGGGGATACTGTTAGCTTTGTAGAAATATTGATTTTAAATTGAATAGAATATGATAAATATCATTCTATATTTTTTTACTAATAGTAGGTCTTTAAGACACTTTTTCCCATGAATGTTCATGTCTACATTTAAGACTGCAACCTTTTGTTTCACTTATCAAAATGTGATAAAACCTATACCAACCCAACCGTGGAAAAAATTCTATACATGTTAAAAAAAAGTATTTGGTTTCAATATTTTTTGATGAAGTTATGGCAGGAAAACGGAAAGTGCTCCATTTTCTTTATGTTTTCAGACCACTTTCATGGAAACAATCATAAATAAAAAATATTGCTCAAAAAAATACAAAATAAAATATATCCCAAGATAGACAACGACATCTAATTTTTCACTAAAGGAAAAAAATATCATTTTTTGGTCATCCAAATCACGGGAAAACAAACTCCAATCTTATAGGATTTTTTAAAAAATAAACCAAGTCATGGAATTATTAGTTTTAAATATAGCTAAAATTGTTTGTTTTTAAAAAAAATTAGTAGTTTAGAAACTAGATTTTGGATGATACGATTCATATTTATATAAGTTTTTCTAATTTTGAGTGAAAACATTGCTAATAATACCTACAAGTTGATATTTTATTGGTTATTTTCAATATGACGTCCACTTATGACCCCCTTTTTTTTTTTTGGCCCCCTAACTTGTTGCACTTACCCTTAAGGAGTATAATATTTTGTGATATTGTAAAATCCTATGATATACGCAAAATTGTAAATTATTTGTGTCAAAGTAAAATATAAATTGTGTATGCATGCCAAAATGTTTCTCAACAATATGCACTCTTACTCATCCATTCAACTAGGGTATTCGAGGAAATGAGTATGAGACATGCAAATACCAATATACAAGGGAATAAACTTAAAGTGGGCTACAATGAGCATTAGGTCGCATATCTATAGGGAAGTAACCCTTACACTAGGTCAACCTAGGGTTTCCAAGGCTTACAGTCAAGATAGAGGAAGGAACCCTACTAAGGTATCGGTGGTTAGGTATGAAGAGGTATGGATCAACAAGTAAAAGAAAGAAGCATGCAATAACTGAAATGAAAGTGTTGATATTTGATAAGAGTGCAGAGCTAACTAGCATCAAACATGCATAACACTAAGATAACATACTACAATGAAGAGGAGTTGAACTAATCTATTGAAAGTGATACAGAAGGGTCATGGCCCTTCTTTGTACCTGTAAGGGTGGTTTTTGATGCATCTATCTCCCCTGAGAAATGATAGAGAGAGAGAGAGAGAGAGAGTCACTATTAGGTGGAGTAGAGGAAGACCTTTCCTATCATATACTCACCATATGTTTCCCCAATAGTGCAAGTAATCATCAAATAAGAGATATGGCCAATCCAATCCAAGCACAATGTAAGATGAACAAAAATCTAGGTGAGAAGATGGTGTAAAAGAGTAGAGAAAAATGACATTTTGGGTGTTTTAGCCTCCTTTTTATTTTAAGTTTCAAGTGAAGTGGAGGTATATATAGGACGCCATCACCACAGGAAATGGCGTCGAACATGAGAAAACATAACACCGATACAATCACCCACGAGCGATTGTGTTAGCAAAGGATGCAAAAATGAAGAGGCGTGTCATGAAAGGTAAAATAAATGTGTCGTGAGTCATTAGAGAGGATGAACAAGGTGCACAATGCTAGAATTCAAACAATAATTCATGTATATGATATTCATGAGACATAGGAAGATTAAGATAAATAATGCATGGAAAACTAAGGCCAAGACCAATTAGCGATGCTCTCTTTGTGTATAGTCTCTAACTCATAAGGGTTACATGATTAACCATTCCCCATTCTCGGCAGTTACCTTAAGGCACCCACATAGGAAATGGATGCAGTAGAAACCCTTAATTTCCCAAGGACTAGTATTAGTAATAGGTATGAAAGATGGAAGGTGAGTGAAAAGTGAAAATTTAGGTGTATATATATGCCCTAGCCATTGATCACTACATGTCACAATAACAAAACATGGGGTGGTCAACAGAAAAATACAGTCCATAACACCGATACCAAAATTGATTACATAAATAAGTGCTGAAAGAAATAGATAAGATGAAATATACCCACCAATGTGTACTTGATAGTGTCGCTTGTCTTTCCACGTGTGGGTAATCCATTCTACGAGAACATGAAGAAGCAAAAATGAAAGGAAACACTAGAGAAACATCAGTAGAATAAGACATAATTAACCTAGCTAGGGGACCATTGGACGAATGTTGTGATATTGAGATGATATATATCACACCCCACATTTTCATTATGTTATGTTGTGATGTTGTGAATAATTTACAAAATTTAGATGGCTTGTACTATTACGAGGTTGATTTTACAAATATACATGTGTAAATATTATTGGAAAGGATAATATACATGTGCATAGGTGTATACCCAACACCGTATCCACACTCATCACCTCATATTCACTGATTATTTAATGACAACAACTTGTTTCTTTCTGTACTTGATGGATGACTAGACTCCACCTTGTTTTCTATATGTGATGATTTCATAATGTTGACAAATTTGTTACATTATTATACTTTGTATTATTTTTTTGTTGGAAATAATTATTATCTTGCTATGAGATTAACCTTCTTGTCATTACAACTGGGTCAAAATACTGCAAGGAATATAAAAAATTGTCTTTATTGCTACCATTAACAAGGTAAAAGTTTAAACCCGTTTTGGTTATCTTATTTGGTAATTTAAAATCATTTTAAAATAGGCCTTAGGCCATATTTCGATGATGTTATTATTAAGTGACAATTTTGCAATGGTCATAGACCATATAAAGTTGGAAAAATTGAATGTTTATTGTCTATTAATAATATGATCATAGATCATGCTAACTCAACAATGTTAAGTTGGAGGGATATGGGTCCTTGAACTCAAGAAAATATATTGTTTTGTTTTATTTATGGTCCTCGACCATATCTTATGATAGAAAAGGTTAATGTTTTAATTTGAATAATTAACCAAGGTCATCCACCTTACCTTTGGCATTAAGATATATTTAAAAATTTTTTTTTGGTGTGGTCATCGACCACCGAGCAAAATATGGCATTGTTAAGCTATTATTCTGGTCATTGACCAACTGAATGTTGCATGGGGATTTTATAATGATTAAATATGACAATAAAATAGAACAAAAAATGGATGAACAAATGTGGCATCAATTTTTAGGAGTGTCCTAACAGCAACAGGGAAATAAAAAATTATGTGATGGAGAAGTTTAGGACTACCATGTGGACAGAACAGATGGGTCATAAGAAAGCTCAATATATCAAAGATTTCAACCCCATTAGCGAGCATGATGAAAAAGCTTCCCTGGGAGCAGTTATCAAAGGTAAGGCAAGGATTTTAGTGGCCCAGTTGAGGACCGGATCACATCATCTTCGTTGTGAAACCGGTAGATGGACTATTCCCAAAGAGGATTGGGAAAGGAGAATTTGTTTTTTTTTTGTAGCAAAGGGGTTGTTGAAACGGAATGGCATTTCATTATGGAGTGTTCAGCATATGATGATATCCGTATCCAGTACGAAAGTGAATTAAAAGTGGACAACTTAAATGAATTATTTGCAGAAACAAAACTTCAAAAGATCATTGGTTTAGTGCTCAAGATTCACAGTAGGAGATTTGATATGGCAAAGAGTTTGAAAATAGCTTAATGTATCGGTTTCATTTGGTCCCATAGACTCTTCAGTCTCATGGACATCATTAAAATATTTCATTTCATTTCATTTAGTTAAAATTGGAACTGGTCATAGACCAAACCTAGAATGGATAAAATGTGAATTGGAATGTATGGTTATGGAGAGTTAAGTGGTAAACTAATGAGATAATTGACATTAAAATTAAAGGCAATTAATTGTGGACACGACTTTCTTGGGAATTTGTGAAACTTGTAATGCAAGCTTAGGGCATGCAAACCCCATGCATATTTTCAGTTATGGAGGTATTTTTGGCTTCATGAAAAAATAGGGAAAATAAATGGAATATATTGCAGTTGCATGCATGAATAAGGAACTATTTCAAGTGAAAGTTTTGGCAATGTATTGGGCTTTTTTGATATGATCGTTTAGGATATTTTCCTTGCTGAAAAGAACATATGGTTTTTTGGGTTATGATTGATATGTGAAGAAGGAAATTTGGAAAAAGGTGTATTTTACTTTAGGTATGGTTATCTAACTCTGATTATGTTATTTTCCTTTGAAATAAGAAAATATGGTTAGGTTTTATTTTCTAGCTTCAAATATGGAAAATACAAAGCTATATCAATAAAACTTGATAAAAAAATCTTACACAAACTCATAAATAAGAGGGTATTTTGTAAATGGTTTATTCTTGTTGTCACCCGTTCTAGGTATGCATTTTTTGCCATATTATAGGACTGTTATACTTTTTATTTTCATGCAAAATTAATGAAATCAAACTTACGGTCTTGAAATCTGTTGGGTCATTAATGGACCTGATCTCATTTATAAGTTGATTGTTACATTGATTGTGTTTGATTTCTGTCGGTGCTTTGGATATTTGTGATTTGTAATCACCTCGGACATGGTTGTTGATACTGGGTCGAATTCCTTATCTAGGATTGAGTTCTTTTGGCTTAATGGAAACTATGGGTGAAAGTATTTTGATACTGTATGTATATATTAGTACAAAAGTGTTTGGATATGGGTTGAGGGTGTGGGTATCCTCCCTCCCTCTTCCTAAAACATATTTATTTAATTATTTATATTATAATCATCATTGAAGATATGGGTTATTACTTTGAGACGACTTCTTCAGTATTTATTTAATGAGAATTTTCTTGTGTCAATAGGCATAGTTATGTGGTTTCCTTTTTGTGTTAAGGAAATAGAAAATTATTGTTTTTAAATCCCTTACAATATTAGTAATTAGATGGATATAGCTCAATCGAGATTTCTTGGTATATGATGTCATTGTTGTTTGATCACAAAGAGAAGAGATGTATTATTTTTCATTTCCAGTTAATAGTCCACAACCATCTTTTGAGTTAATTCCTACATGATAATATCCATTCTTCAAAGTATAGTTTCAAAGCCGTCGGGTAAAAGAACTTGATTGAATCTTTAGGGAAAGGTTTTATCTCTCTCCTCTTGTGTACATGCACAGGATGGAGAGTTTGTTTACTATTTGGAAAGTTTGATCTTCCTCTTGTTTACATAATAGATGATTAATATGAATTGTCATTTAAAATATTGTCTTTGTGGTGACTGAAACTACAATGTTTCATAGCGTTATGTATAAAATTATCTTAGAAGAGATAATAAGGATTTACCTACCTGGATGTCATTTTCTATAACCTTCATGAATAGATATTGTTTAGAAAAAAATGAGGTTGATTTGTTTGGATTGACCAAGTTTGTGGAAAAAATTCCATTTTCTGATTCAAAGTAAACTTAGTAATGAATATTGTTCCTATGTCATAGTTTATAAACTAGTTTTATTGAGATAAGATTTGATCTTTAATATTTGATACAAAATATTTCTTTACTAGACTTATATTTATTAAGGCTATATGATCATGATTTTAGTTTGTTTAATGGATGTTTGGAAATAGATATTACATTATGATTTTATGAGATCATTGCTATGCTTATTTTTTAAATGAATTACGAGGATAAAAAGATAGTTAAACTTATTATATTTCCTTATTTCAAATTAAAAAAACATGATTAGAGTGGATAATTCATGTCAATTTGTTGAAATGACCATGTATACAATTTTTTATCTCTCCTACAACATGTAGGATGGAGTAATAGTTATAAAGTGACTTAAAGGATTTGAAGTGCATGATTCGTCACACGGTATTTGATATTAGTATGTTTCAGATATTTGTATCAAATGAAATTATATTTTAATAAAATATGAAAAGTATCATTTTATGGTTTGAATGAAGGCAAGATGGACTAGTGTACTTTTTAGATTATCCGTTGAACATCATTTCTAAAACATATATTATCTTTATTGAGTATTAAATAAAGTACTTTCTATTTTTATTAAATGAAAAAGTTATATTGTTGTTTTACATTAGAGTATGTTTAATAGGATTGAAGTTATAATGTGAAATTATTTATGCTCTTATGATTTCATTATGATTGAATAACTATGTTTGTCAACACCATAGTTTGACGATGATAATGTTAGACAAAAAAAAGAAAGATAATACCGTACTTATGAAACAAAATATATATCGTTCACTAATGACAAAAAACTTATGAAATCATGTACTACCTTACTAAGCATTTAATTATGTTATTTAATGTGAAACATGATTGATAAAATTACTGATAATGAAAATGCTATGTTGCGATATTACAATATAATATGATCATAAGTAAGGATAATATCTAATGACAATACTATCATTCCTTAACGCAAACGAGTGAAGTGTATCGATACAATGAAAACAACACGACAAAACAATGAAGGATATTATTATACTTGCGACATTAAATATACTATTCACGAATGATGATAAGTATATTAGATCTTGTAATATCCTTATTAAGTGTTGAAAGGATGGTATTATATGAGTAATGATAAAATACGATGATTTACACACATCGGTATGAAACAAACATCATTAAGTTAATTATAAATTTTTATGATCTTATCATCGTATTTAAGTTATAAGTGTTTAGGGGATACTATTAACAACAATGTCCATGTGTGAGTTATTGTTAACAATTAACTATCCTCGTTGAATTTGTAGTTTCTTAAAGATGATAATTAAGTCATTGATGTGAATAATACATTACATGGAAGAAATAACATGAAGTTAATGTTTTAGTGTTGTTGTACTATAATATAAACAAGTACACTATTTGTGACACCATGATGACACATAAGTATACATGTTGTTTCAATTATTAACATTTACACTATTAAGATATGATGCTTCTATTAGTTCACCATGAATGAACTTATATGTTTTATAATGATTTATATGAACTATAGGTAAACAATATGTTGTCTTATAAACAACATAACATAAACATATTATAATGATTATTCAAAGGAAAATATATTTGATTTATTGCTTCATTTTGAGTGAGAAATTATAATATAGTGTGAAATGGATAAACGATATGATGACACCATGTTAAGTCATTATGGCACCTTTTTAGACTTAAAAGTGATAAAGTACCGATTTTAATAAAACAATGATTAAATATAAGTAATTATTTGGTATGGTAATCATTGTGTGCATGTATACTTTGCTTAATGCTAAATCAAATGAAGCACATAAATACAAACTTTGAAACTAACAATGCTAAATATCTAAACTCCTCTATTCTCTAACAACAAATAAATGAATGGACCTAAGTAAGCTCCATGGCTATCAAAATAGTTGTCCTTAATGTTCCAAGAACCTAGGAATGGGGGCTAATCAAAGTTGGGCTACAAGACCCTTTTGACACCTCCCATATGACCCAAGCACTTTAAGAAATAGGCTTAACTCTTCAAGATGATGAACTCTCAAAAGGGCAAGGTGCAAGCTCTTAGTCTCTTTACTATATGCTTTGCATTTGCTCTCTAAGGAGTTTAGGTGTAAGTAAAAAGGTAGGTGGAGGGCTCTTTATATAGCCCAAAGGATAAAGGATTCAACACATTCTCATGAATGTGGGATAAAGGTAAAACATGATTAGGAATGGATAAGGTTGCTTTATTAAAGGTAACCTTACTTTAGAAGAGTTTAATACATGTTTAGCAAGTCATGGGAGTTGGGGGGTGTTTTAATTAATCAAAGGTGATTAACTAATAGGTAGATGTAAGCTTATAGAAGATAATTAGAGGAATATTAGTACGATTTAGGCTATTAAAAGGGGATTAAATCAATTAAATATTGATTTATTGGTTAAATGGAAGGGAAAGCTAATTAATTAATAATAATTAATTAGTCTAGGTAGAAGGAGTGATTTATTAATGGAAGGTCGTTAATTAGGGTATTTGTTGGATAGGAAACTTAATTAATTAGCTTAGTGTAATTAATTAATGATGATATGAGGGAAAATGAGTGATTTTGATGATATGTCATTGATTTGCGAGAAAGGGGATAATTAGCGCAATTTAAGTATTTAAATTGCTTGGGCTTAATTATAGGTGTCTACATTTTCCCCTCTTTGGGGTGGCGTAAGTGATGCCACTTCAAAGATAGTAGATAGAAGAGATTTTGAAGGGATAGAAGAAAAATTAGTAGGAGGGAGAGATGCCCCCTCGAGTGTCGATGGGGTGATGAAGGAAGCCGATCGACGATCAAAAAAGATGAGAAGTAGGCAGAAGAATGGGGACGAGGTAGGATGCCCCGAGGAGAGGGAGAATTAGGGGTGAAAGGGAAGTGGTGTAGAAGAAATATGGATGAGAGGAGAGAAGAGCTTAACCTCTAGCCACTTATTTGTTTGGAACAAATTTGATGTCATCATATTGCCATAGGAACTACATCATCGGTCCTTATGAAAAATATAAGCATACGACAAAGGTAGAATGACATGAAAAGCCATACTACGAACAATTGTCCATTGCTGAAAGTACCAACTCCATGCAACATATAATAATGCAATGCAATACGAGAAGGAAACAAGCTCATATAACAGGGAAAACAAGTACAAATGCACATATCCAACCCAACAACGGTCAAGACAGTTGTACAAATGTTTTTTTATCAGTGCTGAAGAGATCAACAAGTTCGTGATTGATGACAAGGGTTAAAAATGATGCCCCAAGCAAGGATACATGCAAGGGGAAATGAAAATGGACACGGGGTCCATGAAAAGTGTTTGTGCACAATGAAACAGCACCAGGTAACCAAAAGTGCCCCAGAGTATAGACGAAGCAAGCAGATAGCTGTTGTGAATGGTTGTGAATCCGGTGATCCACGAGTCATATTAATCAGGGAAGATGTGAGACAAACCAACAGGATATGGATAAAATACCATGCACAAGACACAAGTTTCAGCCGTAAGAAGCAAGTTACCATTTTGTAGGGTGTTTTACTTTTTAGGAATTTTTAAAAATTTTGAATCTATATATATATATTGTTTTTGTTGTTTTCTTTCTATTGTTGTGTTTTTCTTGAAACAATTTTCTATATTTTCTATTGTTTTTGTGTTTTGTATATAATTTATATATTGTTTTTGTTGTTTTCTCGAAACAATTTTCTATTGTTTTTGTGCTGTCTGAAACAATTTTTTATTGTTTTTGTGTTTTTTGAAACAATTTTCTATTGTTTTTGTGTTTTTTGAAACAATTTTCTATTGTTTTTGTGTTTTCTCAAAACAATGTTCTATTGTTTTTGTGTTTTTCTCGAAACAATGTTCTATTGTTTTTGTGTTTTCTGAAACAATTTTCTATTGTTTTTGTGTTTTGTGAAACAATTTTCTATTGTTTTTGTGTTTTCTCAAAACAATTTTCTATTGTTTTTGTGTTTTTTCTCGAAACAATGTTCTATTGTTTTTGTGTTTTCTGAAACAATTTTCTATTGTTTTTGTGTTTTTAACAGTTTTCCAAAGCTATGTGCAGGTAACCAAGAAAGCATGGATGCCCCCAGCGTTAGGTGGGGAATATACAAGGGCAGAAGCCACACACTTATGAACAAGAAGGTGAAGTTCGTTGAGTTACCCCTAGTGTAAGATGGGAAATAACGAAATACCACATCCCTTACAGATGAATAGAAGAAGGAAAAGTTGGATCAAGGCTGGACTAGATGGTGTGCACAAGGAAACTCGAAGGCAGAACTAGGTCTAGGAAAAACACAACTACCCTTCTAATACAGAATGCTTGTGAACAACGAATCCTCCTGAGGTGCCGGAAACCAGTTTTCACCCAAGGACTTGTCCAAAGTGCCACAATTGCATGGTTTTCACTAGTGGATGACCTATTTTCTCTTTTTCTTTTTCTAATTTTTTTTTATTCTGATGTTTTTATATTTTTTGATTTTTTTTGTGATTTTTATGACTTTCTTGTGCCATGTTTAGGCATAAAACCTCTTAAGATGCATGGCATTCATGGGCTCCCAGAGCTCATCACCATTGGGGTGAGCCAACTTGTATGCCCCTGTGCCATACTTGGCAACTATGACATAGGGTCCTAACCAGTGTGGTTCGAACTTCCCTTTCTTTTCTCACTCTACTCTGGTGTTGAACTGGTTCTCCTTCATAACTAAATCACCCACCTCAAACTGGTGAGGGATGATTCTCTTGTTGTAGTTGCGGGAGATTCTATGTTGATATACCTTCAGGTGATTAAGAGCACGAATGCACCTCTCATCTAGGAGCTCTAACTCAGCCAATCTTGCCACTCGATAATCTTCATCCTTATCCAAATAGTCCTGAAGATAAATTCACAAGGATGGAAGTTTGATCTCTAAAGGGATGATAGATTCTATCCCAAACACTAGGTAATATGGCATCGCACCCGTAGGAGTGCGAATTGATGTCTGGTAGGCCCAGAGGGCTGGGTGGATTTGTAGGTGCCAGTTTCGACCAGTTTTACTAACCATCTTCTCCATTATCCTTACCAAAGTCTTGTTTGTTGCCTCGGCTTGTCCATTACCCTGAGGGTAATATGGCGTGGACCATTTCAATCTGATTTGGAACTGTTGGCAAAGACTTTTCACAGTTTTGTTCTTAAATGACTTCCCATTATCTGTGACAATGGCTGTAGGGATACCATATCGGCAAATAATGTGATTCATGATGAATTTAGAAATCTGTGCTCCTGTGACATAGGTTAAAGGGACAGCCTCCACCCATTTTGTAAAGTATTCTGTAGCTGTGATGATATGTGTATGACCATCAGATGAGGTAGGAGTAAGCTTCCCTATTAGATCAAGTCCCCACTTGGAGAATGGCCATGGGGTAGTGATTGGTTGCAATGGTTGCGATGGAGCATGGATGAAATTTCCATACTTTTGGCAAAGCACACATTTTCTAACATAATTACAACAATCAGTTTCCATGGTGGGCCAATAGTAACCTACTCTTAACAGTTTCTTAGCCAAGACCATTCCGTTTGTATGTGCTCCGCATACTCCTTCGTGTACTTCTTTAATTGCCTATATTGACTCTGTCACATCCAGACAACGTAATAGATTCCCATCGTAGCCATGACGATAAAGTGTACCTCCTAAAAGGGTGTAACGGGCTATCTGGCGAATCAGGATTTGCTTTTCAGAATTGGAGATATTGGGAGGGAAAGTACTGTCCTTAAGATAGGTGAAGATGGGTTCGTACCATGGGGAATGGGGACCAACAACCTCACAAGCTAGGAAAGATTCTGGCATGTCATACGTGGGCTGGCGTAGATTTTCTATGAAGAATGGCATATCATTGTTCCTTGGTGGAATATGAAGCATAGATCCCACCATTGCCATGGCATCTGCTGATCTGTTCTGTGCTCTTGGAATCTGCTCAAAGGTGATGCGCACAAAATACTCCTTTAGAGTTTCCACTAACTTTTTGTAAGGTATGAGCTTATCATCCTTAACTTTATACTCATCATTAACCTGTTTGATGATTAGCTGCGAATCACCTACAACCTTAACATGTTGAATATTCCACTTGATGGCTAGCTTCATCCCTATAATGAGTGCTTCATATTCTGCAATGTTGTTCGTGCAAGGGAAGGCCAGGCAGAAAGCCTGCGGTATAGGATCACCCGAAGGAGTAATAAGGACCACTCCTGCACCTGAACCATGAAACATAAAAGATCCATCAAAATGTATCTTCCATACGACAGATTCTTCAATGTAGAGAAAAGATGCATCTGGCAGATAGACTCCAGACTCAAAGGTTTTGTGCTTTGCAAAGGTGCTTCCGCTAGCTGGTCGGTAAGTACTTGTCCTTTAACTAATTTTTTATGGACAAATTCTATATCAAACTCACTGAGTAGAATGATCCAATTAGCCATTCTACCTGTGAGGGTGGGTTTGGACAACAAATACTTGAGTGGGTCGACCTTGGATATGAGCTTGGTCTTAGTATTTAGCAGGTAATGGCGAAGTTTCTGAAAGGTAAAAATGACGGCCAAGCAAGCCTTTTCAATCTGAGGATAATTAAGTTCATAGGTGATGAGGGTGTGACTAAGATAGTACACCACTTTCTCTTTATGGCTAAGGTCATATTGGGTGAGCAGCGCACCAATAGCGTATTGCGTAGTGGAAATATAGAGAAAAAGTGGTTCTCCTGGAGTAGGAGGCATGAGGACAGGTGGATTAGCCAGGTATTGTTTAAGCAAAGCAAAGGCTTGCTTGTTGATCGGGTCCCCAAAGGAAAGTGACGTCCTTTTTAAGAAAATGGGTGAATGAGTGACATTTATCTACAAGCTAGGAGATAAAGCAGCGAATGGCTTGAATTTTCCCTTGCAAGCTACGCAGTTGCTTGATATTCTCAGGTGGAGGCATTTCAGTGATGGCAGACACTTTAGCGGGATCTACCTCAATACCTCGTCTTCAACACAATGAAGCCCAATAGTTTCCCAGATAACACACCGAAGACACATTTCTTTGGATTCAATCTGACTTTGTATTCACGCAGGCGTTCAAAGATATGCCGCAAAATGATAGGATGATCCTCTCTTGTTTTGGACTTTCCCAGGATGTCGTCTACGTAGTCTTCCATGATGTCATGAATCATATCATGAAAGATTACTGTCATGGCCCACTGATAAGTTGCTCCCACATTCTTAAGGCCAAATGGCATCACCTGATAACAGAAGGTGCCCCAAGGAGTTGTGAAAGTTGTTTTGTGTTGGTCTTCCTCAGCGATCTTAATTTGATTATAACCTGAAAATCCATCCATGAGTGATAGCATTTCATACCCTGCGGTTGAGTCAACAATCATGTCAATGTTGGGCAATGGAAAGTCATCTTTAGGGAAAGCTTTATTGATGTCCCTAAAATCTGTGTAGATTCAGATACCGATAGGTTTCTTCTGGACAGGAACAATGTTTGATATCCATTCAGAATAATCAATTGGCCTGATGAATCCTGCTGCAAGTAACCTTTCCAACTCTTCTTTAACTAACAAGGCCACTCTTGGGTGCATCTTTCGGAGCTTTTGTTTGATAGGCTTAGCGTCTGCGTGCACAACCAGGTTGTGCACAACTAAAGTTGGATCTAAGTCGGGCATGTCTTTGTAAGACCATGTGAACACATCAATAAACTCTCGCAGTAGCATAGTGAACGTCTTTTGTTCTCTGGCTGAGAGTGATGCTCCCAATTTTACTATCTTGGGATCTTCTTCGGTACCAATATTGACATCAATGGTTTCTTCAACTAACAATTTTGATAAATCCTCCATATGCATAGGATCGGGAGGTAGGTTGAGATCTTCATCCAAGGATGTCTCTACGAGATTTTCATCCTTGGCATGGTCACTTTGTTTGTCCTTTGATTTTCTTATTTGTTTGTCAGCCAGTGCCTCAAAGAGGTTTTCACTGTGTGACTTGGACTTTGATTTTTGCCGAGGCTTTTCTTTAGAACTCTTGCCCTCACTTTTCTTTAAATTTTGCTGACCACGAAGTTCAGCCTCCTCGCTGAAGTAGGCGCAGGTGTCTAAGTCGATAAAGAAACCCTTCTTGTGATCTCTAATGGGAATTGTATCCCTTATGCCCATGAACTCTGCAATAGCCTCATCGTTCTCGAATAAATCTAGTGGCATGTGACGTTGTTGGTCCCATTCAACAAGGGAAGGGTACACAAGGTCAAGGGTCGGTTCGGTGGGGGTTATGGTCAGGACAACATTGTTCATGAAAAGGTTCGTGGAGGCCAGATCCTCATATAGGCTACAATGGGAATCCGTATTGTCTAGGTACTCGAAGCTATCCTCATGCTCAGAACAAGTCACATCTTGATCGTTGGGGTGTGCTCCATAAGGGGGAATCCCAATGCCATATCTTTCTATTTTGAAATGTGGAAGAGGGACTGGTTCTCTTTGTCCTTTTTCATTCCTCCCACATCCTAGGCCTTTGTAGCCCATGGAGTACATCATTCTCCTAGATTTTTCATATTTCGGGGTTTGATAACAAGATGGTTGAGTGTCCTCAGGGACCCAAGTAGTAGGTGGATCAAGTAATTTTTCCTCAGCTAACAAGCCTCCAGGTAGGAATGACCCAATAGTGTGTTCCTCTCTAGGTCTCCTGAAGTGGTAGTTGGGTCGACCTCTAGTCTTGGGTGACAAGGAGAGCTCAGAAACCAAGAGTGCTTGTTGTACATTATACTCCCCATAGCTATATTCCAGAATTTTCATCTCCCATGAATCAAATGGAGATGTGGAAGTGGACACCCCATGAGCATAAAAACTAAGAGAATTGAAATCTACTCGAGATTCTGTGGCCTTAAAATGAAGAGGGAAAGCTATATCTGTGGAGGGACATGCATATGTACCCTTTCATGAAAAGTTATTAAGAGCTCTACAATGAGCAAAGGGATTTGAATCTCTTGGTATTGTAACTGTATGTCCCTCATGCTTCAGCTTGATGCATTGATGAAATGTTGATGGCACGGAAGAATGTCATGAATCCATGGTCAGCCTAGAAGCATATTATATGGAAGTTCCAAGTCTAGGACGTGAAACTTTGTCTGATGGTAAGTGGGGCCCGCCTCCATGGGGTAGCGTAATGGTGCCTGCTGACTCTTTTTCTGCGTTGTCGTATGCGGTGATAGTAATAATATGGGACTCAATAACTTCCTCCCTATGTCCCAATTGTTTGACTAGCTTAAGCGTGCAGATGTTCAATCCCGATCTGTTGTCCACAAGCACTCGTTTGATTTTCCTACGGGTGAAAACTACCTTGATGTATAAGGGAAGATTATGTGTAGGATTCATGGCAGGGATCTCCCTATGGTTGAAAGTAAGATGCTCACTTGATGCAATATTTTCCACTGCGGCTTGAAGGTATGTAGGATCAACTTCTAAAGGCACTCCCGACCCCTGAAGAGTTTGATAAAAAATTTCCTTATGCACATTGGATATCTTAAGAAGATCGAAGATCGAGATCTTAGCAGGTGTCCTCTCAAGTGGTTCTAAATGGTTATATTTATCACTTTTTGGGGTCAACAGAGAGGGTTCCGGAATCACGAGGTGGGCACGCCTTGTTACCACGGTGAAGTCCTTTCCCTTGATCCATATGGTATTGACACAATCAGCAGGTGCAGTGAATACATCCGATAAGCGAATCGTAATGATTGTTATCTCTTTTCGTATATAATTAATTCGTGACTTTATAGGTTTGGGATGACTCTCCCCGATCCGGCTTTGTCTATTTTCTGACTTATCATGTTTGGGGAATGGTTCCTTATAAATCCCCATTTTCTTATTAGGTGTTTGCATGTGGCCAGGTTTATCCACCTCTATCTCCCCATTGTCAATGAGGGTCTTGAATATAGTGGCAAAGTCACAAACATTTGTCTGTTTTATGACCTTTAACGCGATGCATTTCACAATATTCATGCTCCTTATACCATGAAGGTTTAGGAGCATTGTCATCAAATAGTTGTATTGTAGGATAGGTCATCATGTTGGCCACATCCAACTATTTTAGTATGAGGGGAAAACGGTTCATTGAGGGAGGTGAATGTTCGTCTCTTTGGTGGTGGTTAAATTAGGCCCTTGGTTAGTTTAAAAGGTTGATTGGTTTGGACCGTTTGAACACGTTTGGAATCAGTGATTCCATCTCCCACCACGTTTTTGTTTTTGTTAAATATCCTTCGGCTTTTCAGTGGGTTTGACACTTTGGTTGTCTTTAGATTGGGTTTTGAGGGTGCCTTTGGAAATGAGAGCCTTTTCTATTTGAATCCCTTTCTCGATAACCTCCTCAAAGGTGCAGACACAATGCATTTGGAGGTGGAAATCTATATCTGGGTTGAGATTAGGGATGAAAACACTGACCATACTGCTTCTCAGGGAAAGCGCAAGGGAAGTGTCTAGCTATCCCTCTCCATCGTTGGAGGAAGCTGGCAAAGGTCTCATTTGGGCATTGTTTTGTGCCGCACAAGTCTACCATGGTGACGTCACTCTCTATGTTATACAAGAAATGATGCATGAATCTTTCTGCCAATTCTAGCGAAGTGAAAATTGATCCTTGTGGTAAGCGCATAAACCATTCCAATGCTTGACCTCTGAGACTCTTAGGAAAAAGTTTGATGAGGTAATTATCACTATAAGACACCTTTTGACATGCCATGTAGAAATATTTAACATGATCCCTTGGGTCTCCCTTTCCTTTGTATTTTTCGAACTTTGGCATATCAAATTTCTTTGGAAAGGGTTGAAGGGTCATTGTCTTGTCAAAAGGATAGGGGCATAGTTCTTCGTATTGGTATTTCCTAATACTCCCTATATTTCTTTCTTATATGCTTGCAAGCATTGCTTTCATATATTGCACTTCTTGTGTGAGCAATTTTTCTCTAGTGGGAGAAGCGGGGACATGTACACAATGATACTCCTGTGTGTTCTTATCCTTGGTTTTCTCGATGGAGTTCGTGGATCCTAAACTTAGGCCTTGACTTTTGAACGTTCTTGTTTGTGTCTTTATGTACCTGGAAAGTAAGCAAAGCTAGTTGTCGGCTTAGGTTACTAAGTTGTTGTTGGATTGTGACTTGGTTTGTGTCTTCTTCTTCTTCTAAAGGTTTTTCCTCTTCGTATTATGGAGGCTCTTCCCCTGTTTCATGTTCTATCTTATTTCTTCATGGCACTTTGATGAGGGGTATTCTATGCCCTACCACTTTATCATTTTATGTGTAAGAAGTGGAAGCATTCCCACCTATTAAAATATCTTCCATATTGATAAGGGGGCATTCTTCCTTAGTAGTGTCATTTGTAGGTAATATTGGTTCATTCTCGGTGGGCAATTTGGCCCCTAATTCCATGACCCGTGCCAAAACTCTATCTTTGTTTCTAAGGAGAAAATCATCTAGTAGAGTGGGGTCAAAATCAAATTCTGCGTGTGGTGATTCTAATTCATTTCCACTATGATCAACCATCTCTTCGGTTTCCTTTTCTGCAGAAAATAGTGGCCCTAGAGTCATGTCCAATGAAGGGGTTTGACCCTTGTATGTTAGAGGTCTCCCAAGCATGTGCTTGTTGTTCATCATATGTCTGTTTCTTCAACCCTAGACGCATGTTTTGGGAGCCATGTTTTTGTGATAAGTTTCACTAAGGTAAGTTTTAGATTTGTTCAAAATTCAATGACTACCCCTAAGTGAAACAAAAGATAAAATTGCTAAGAGTATGAATGTGTCAACAATGTGAGAATACCAATATGATAGAGTGATAAATCACTCGTGATACAAGTGTTTGGTACCAAAACTTAATCAAATGAAATACTTCCTAGACTATGTTTCAAAGTAATTTGCAATGCCAGATGATTAACAAGATGTCTCCACTTATGCCAAGTTCAAAGGAATGAACAAGACGTAAGTAAATACATGAAGTTAAATGTGATCTCCCAATCAAGATATACGAAGAGTGATCTCAAACTTGATTAAGACCTATATCTCAAAAAGTACCAATTACAATTTGTGAATGACACAACAATATCACCAAGATATGTTAACCCACTTTGCTAGAAAGTGAAGTATTGATATCGAGGTGTTATTGATATAACACACACAAATGTTAACACCTAGCACTCTTTGAAATCAAGGTAATAATAGAACCGAACTAAAAATCTCAAAGGTATAGCTAGGAATAGTTAAAAATGTGTGCAGCGTAACCGTACAATATAGGTATTTATGTCAAGTTTACAAGAAACAAGAAGCAAATATTGAAATTGTAAATGATACGAGACAAACAAGTTAACTCCTCTATGGAAGTCTGCGGTGATGAACCATGCCTAACTACAATGACGATCTTGACATGGGTATGAAGATCACAATGGCTACCAAATGACGTGAAAATGCCTCCGCTCACTTTAGATGTTTCACTAACCCAGCCGCAAACATGGATGGGTGTAAACAGACATAAAAGTGAGAGAAACAGTCAAATGGTAACACAAAGGTAATCACGCCTCTTTTGATCAACAAAGTGTCAAAAGAATATGAAGGAAATAAATCAAGAAAAAATGATGAAAAATGCTAGCCTCACTTCAGTAGAGTTTCACCTCGCCCTAAGGCAAGTAAAAATTAGGCAAAAGTAATACGTCACACGTTTCTCAAAAAGAAGGTTCACAACTCAACACTTTTTTCAAATGGTCAAAGTGGGCTCCTAGCCAAAGTATATTCTCCTAGGTGGTTCTCTCACCCTAGGTGTTACAAAGTTGCCATGAGCGAGCACGATTTACCCAAAAAGTCACACTGACTAGTTTGGGAGTATCTAGGCTTTACTTTACCCCCTTCAAGAACAGTAGGCAACTAGTGCATCTACGTGTACTATTACTGGGGTCACCACAACGGACAACCTATAAATCGCTATCTCACAAAGGAATCACTAGTCAAGTAGGTAGTGCGGAGCACTTCCCATTTCATCCACAAGGTTCCCTCTTGCATGGACTACTTTGGGGTTCCTGGAACCACCCCCATTGTTGTAGCTTAAGGCATTATGCCAAAGGGGTTATGTTCAAGTTGAGTGGAGAGGGACGTACCCTTTTCCGAAACCTGCAATACAATGTTTTGAATATGTTGTTCTTTTTATCTTGTTTAATTAGGTGTGGTTTGCTTGAACACCTTTTGGCAACCTGTATAACAACTGTATTAGTAGTTTTTGATTTTATTTTGGTTCCTCCTTTCTTTGACAAGTGTTTTTAGGTCCTGCACTCAAGCATTAGTAGTTCTCCAAGAAAATCACATTATTTAAAAGAGGATTAAGAGTTGCTTTTGATTCTCAAGATCATCCAAGGATGCAAGAGAAGATCATACACAACAAATAATATAACTAAAAAGTAAAGAAAATCTTTTCAATCAATGAACCATACAAAATTCTTGATAAATGTTCATTCCCCTAAACCAAAAGTGAAAGATGAAGTTTCCAATTTACCAAATATTATAAAATGAAGAATAAAGTTGTTTTTGATTCTCAAGATCACTTTAAGGTGCAAGAGAAGAGCATACACAAACTTTATTCCAACTATATAGAAATGGAAAACTTCAAATCAAAGGACTATTGAAAAATGCTTTGGAAAAGGTTCATTCCCTTAAACCAAAAGTGAAAGATGAAGTTTGCAATTTACCAAATGTTATAAAATGAAGAATAAATTTGCTTTTGATTCTCAAGATCACCCTAAGGTGCAAGAGAAGAGCATACACAAAATTTATCCCAACTATATAGAAATGGAAAACTTCAAATCAAAGGACCATTGAAAAATACTTTGTAAAAAGGTTCATTCCCTTAAGCAAAATGAATAATCAAGTTTCCAAGTTTAATCACAATGTTAACAAGATATATAGATCAAAGTTATTTTTGATTCTCAATATCACCAAAAGTTTCAAGAGAATATCATACACAAACTTTGGTCTAAATCGAGGAAGCACGGAAATACAACATTCATCAAAACATTAGACATGTTAGAAAATGACCATTTTTACAATAACAAAAAATCCTACTATTTATATAATTATAAATCCATTAAATTTATGTTTTCATTGAATATTTAACTTTAATACCTTTCCAACACAAAAAAAATGGAGTCATTTCAAGTTCGGGAGCAAAAGCTATGGCCTTCGGAAGATGGGTTACGCATATGCTCTTATGCTCATGGGTATGCACTTGACATGCACTCAATAAATGTAAAAAAAAACGTCCCTTAATCTACAAAAAGGGTAAATTTTTCCAACCAAGATTCAATTTTGACAACAACCCATCACATTAATATATGAATAGAAGACTCAACGCTATCAAACATTAACATACATGCTCAAAAATTTAAGATTTTCAAGAAATTGACAAAACTAGCATGTAGAATGATGAAAAAGTAAGCTCTAAAAATGAAAACATGATGAAATCTTGAAATTTTCTCACCAAGATTAAATTTTGACAGCAATACCATCACATTAATATATAAATAGAAGACTCAGAAATATAAAACACTAACCTACATGCTCAAGAATTGAAAAATTTTCAAGAAATTGACAAAACTAACATGTAAAATGTTGAAAAAGTAAGCTCCAAAAATGAAAAACATGATGAAATCTTGAAATTTTCTCACCAAGATTAAATTTTGATAGCAACCCACCACATTAATATGTAAATAGAAAACTCAGCACAATCAAAAACGAACCTACATGCTCAAGAATTGAAAATTTTCAAGAAATTGAAAAACTAGCATGTAAAATGTTGAAAAAGTAAGCTCTAAAAATGAAAACATGATGAAATCTTGAAATTTTCCCATCAATTCAAATTTTTACAGCACTTCACCTCCTTCATACCTACAAGGAATACCCAACACATGCAAACTCAACAAAACAAGTTAAAAAAAAAACAAGTTGGATCAACATGTGTAAAAGAGGGTTAGTAACCAGAAACTAGAACTTAACTACAAAAACTTGAAATTAAGTGCAAAGGACAATGGAGTAAGTCCCACCGGGCATGCCAAATGCGTGCATGTATACTTTTCTTAATGCTAAATCAAATGAAGTAAGAACTACCACCTAAAATAGTTCTACAATTTAGCTAAAACAAAGCATAAACACCATCATGATAAGAATTAAACAAGGGTTAGATGCTAGCATTCATCAATACAAACTTTGAAACTAACAATGCTAAATATCTAAACTCCTCTATTCTCTAACAACAAATAAATGAATAGACCTAACTAAGTTTCATGGCTATCAAAATAATTGTCCTTAATGTTCCAAGAACCTAGGAATGGGGGCTAATCAAAGTTGGGCTACAAGACCCTTTTGACACCTCCCATATGACCCAAGCACTTTAAGAAATAGGCTTAACTCTTCAAGATGATGAACTCTCAAAAGGGAAAGGTGCAAGCTCTTAGTCTCTTTGCTATATGATTTGCATTTGCTCTCTAAGGAGTTTAGGTGTAAGTAAAAAGGTAGGTGGAGGGCTCTTTATATAGCCCAAAGGATAAAGGATTCAACACATTCTCATGAATGTGGGATAAAGGTAAAACATGATTAGGAATGGATAAGGTTGTTTTATTAAAGGTAACCTTACTTTAGAAGAGTTTAATACATGTTTAGCAAGTCATGGGAGTTGGGGGGTGTTTTAATCAATCAAAGGTGATTAACTAATAGGTAGATTTAAGCTTATAGAAGATAATTAGAGGAATATTAGTATGATTTAGGCTATTAAAAGGGGATTACATCAATTAAATATTGATTTATCGGTTAAATGGAAGGAAAAGCTAATTAATTAATAATAATTAATTATTCTAGGTAGAAGGGGTGATTTATTAATGGAAGGTCGTTAATTAGGGTATTTGTTGGATAGGAAACTTAATTAATTAGCTTAGTGGAATTAATTAATGATGATATGAGGGAAAATGAGTGCTTTTGATGATATGTCGTTGATTTGCGAGAAAGGGGATAATTAACACAATTTAAGTATTTAAATTGCTTGGGCGTAATTATAGGTGTCTACAATCATAACTACTTTTATAGTGTCATTAGGGATAATAAAAAAATGTCGTTGACAAATAAGGTGCGTTATGGAAAATAGTGAAACATAAACTTGGTCATATCGTTAGTATACCATATTGATATAAGTTGTTCTATGAATGGCCTATGATGACCAAATAATAATTAAATGAGCTATTCTTATTGAATATTAAACTTATGTGAATGAGACTATGAAAGAAACTATCTATGAAATGATTGTATCAATAAAACAAGATAATTTATCTTATAGCCTTTAATAATCATTGTGATACGACAAGTACAATGAGATATACTTAATGAAGGTAATAACTCTGTAATTTACTATGAATCTCTATCGGAAAAGTGAATGTTATGTTTTGATACTAAACAACCTATCGTAAGATCAATTCATCTACTTCACTATTATGGATAACTGTAAAATGTAAACAAAGTGTAGTCATTATGTCTTATCATCCTATCGGTGGTAACCTACCCATACCAACTTTGGATGACTATGGGAATGATAGTGAGGACATAACGTAATGAAAAAATTCATTACGTGGCCTCTATATTTCCCATAGGGATCCTAATGTGACATTGATAGGATTTCTTCACTAGAAAGATGAGCCATGGTATTTGTTTCTTCAGACTGAAACTTAAATAATTAATGAACGGAAATGAATTCTTATAACTACCTTGATACAATTGTGCGGTGAAGTGAAGATAGTTTTGTAGGCTAGTATGCAGTCACAAAACTGGATTGCTAGTGCAATACCAGATAACTATGGCCATAGTAGTACAAATGAATGATTGCATTGTATGTTCACCATTTATTTTTTTAGAGTTGTCTTGAGTTGGAGGGAAGTAATTGAATACATTACTGGTTGGCAATAAAAATATGTGCAAGTTATCTTAACCTATCAAAACATTTAACCAAAAGTATACCATGTATACACACTCATGTAGAGTGGATTAAGGGAGATCAGGAAAGATCTAGGACCCTTACAATTGTACATGGTTATTGCATGCTGTCAAGATGGATTATGGAAAACTAATAATGATGGATTACTTAGTAGAGAGCCGAGTAATAATGATATTCATTACAACATAAAAGGAACTTAAGGGATTTGTTTAAATAATATTTTCCCTTAATTCGGATGAATCATAACATGGGTGTTACGATATAGTGTCATAGAGGTATAGCCAAGCAGTAGGTAACAACGTTGAAAAGTGCAAAAAAACATATGGTATAAGCTAAAAATAGAAAATGTCATAAACCCAAAGGTGTAAATAAAATAATATGGAGGATTATCCTAAATGGTGGATAACAATGATTAAAAGTGCAAAAACCATGAGGTAATTAGATAAATCCAAGCAAGACCATGAACCTTAGAGAGGTTGTGAATAATACTGCGGCAATCCAATAGGAAAGAAAAAGGACTAAAATTTTGAAAGAGTCGATAATTCTATCATATATGGTTGAGAAGGAAAAAATGAGAGATGGTAGCTGAGTACCAAAACTCGCGAGCTCCTTTAAGAATGAAAATTCTTGAGAAATTGAGCATTTGTCAGTTCGTTGAAAATATGGATTTCATTGGTTTGAAGGTGATATGTGTTGGGACCGATGATATCTTTGATGAGGTAATGAGCCCACCATTTCTTAACGTATTTTACTTATTTTTCATTTGTGTAATCAAGCTTAAGAATGAGGTCACTCATGTCTAAAGTACACGAATAAACACATTTATTATGTCAACAAGGAATTGTTTTTGCTTATGATTTTGAGTGTAATCTCTATCATGTCATTCTTCTAATAAGTCAAGGTCATGGAGACAGGATTTATGGAGCTCCTCATCTGGAATGATAATGTGAAGGGAAATTCAGATCAAAGGGAGTTCCACCTCGATTAGAAGAAGCTCCCTAACTCCATACATAAGTAAAAATGGGGTTTCCCTAGTGGCCTTACGTACATTAGTGTGGAATTCCCATAATGTAGGATATAGATTTGTGTTCCAATATGTGCGTGATTCACAGACCATATCATTTAGGATTTTGTTTGTGGATTTGACATGTCTTGCATTTTGGATGATATGGTGTTGAGAATTGATGTTTGATTTTGAACTTAGCACAAAGTTTCTTCATGCATTTACATTGTAAACTCCCACCATTGTTAGATATTATGGTATGGGGAATTCTAAAGTGGAAAATGATTTGGTTAAGGATGAATTGGGATGTAGTAAGGCCATACATATTGGTGAGAGGCATGGCTTCAACCCACTTAGTGAAGTAATCTATGGTTGTGATGATGAATATATGACCATCTTGGGATTGAGGTATTTTTCAGATGTAATCAAATCCCCATTTACTGAAGGGCCAGAGAGCTGCAATGGATTGTAACTCGGTCATATGGGAATGAATCAAATAATCATGATATTTTAAAGGCTAGCATTTCTTGGTGAAATCATGAGCATCAACTTGCAGTGTGGGCTAATAGTACCCCATACGTAGGAATTTGAGTGTAGTAGCATGACCATTACAATGGCCACCGCAAGTGCCCCCATGCTCCTCCTCTAAGGCAAGGGGAACCTCATCTTTTTTAACACATTGGATCAGGGTACCTTTAAATTTTTAATAGTATAATATGTCATATTTAAGCATGTATTTAAGAGCCTTTTTGTGTATTCGTAGTAGCGCTCGAGGATTAATACCTTCTTAGTAAGTATGGAATTGTATAAATTAACAGATGTCAGTATACCAAAGCTCCCATGTAGGGATGTGTGGCTCGACCTGACATAAATCTTGGATGTTTAAAGGGGGTGAAGTGACTGGATGTTGGAAAATTTGTATAAGGGAATCCTCATGGGAATCAAAATGTGATTGAAATTGAGTGGTAGATGTGGCCAAAGAGTCGGCCAAGGAATTCTATTTATGGGGGATAAATTTAATGGTAAATGAGGTGAATCTTGGTGTTAATTATTAAACTAAGTCATAATAGGATTTTAGGTTTTCACTTCAACATTGGTATATACAACTAACCTATTGATACATCAGCTGAGAATCTCCCATGGCATGGAAATAGGAGACATCCTTAGCTAAGGAAGATTATATACCTAGAATAAGAGCCTCATATTCTGCAATGTTGTTGGTGATTTCAAATTCAAGATGATATGAAATGGAAAGGCCTGGCCAGAGGTATCGGCGATAACACAACCTACTTTGGATCCTTGGAGGCACTTTTCTCCATCAAAGTGCAATTCCAATGTATCCTCTTAGAGATCAATGGTGATCTCCTTCTCTATGATTTTGGTCATTGGTTTGGTGTTGGTGAAGTAAGTGCTTCAATATTGGCATTAGAGGAATACACCTCAAAGCCGATCATGAAGCAATAATAGTAGTATTTTATGGAGATAATGTTTTTATGCCCTCAATGAGGAGGATATACTCATCGGGTAATGCATTTTGAATGGGTTGAAGTACAGATATGTGGAGACATCTAATTGGTCTGCTATGACTTGGTATTTTCATTTTCTGTTGTGTGATGATGTGAAGGTTAGAATCCATAAGAAGGGCCATCCATTTCCCATTACAATACATGGGTAGGATATCATGTGAGAATATTTCTATAGAGGATCTATATGGATAATGACGTGGGTGGTTTGATATAACATATAGTGATGCAATTTTGTAGTGGAATACTATATGGTGAGAAAATCCCTTTCAATGGAATTGTACCACGTTTCACAATCTAGTAAGGCTCGACTAATATAGTAAATGACATGCTCCTTTCCCTTTTCGTCTTCCTGTGCTAGAATTTCCCCAACAGACACCAAAGTGGAAGAGGTGTACAACAGCATATGGATATGGCGAAGGAGGTTATAATGTCGGTAATGAGGATAAAGAGTGTTTCATATTGTCAAATTTTTGTTGACAATCTTTGGTCCATTCAAGTTTGGTTGATTTTTCAATTAGGTTGTTTATAGCATGAGTACGATTGGTAAAATTGGGGACAAATCGTCAGATTGCCCCAAGTTTCTTGAGAAAAGTACATATATTTTCTATGTATGTATTGAGCGGGAAAAAATGCCTAAGAACTAGCCATGTGCAGAGGTTTGGAATTTCATGTAAGGGGTGCGCAAAGGGGCACATGTGTATATAAAGGATCAACACATGAAGGTTTGCGCATGAGCAGACATATTCTGGGACATAGCCGATTTTCTAAAGACACGGCTAAGAATAGAAAATTAGAGGAAGAGTGGCATCCAAACAATTTCTATAAATATAGAAAAGCAAGATGGCTTAGGACACACATAAAAATAGTTATGTTTAGAAAAATCACATGAAGGGATACAAAAAGATATGCACATGTCGAGCTAATAATAAGAAAAAATAAAGGACTATATTTAGGTTTATCTATTATTAGCATAGAATGTAAAAGAATACATGATATTTTTATACACACACCTATTATTAAGAAGGTTCATGAAGTAGTGAAGGGAAAGTCCCCACCCTTATATATAGGTAGTGCATCTATGTTAGAGGGTCTGTAAGTGCATTTGCGAGTTAGAGCTTCTTGAGGGTTTCAGTGTTATGTAGTCATGAGTGTTGGAAATTGTATGAGAGCATACAAGTTCTATAAACGAATGTACTAAGGTTTTTGTAATCATCTAATGGTTATGTAATATAATTATGTTCACGACGGTGTTCAATAATTTTAGTGTTATTATTCTTCTTGAATGATTTGTTTCCTTATTATATGTGTTTTCCGAATTGTCTTGGCTATGATACTTGTTTGTGCGTAAATTGGTATATTGATTATGAATATGGTAAATATGCATGCTAACCTTCTGATAGGAATAACAAAGGAGGGACCTGGTGGCTACGCACACTTTGGTTGAGCATTCAGATATGTATGGATGAAATGTTAATTCACATAACTATTGATTGGGTAGATAAAATACTACATTTTGGTTACGTATCTGGGACCTATTTTTAATTTTTCTACCTGGATGTTTCATGCAGATGACGTATTGAATGTATTTGGAGAATATTGAGAGATGGATAAAATACAAACAAGATGCATTTGCATAGAGATATAACACTAGACTTGACTTTGATGCACGAAAGTGGATGGAAGATAACCTATTTAACTACTTGTATGAGATGTTCTTCAACTTCTTCCCGATAGAGTTATACCAGTGGTTAGAAACTTACGCATTAAAATTTGATTTTCCCAAGGAAGAGAGTTTGGATGCAGGAAGACTATCAGATTCTTTTTTATTCAAATGAGACATGGACTAGATTCATGGATCATGTTGGGAAGGTGTATTGCATAACTATACTTTGGAATATGCAATCTTGACATATTCATGCCATGAGGAAGAAGCTTTCAAGTTTTTTTGTGAGCCCAGAGGATCATATTTGCGTGTGATGCCCTTAGCTATCAAGATCCTAATGATATAACTTGGACTGGAAATATTACCTATGGATAGCTAAATCCCCACCGCGCATAGGGGCATGAACATGTGTGGAGAAGGATGACAGTGACCCTGGAAAAAGAGAGGCAGAGAGAGGAAATACGACTCAAGTATAATGAAGTGTGATAGAGGGAAGTTGATGGAGTGTTAATTTCGAGAAGAAAGATTACTAGCAAAGGTTTTGAGATCCCCATGGAAGACGAGGAGCTACAATATCATGTAATCCCAACATTGGGAAAACTAAGTAGAGAGACCCCATCATCTTCTAATGATAGCATGTTAGAGGAGAGAATGAGAACTAAGAGCATGTATCTAACCTAATCTAGCTACCTAGCCCTTGCGTAAGGTGTTTTGGATCTTGAGGTAGCTGTCAAAAGGAATTGTAGTGAAGGAAAAAAAACATGATCTCCACATTGGGAAGGAGATACTGGTAGATATAATTTAGTTATAGCTCAGCAAGTGTAATAGACTAGGGACATGCACATGAAAGTGCAACAGGTGCCACTTTTTGTGAGTAATTTTGGAGGATTTTTTATAGGTATGTCACCAGGAAAAAGTGTTGGTGCACAAACCATTAGAAGAAATCCTATAGGTGATGCTATAATGCAAACAATAGGTTCCTAGTTCAGCACCACAATTGGGACACAAGAGAGTTCATCCAAAGGACCGCAAGTATGGCAGGTGGTGTGAGAGGCTCAAAGGGTTCAAGTTAGCCATTGAGTGGAGGAAATCCTAGTGGAGGTTTAGGATCTAGGTCTGGTCCTAACCTAGGGCAGGGTCTGCAACCACCTCCAAACCAGCCTTAGAAGACAATACCTCAATAATTAGAGCATCAGATACCTCAAGTCTTCTTTGAAATGTTTGTTCACTTTCCAGAGTATAGAGGTGTGGAGGATAATGTTGCACATGTGCACAAGTGTGAACTGCTATGGAGATCAAAGGGGATTATAAATCCTGATAGAAAGGCAAGATAATTTTCCATCACAATTTAAGTGCATGCACACAATTGGTATATAAAGTATGATCCACACTAGAATATGGTGGATTATGATGCTTTGCACACTATGTTTTTGGCTGAGTTCCACATTCTAAAGTTTAAACAATAGAGTATCAATGTAATCAAGGACATCAAACAAGGTTTATCTTTAAGTGTAAGGGAGTATGATACATGGATTAATAATCTCTTGTCTAATATGTTCTATGACATTTGTAAGAGCTAACATGCACAATGGTTTTTTGACTCTGTTTCGAAGGGATTTGTCACACAAGAAATATACTGATCCATGTGAGGCTTTAGAAGCATCTCTACTCATCAAAGCGGTTGTGAGTGAGATATTGGAGTAAGTCCTTTTATGGAGGCACATATAACAACTACAACTAAAAAACTAGAGAAGATTTCTACCAATTCAACGCATGAGACATGCAATGGGTTATGGTGCACTGATTGTGATGTTGAGGGACATACGAAGGATATTTTCCTATGTAGGAATGCACGTGTTTTGTTACAATCTTGTGAGATTTTCCACAAGAATCATGATGTATGGAATTTCCCTCTCTTACAACATGTAAAAATGAAGAATGTATCCATGTATTACAATATTTTTGATGTGTACACCCATGATACAAAGGATTGTTGGTTGATAGACCAGATTCATGAGGCATGTGAGACTAGATTACTGTAAACCATTGTAACAAGTAGTTTTCAGGTGCAAGAAACTCAACCTACTGAAGGGTGCGGTAATGAAGGTGGATTCTGAGGTGGATATAGGAGTAGAGGCTGTGGTGGTAGAGGAATATTTACGAGTGGTGTATGTAAGTGAATAAACTAAGCTAAGTTAATAAATGAAAAATAACACCAAGTAGCCTGCATAACTAAGATAATCTATCAAAAACACCATGATAAAGCTATTTAGGGGAAAAACCAACTAATGTATCCAATTAAACATGAAATGCTAAGCCATCCCTTATTATTTTTTATGGGATTTCTAAATTGTAGTTGCTCCTTTTGTTGAACTGATCATGACTACAATGTGATCAAAGGAACATTATCTCCATGAAGAGGAAAGGATCTCACCAATATGGCTTAATTTCCATGCATGGTTCTTCCTTTACTATTCTTTTACAAATAGAGGATATAATGGATGATAGATTAATAAGCTTTTAAAATTAGAAATTATCTTATCATGTGCATATAGTGTAAAAGTGAAACACTAGTGTACTACGTTCTTTATATAGCTTTCCAGTTTTGGAGAAGCTTACAACCTAGTGAACATGGGATAAAGGGAAAGTAGAATTAGAAAGGGATATGTATGATTATAAGATATTTATTAGAGATTAACAACTCATGGGAGTTGGAGGTGATTTAATTAATCAATTAGGATTAATTAATAGACCAAGATAAGCTTAAAAAGCCATTTGAAGATTATTTAGAAGGAAAATAGTAGAATTTGAAGGATTTGAAAGGGGGTTTAACTAATAAGAAGGTTTATTTGTTAAATAAGAGATTGAAAGGCTTAATTAATTAATAATGGTTAATTAATTAATAAAAATAGGATTATAACTAATGAAGTAACGTTAATTGACATCTAGGATAGGGAAAGGCTAGTTAATTAACACAGTGTCGTTAATTGACCAACATGAAGGGGAATGTTAGATAATTAATGGGAAATCACTAATTATAATGAAATGATAGAAAATAGGATAAGATGTGAAATGTTAGTATTAAAACTACGTAGTCAAATTTAGGTGTCTACATTTTCCCCTCTTTAATGTGGTGTAGTGCAAACGATGTCATTTCAAATATAGTAGACAATTACATACAATTAAATTTTGTAAGGGTTGAAGAAAAATTAGTAGGATGAAGGATTCCCCCTCGAGTTTTGACAAGGTGATCGAAGAGGTCAATTGATGCTCGAAAAGAAGAAAGGAAAGATCACAACAAAAGAATAAGACACTGCATCGATGAAGATTCGAACTGATCCTAGTACGAAATTGTTCAAAGTGATTGATTGGAAAAGAAATCTCAGGATTCTATGTGTGAAAGAAACAAGGGATGGTGGATGATGAAAATGATTCCTATTACCCCAGATCATGTGGAAGAAAAAATCATAACAATGAAGGGGATTCAAATTGGGTCTGGATGGCCATTGTTAGAATTGATAAAAAGAGTAGGATCTCGTGCCTCAATTGGAAGAAGCAAGGGAGGAGGGAAGAATTGAAAAGTTATAGGTAGAAAATTAGTTAGAATGGAAATAGGAAGATAGATGAAGAATGTGAATACCGTGACGTAGCTAACATAACATCAGGCTCGAAAGTAACTATTTATTTGATATAAACATATAACAAAAGTGTAAAATGACATGAAGAGCCATAATACTAATTTTTGTTCATTGTTAAAGGACCAAAAGAAAGTAAAATACATAAAGCAATGTTGTATGAGAAAGTAAACAAGCATACCAACAAACAAACATAACTAGACAAACAACGTTTAAGAAATTTGTACCAATGTTTTTGTTATCCATCTTTAGTTCCCAAATGTTCGAGTTATACAAAAAGAGTTAAAATGGTTCCCCAAGAAAGGATACATGCAAGGGGAATAAGTAGAGGACATAGAAGTCCCATTAAAAAGTAATTGTGCACTATTAAACTATCCCAAACAATGATATATGCAAGGGAAGACATACATAACGAGGAAACTAGCCTTGTTAATGAAGGAATATCAATATGATCTACATGTCGTGTGCTAAAACAAGAAAACACTAAAGTAAAATGTTTTGTAGGATATTTTTCAATGTTTGTGGATGTTGTGTTGTGTGAATTTTTTATATTTTACCATTTTTTTGGATTTTTGGATGTTTTACCAATGTTTTTGGATTTTTGATGTTTTACCAATGTTTTGGATTTTGATGTTTTACCACTATTTTGGATTTTGGTGTTTTACCAATTTTTTGAATTTTGACCATTTTTTTTTGGAGTTTTGAATTTTTAGGAAGAATGTGGTATAGAAAAATTATGGTGTGGTGGTACACTGAAAAAGTCATAGGGAAGCAAGAATATTCCCCAACACGAAGAAAAAGGTCACTAGAAAGTAAGAATATGCCCCAGTAAGATGAAAATGTTAGTGAAAATGACTATTTAAATAAATAAATCATTGCGATAGAATGCCAATACGTGGTGGGAGGAAAAATAGAGGAAAATGTTAGTAATCCTGCCCCTATGAGGTAGGAAAAATGAAGAAATAGGGCTATGAGGGTATAAATAGCAAGGGGAGGGTGAAAATCCATCGTAACCCATTTGAGCTATTATACGCTTTTTCCCCTTGAGAGATATTTTTCTCTAACTTTTGAGAGAGATGGCATGTGTACCAAACTGGAAACACCATGCGGATCATGTTTGAGAGTACGTGTGGGATCCAAAAGAAGGTGGCATGGTAAATAACATTTTTTTGAGTTTTCATCACATTTATTACATTTTTTAGTAGTAGAAAGTTGAATTTTAATGCTAGCGCGTGCTATAATGTGCACTAGCATTGTCCAAAAGTTTTCTAGCATGAACGTCACATGCTAGCATTAAAATGAGGGCATGAATGTAAGACTTGTGTGCTAATGTGAATGTCAAGAGCTAGTGTGAATTTTGTACGCTAGCATGGAATATGCTAGCGTGAATATCATGTGCTAGAGTGACATGATGTGCGATAGTGTGAAATGTGCAAGCATAATGGGACATGTGCTAACATAGTAATAGTGTGTGTTGGCTTAAAAGGTAGTGCGTTGGTGCAGTTCTTGACATGTTAGGAGAATTTAGAAGAAATTAGAAGACTGTAGAAGTGATTATAAGATGAAAAATGATGAAACGATGTTAATTTGTTTGTGATTTGGGTGATCTATAGGAGAGACTATGGACTTTGAACGTTCAGGAGAACCATAGACGATTACAGGGCTTCGAGATGACTTTCACTTGATGCAAGTAGAGGGGATTGGTTACACTACTTGAGGTGACTGACTTGTCTTATATCACAAAGTTTCCACACATTAGATAGGATCATGCTCTGCTCATAACATTAGCAGAACAATGGCATAACGAGAGCTATACCTTCCGGCTGTGCACTGGAGAGATACCTGTTACATTAGAGGATGTCTATCTTATCCTATGGGTTCTGATACAAGGAAGCTTGGTAGTATATGATGATGATACTTATTAGATTCAAGTACACATCTAGGACCTATTCCTTCTAAAGGAAATACCCTGAGAGGGGATGGTATTTCACTTATACATATGTTTCGAGAGCAGGAGGATAACACATCTTCTTGTGTACCTTATGGCTCTTATCAGTTACTGATTATTGCCTAATAAGATTGGGACCCATTTGCAGCTTGGATTGATAGGTGTAGTGGTTGATGGATGGTGATATTTTTGTGTGGAGTTAGTGCATATTGTCTCACCTATATAGAGATCTACATTTGATTGTGTATAGAATGATGAGGATCTTGAGTACTGATACCTTATTATAGATATTGGCCTAGGATCACATTGTAGTTATGTCTCTTACATATCCTGTAAGCTAGACATCTAGATGAGCCCTCATACCGATGATGGGAGACATTGGGTTTCAGAGTCAGAGGTCACTTAGGGAACACCACCTTCTACAAGAGAGCATTCGATGACCTGCAGCTAGGTATGGTTACCTAGAGACCATACTGATTGTACCAATGACACATAGATGTGGAAAATATGAGCATTACAGAGGTTGATCACTACATTATAGGCAGTCGCAGCCAAATCTTGAAGTGGTATAGAGTTGACAGGATATAATGCAAACTTGGCATTATCCAGGGGATCCTAGGTGATGAGAGATGGTATGCATGGGTAATGCAAGAGACTTTTGATTTAGGACACTGAGTCCAATCATGTATATATTTTCAGATTTTATGGAGTGTTATCCCATATGTATGGGATGCATGGGAGCATATAGTGGATCCTGGGACCACTATTGACTACCCATCCTTGTACATGACTGTGTTTCTGAGGCGGATCACATTTTCGCATACATCTATAATAACAGGTATAAAATCAGCAATAGTGGGGGTTAGGGGGAAAAAATATGAGACATGGCCAGATTAGTCCAATAGGATGTTGAGGCAGCAGAGGCATAGGCACATGTACAAGGACAGGAACCACAGGTTCAGTAGGTGTCAACTATTCAACAAGTGCCACAGGTACCACAGATGTAACAAATGCCATTGGGGCCATTGATATAACATGTGTTTGCTCAACAGGTTTTACAGGTACAAAAACCTGTTATACAAAAATACCATTTCAAGGTCCACCATCACCACCCCGAGCATGTATTCCAAATATTGCAGTAGGTCATGGGTGTGATGGGGATAGAGATGGGGCTACAAATGGTTTTCCATAGATACCAGTGCCCAGATTAAGAGTTATACCCATAGTAGGTAGGCCATAAGTGTCCAATTCACAGTTTCAGTAGGATATGGCCATGCTACAAGGAAGTGTAGAATTTATCACAATCTAGACTATGCAGAGGCAAGTAGAGATGGGATTCATAGATCAGGCTACTCCGATACAACAACTATAACAGGAACTCACTGAGAGAGATCAGCTCGCAGCCGAGAGAGATCAGCTTATTGTTGATATGATGTAGTTGAGAGTATAAACAGGCCTAATTATAGGAGAGAGTGATGCTCTACATTATGTAGTAGTGGCGAGCAGATCCAATGACCTTATATATGCTTTTGTAGAAGCTTCTGGAGAGGCTGGATATTACAGAGGTTTGTATCAGTCTGTGGTTCCTAAGGGATAGAGGGCACCTCCTTATAGTCATCTTTCAGGTAGCATGTCGAGGTCACATAGACCCTCTAGATCAGCGAGATCAGTGCAGATGCCCCCGCTTGGTCATAGGCTGGGAATTCCTGGCATTGGAGAGAGTCGAGGATGACTCTGTTATTGGATGGACCATGTACATGTATTATTGTTGTATCTTCCTCGAGATGAAGGCACACATTTTTGATCGATGCCCATGATGACTTGTTTATGTATCTAATTGTATCGATACACATTTGTAAATGAAAATTGATTATTTTTTACATGTATGATGATGGAAATTTATGTATATCACATTTTTATTTATGAGATATTGTGTTATCCCATGTTTTTATTATGGTTTATGATGAGGGGGGATCAATATGATCCTTATTGCCTGTTATCAGCCAATTTTGACTTCGCAAAATTGTTAAAAAATAATTAAAAATTAGAAAATTTTGAAAAGTGTTACTTTGCATGGTTCATTGGACTCATTGCGATCATCTTATTTTTTTTATCATTTCGGTCTTCGTTTCGTGATTTTCAGGCGAGAACTCTTCCCGCCATGCTATAAAACGCGTTAAAATACATTAAAATAATTAATTAATTAATTGCTCCTTGTTTGATTAAATTAATTTTTAAAAAATCACTTAAGGAGTATTTAATTAAATAAATATAAATTAAATTTCATTCAACAAGTTTTAGTGCCGGGGAAGTAAGCTTTTGTTTCCAACTGTCGGGTTGGCTTCCCGAACCCAGATTTCCACTTTCCTGGCAATTTCCTTCAAATTTCCCGCATGTGGGTTTTCCTCTGCCAATTGCCAAATCATGGATTGGCAAACGGGCTTAAAATTCCCCAATTTCCCACATGGGGAAATTGGATGGGGATTGCCAACCCATTTTGCCATTCCCGTTGGCAATTGCCCGTTACTTTTCCCATTTCCCCCTGGCACTTAAGCCACTACCCGGGATGAGAGGAAGTTGAATTAATCCTCGTAACTTCATCCATCAAACCCGTTGGAAAAATTCAGAAGCTTCTTTTTCTTCAAGAAGACATAATATTTTGTCAGCCTTATGCAAGAGAAACTAACGAAATTTTAGAAGAGAAAATACAAGAAGGTTTTTTTGTTTTATTTTCAAGTTCCACGCATTGCATAAGAAGAAGAAAATAACAGAGTGAAAAGGAGGACAGCAAAAAGAAATTAATCACAGCAAAAAGACTAAAGGCAAATACATGCGCATTGGTTGAAGGAAAAGACAGGAAGGAGAACAGTCCAACAACTTGGACAATACCAAAAAAAATGCGCAGGAAAGGAGAGATATAAACCAGCATAAAGAAGAAAGAACAGTTTTTTTTTGAGAAAATCCATAGTTGAAAGTAATAGTTGTCCAGCCGCCCAGCATTGGGAGCCCACGCACCAACATCTCCACCATGCCCAGTCAAAGGGGTAACTCTAAACTTTTCAAACAGTCCATACGCATTTGGAGAACAATCATACCAAAAGCCACGTAGCCGGCATAAGGAAGAAAATAACAAACTCAGCGCCTTGGGAGGAGAAAAAGATAGCTGAAGACAAGAAGTTTCCACGCATACATTGGTCAGTGAGTCTTCCACCATGCACCAGCCAGCAAATAAAAAATATACGCTTGCCATTCATCTGTTGCAGCATTTGATGGAGCACAAACAAGCATTCGTGGTTTAAGGCAAAGTTTAGGAAGCATACAGAACAATGTGTGATCTATACTCTGAAGAACATCATCAACATCATCCTGCGCCAATACTGTCAATATTGTTTGCATTATTATAGGATTGCCTGTAGCTCTAAAAAATAGAGGGAATCAAGAAACTCTCAATGCCTTCCCATGCCTTCCCATGCATCCAGCAAATTCCCACGTAGGGGAAAAAGAAGGAGAGGCATTTGTATTAAAAACAATCCAAAAGAAGACCAAAGAAAGAATTCATTTTCACACATGAATAAAGAGGACTGCGCAGGACAAAGAAGGGACAGCGCATGAAGGTGGAAAGGGAATAGTTTTTAAATAAAAAATAAAAAGGAACAGCACACAGTCTGCACTCAAGCCACGCCCAACCAGGGAAAAGATTCTATTTTTGTCTAAAAGACCACGCATTTGGAGAAAGGGCACCCAGCTGAAAGGAAAGATTGAAAGTAATAAGGTTACTCCATGCACCAGCAAGCAGAAGAACATCTCAACGCATCCACCGACTACAAAACAGTTTTTTTTAGAATAAAACAAATTGGTTTTTCAAGATTGATTAGCCCACGCCAAGGATAAGGAAGAGAGCTCCCGTGCATGTAAGAAATAAATACAAATCAAATACCCACGCAGGTCCATGGATACGCCATTCACACAAAATATTAAAATCGGGAGATTTTAATTGTTATTGTCAGAGTTAGAATTCGAGCTTGGTCTCGATTTGTTTTTATTAACATACTAAAAGTTGTAATTCGAGGCAATTATTATTATCATTTTTAAAATAATAATAATAATAATAATATAACGGGAACATTTTTCTTATATCGACGGGGTGTCAGAGACTGAGACCCAGCCCCATTTGCGTTGTTTGGCGTGCCTGAGTCACCTTTTGATTAAATTCATAATGGCCGAGAGATCCAAATCTGCAGGGAGATCGAGGAAGCCAGTGGAAAGATCTAATAAATCTACCCTGAAATATGAATTCCAAGGAATTATTCCTCCCAGCTCCATCAAGTCGGCATATGACAACATCACCGATACAAATCTGGGTCACATCAACGTGCAACAGTTTTGCGAGCGAGTGAAAACTGAAGGCAAAACCATTTTCTCTGATAGGCTTTACCACAGTGGCCTACCTCAAGCAGTAGCATTCCCTGTCTCGGTGCAGTGTCTGGAATTGGTGATTGCTTGTGGAGAGCATTATGATCCTGAGAGAATAAGGAATTTATAAAGACAACCGCGAGCCTTTCCTCTTAATCACACCTGAACACATTGAGGAGTTTCTCGGGATACCTGACTTTCCTGAGAATGCAGATATCACTCACCAGTCTGCGCAAGAGTTCTGGGACGAAGAACCCCTAAGATGGAGCAAAATGGTTAACAACAATTGGCTGGTAACCAAGAGACCTCGAATTGACAGGCTCCCCAAAGAACTGTACCGCGTTGAGTTCGTGGAAGAGATTGGAGACATGATCACTCTCCTAAGTCGAGTTTTTGGTTTACCTTCTGCAAGGGTCTTCCACCCATGGCCACCCATGGATGTACCAGTTTATCTGTATCATCCTAGCCAAGAAGGAGTTTGTGGACTGGGCCACCATCATCAGCAACACCATTCACAAGCAATTGATAGAAGTCAAAATGACTGGAATGCTTCTACATGACCTCATATCTGACCTATGCAGTAGCACGAAGAAAGCTATTTTCGGGACTTGAAACGAGAGGAGTCCTGGGGTCATCAAACAACGTTTTTCACTATTATCCTCAGCTCAGCTTCAAAAATAGTTCTCACCATTTTAGAAGAGTCAACGATGCATTCACCTTCCGCGTGATCCGGAACTTGAATCGAAATACCGAGGAAAGGTTTTCCAAAGAAGCCATGAGTGTCATTTCCCAATGGGGAACCTGGTTTATACAATTTTCATCTTTTTCCTACATTCACGTGAGTGGCTTTGCTGGGACCCCGTGGAAACTTCCCAAGTACGTCAGTGATAAGTGGGCGTTAATGGAGCTGGCGTGACAATTGTTCCAAGTTCACTGCCTACTTAGTGACAAGCACCGTTCAGGAATTCATTTCCCGATCCAAATCAGGGAATACCAATGCCCAAATTTATTCAGTGCACAACTAATGGAAAAGGAGTTTGCTCTCATAACCATCCATCCATATGTGAAGAGAGCCCAGTTCGATATCAATGGTTATATGCAAACGATTATGGGAGCGAAGTATCAACATAATCCTACCATGGAGGATTTCTGGGCCACTTGCTCGGATGAACATGAGGTAAGGAGACGGGAGTACTCTCACCTAACACTTTCTCAAATCAAAGCCTTCCACATCCGAAGTCCTCCCGATTCATTCATAACTGATGATGAAGATGTTGTCGATCCCTCGTATGATGCCATTGCCTTCACACCGTTGCCTCGAATCGACTGGACCAAAAGAGATGAATTTTCTCTCGATGGCAAGAACCAACCAATTATCGAAAGAAGCATATCTTGGTATGATAGGGAGCTTGCCAAATTTCAATCAATTTTGGATCACGTTTCGGAATCACAAAAATTGCCTATATCAGGACACCTCCATTCGACCAAGGTTTCTTCTCGATCAACTTCGTTACCATCCAATCATACACGACATACAAGAAAAGAATGGTTTCCAAAATCCACTTCGCCGAGCAACGTGTCACGAGGAGAGAGATCCAAAGATCCAAACCCTGAAGAAGGAAAGGAGCGTGTGTCTGGATTTTCTACCTCGAGTAGAGATTCTTCCACTCACATCATTAATAGCACTCATACGCTGGTAGCAAATGATCCTCAGCCATGCTTCGAACAAACACCCACTCAAGTGCAAGTAATTCAAATATCAAATACTTCGGAGCATGTAGTTCATGAAGGGATTTCCCAAAATCTCCCAGATGATCAGGAAGTGGACATTGAGGTTGTGTCTCCTCAAATCGAGGTCGTTGATAGGATTCAAGAAGGATCTCATGATGTCAGGGATAATGAGGATATTGATTCGCGCTCCAAGATTCTATATGCCAAGATAGTAAATGAAACTCCTTCTTGGGTTGATTCTGAAGTGAAGAAAAGGAAGAGAGTTGTCAAGCCAATCGACATTGATTTTGATGCCCTTTTCAAACTGTCGAATGACGCCATTCCTAAGAAGCCTAAGGTACTTTCTCGAATAATGGTGGATAATGATGGAAACAAGTTTGCAGACCTTGCCATTCCACAAGTGGATAAAGAGCGTAATGCTATGACACCAGCCGACTATGAAGTTTCCAGACTAGGACTTGGGAGATCCACGTTAGAAAGTGACATGGCGATGGCTAGAGATTCAATTGATATCGTGCTAAAAAGACTGGAGAAATACAAGTCCCAAAATTCTCGGCTCAAGGCTGAAAAGAGTCAATTGGTGGAGTATGTTCAGCATTTGATAAATCCCATATCATCCACCTTCCCAGTACCTGATGCGGTGGCTGCCCCAGATGAAGAGACTCTTAATTTGTCAAAGGAAATAAACACATTGGGCCATGTCACTAAAACTTGGCTTTCAGAGATTCTCGTTTTGGGCCAGGGAGCGATCAAGACTGCAGTTAAGCTTCATGAAGATATCAGTGTATATCTGGATCCAATTCTTTCTTTCAAAGAAACTTTTGTTTCTACTATATCAAATTTGGATGAGATATTGCCCAGTCTGCAGGAGATGACAAGTATGGAATCTTCAGTGTTGGCTATTGAAGGGATTCTCGAATTTGAACATCGAGGGACATGTTTTCTTTGGTGTCTACATCTCAAATCAAGAAAGACACTTCTTGTGGATTCTATGATCCATTATGACAACATGTGCAATGAAGTTTTCACTTCACTTTCCTTGATCCAGGAATTCATAGCTGAGATTCCCTGCAACCTAGTAAATGAGCATAATCAAAGGTGTTCATCGGAGCAGGTGGAAGAACAATTTTCATGATTGTTCAAAGACATGTACACTCCTGCCAACAATTTCTCGTCAGTTTCCATGGAACGGTGTATCAAATTGAAGAACTTGTTTGAGAATGCTCAGTCTAAAATTGTTAATTTAAATGATATGCCAAGTAGAATTCTTGAATTGCAGGTATTTTGTGAGGCTATTCTTCGGCCAAGTGAACCTCCAGAAGAAGAAAAGATGTTTGAAACTTTGGGAAGGTTTAGATCCTTTCAACTGGCAAAAGCAGCAGATCCTAATTTCACCGGCGGTGTAGGGAGTTGATTTTCTTGATATCTAGCGAATTGGGAGAGTCCATTTCTCATACGTTTGAGATAGGCGGACCCCGTTTCAATGGATAAGGCACTGGTTATTATTGTATATTTTAAAAGGTGTGTTGTTATTTGGGAAACATTGGATATTTTAAGTAATTTCTATTTTTGGGTTGTATTTAATAAAGTTGGTTAGAAAAAGTCAAAGGTCACTTAAGTGCCTTATTTAATGATCATGTAAAACCCTAACTACTTTGTAACCAACTTTTGGGTTATAAAAGGAAGTCAGGGGCTCATTTGTAAAGGGTGACTTTGAGAGAGGAGAAGAAAATACTTTTGTGCAAGCTTTGTTTCAAGAAGAAACTTTGTGTTCTTTTGTGAAAAACATTTTGGAGTTAATGAATAAGAACTTTGTGTCTCATTCATTGTCTCTTGTAACATTTGGTGTTCTTATGTTCATTAGATGTTAGGTGTTTGAATCTTGCATGCAAATATTATCTTTGATCTTATTGTCAACATTAGTAATCAGTTGTTCTAGTTCACAGTGATCAAGCTCTGACTATCTACTTGCTCATGTGTGTTCCCTTTTACATGTTCTTGTTTGGCTAACTCAAACTCCGTTTTATTTGTGTTGGTTATTCAGCTTTCCTCTTCATGCAATATTAGGCTCTGTTTTTACCTAACTCTTGCATGTTCTTTCAGTTCATTCCATTCCACTCCTTTCCTTCATTTCTATTCCATCTCCTTCATTCACTTTTCTTCCATTGATGTTCCAAAACACCCCCCACATACAATTTTGAATGAAGATGTACAGTTTTGGTTTTCATGTAAATACAGTTTTGGTTTTCAATAAAGGCCTTTGAGCCTCACCTTCATTGAGGAGGGACTTCATTCCCACCATCCTCGAGCTTACATGTCATTATATCTTTTGTCCTCTTACCCTACTACCTAACTCCTATATTTCTCATGCCCACTAGAAAGCATTGTGTTATGCAATGTTTTCAACACTTTATGGATTTATGATCAGGGGGGATAAACCAAGATCCTTATTGACCCACTCATGATATGATGTCATGTAACACACCCCCTATACTCCTTACAAAACATTCCTTGTAATCACACTCCTGATGACAATGTAGATCAAGCATTTCATTGATGATAGGTGATGATACAATAAATGTGAAGATATGAATGTCAACGATGAAATGATAACTTACAATGTTTTCTTGCAATGACTCCCTGAGCCTATCAAAGGACAATTATCATGTTCCAACATCTTCAAAGCACTGAAAAGACAGGAAGATTGTATCACACAATGCTCAAGTCAGGTCCATGATGCTCCTGCAATCATCTTCCCACATGAATTAACTTGAAGGACTTAAGTTCATAACAAGATCCACAGTTGCTTGGAAATCATGACTAGTCTTCTTTTTGGTCTCGAGACTGTTCCATAGGAGGCCTAATCTAGCAAGAGACAAATTAGCGGAAAATAAAGTAATAATGTTGAAGTTTGGTCATGTAAACTTCATAGAACACTAAAAGTCTAAAACATTATGCAATGGGTACTTGAACACAGCTATTTTGTTTGTTTTGAAACCTTCTGAGACAGAACTTAAGCTATGTACAAAACCCTTTTAGCAGGGCTATAAGGAAGCACTACTTTGTTTAATTGAGAAAGAGTGGATGGTAAAAGGAGTTGCCTTGTAGAGTTGGTCCATAAAATTTCAAGAGACATGAAGCTTGGGGATATTGTTTTTGGGTTGTTTTTGTGGCACCTACTTCACTTTGTCTTGGCTACACTATAGAATGCTTTACCAAAGCTATATACTCATGGAAAATGGTGATGTTCTTAGATGCCCGAAAAAATAAGCAGTTAGGAGGAAATTGATATAAGATGAAACTCTTCTTTGTTTGCTATACATTTTGAAGTAGTTGTAATTGCATCTAGGCCAAAAAGGATAGGCTAAACAAAGCATATTAAAGCCCATGAGAAGGACAAGAAGTGAGTCCTAAGAACCTAATCATGCCCCCATGCTGTGAAGATGCCATATAGACTTGAGAAGGTGGATCCTCCTATGGTAGAGGTGAAAAGACAGTGGTTGAGTGAAGTTGACTTTTGCTAATTTGCTACACTTGTTTGGTGTCCTTAAAAGCCCTCTGACGAATTTACTTCCTCCATCATTTGCCATTTTGTCTCCCACTAAAGTTAATTTTGTCTCCATTATTAGAAATAAAAATCAACGCTTGACATGCATGCCATTCAAGGGTTCTCAAAGTTCATCACCATCAGGATAGGAAATATTATAAGCACTCCAGAACTAAGCATTAACCACAACAACTGTATGGCCCTAGCGAGTAACACCACACAACACTACACTAAACTTCAAACAAGATCACATGCAATTTTGAACTGATTCAACTGCAGGAACAAGGTCTCCTACCTTCTACACACTAGCTTATGACTACATCCTGAGGTCATCCAATGCATGAGAGGCATAGTGTTGATCAAGTATCATTCCATCTTGAATATCCTAACTATTCTATAATTTTTGTCTTTCTCTATGATACATCTCTAATGGTGGATGTGTCTAGCACTAATATTAAGCATCCTTGGATATCACTTGGTAAAATGGCTTCTGCAGAGTGGACAAGTCCACCGCGATTTTGTTTACTGTATCCGTGAAGATCTGGAGAATTGCAGTTTTGTCGTTGATCTGTAATGTAAGCCTCAGAGGGTAGGATGGCATCTTGTTGGTGCTCAATCACCATATTCTTCAGAGAGTTGGAGATGAGCCATTTGTGACTATGATTGATGTGGTCAGTTTTAAATGAAATCTAAGTACTTCATATTATTCCCCATGCCTATGAAGATTCACTCTGACGTAATGGAACACCTTATCTACTTGTCATGAATTTTGAGCTCATGTCATGTTAATAAAGAAAGGCTTTAGTTGAATATCTTTCATCAGAATAGTTGATCAAAGCGTAAAATATTCAGCACTTGCGGGTGATCGATGCTACATCAAGGCATGGAATTCTGCACGTAAAAAAACCTTTGTGGGTCTTTTTAAAATCCGCATGATTACACTTTGTTTTATTGCTGGGACTTCCAATCTCTCAAGACGCTGCCTACCATTCAAGATATGCATTCCTGACCATGTCATCTAAATTCCTGCAACACTGAATCCCTTATCTCCTCATCATGGACTTAGTTATTTCTGAGCAAATGACATGCCTGCCATTGACCACATAGCCATTTAAAATTCTTCTCGCTCACCTTAACTTGAAATGCCTTCATGAGTGCAATTGAGCTCAGTCATCGGAATGAGATTCTGGGTCCTTTCGCTGCCATTTGGAGTTCTTGTAATACTTTAAGTGCTGCCTCCACCATTTTCCTTTATCTCTTGGATCAACTCCATCAGATTCTGCATCTCCTGAAGCAAGTTAAAAGGTCATCAGGGCAAGATATGAATTTCATTGGTTGACAAATGACAAGCTTTCAATGGAGCTTATAGTTTCATGATTCACCCTAGGGATGAAGCTTTCGATTTTCGAAGTCCCTTGCCAATGAAATGACAACATGAAATGGACTAGAGGATTGGCACGCTACGTTCGTAAGTGGGGACCATTCCCAGTTCGCATCACCTTTCACGATATTTCAGTCAAACCCATCAAAAATTTGACTTAGGCAAGGTACTTAGCAAGACTTTCGGCAAATATTCAACAGCTTAAAAAATACACAAATTTCTTTAAAATACATAAATTGTATGCGAAATAGTAGCTACAAAATGTATTAAATGAGTCTGTAAAATGTTGAGTCAAAATTTTCAAAATTTTGTGGACTAAAACTCTCAAAATTTGTCAGGTCTCAGGTTTCATTAACATCGGACTGACATTGTCAAAGGCAATGGACATGTTATTATTGGTCACATGTTTCCTACTTCTGACAAAGTTCTCAGACAATCTTCCTTTGTGTCAAGTTTTCATGGAGCTCCTTCATACATCGGAACATTCGTTGACCCCAATGGATATGTTCCATGTTACATGTTTTCTGCGATTTGCCTTGTTTCGGGTTTCTCAACATTGCAAAACATCGAGCTCATGTTCTGCCCTTTAAAGTTTTGGGTTTTCGGGACTAAGCTTGTAACATCGGAACATCACAACCCAAATGCAAAGTTCCGACATCATGTGACCCATCTTGCTTCCGAAAAATGCGAAAAAGTAAAAGCAATGCACAAATTGTGTTGAGGTTTTCGGAGGTCAACTGACATTTGAAGCGGGTACCAGCAATGTCATTATCATGTTGATCCTGACTTCCTGAACTTCTGAAAGGCCATATCTTTCAATCCCTTGTGTCCAGATCTTTGCAAGGTGCTCGAGAGACATAGCTTCCCAACAGATGTCTTCGAGTTTCTTCACTGGTGTGAATCATTAGGTTCAGAAGTTCCGATGGTCTTGTCAATGTGTCGGGTTTCCGGAGATGTTCAACATGGTCATAGACCCGATAGGGGTAGTTCTGGTATTACTGTTTAACTACCCGCATATTATTGAAGTATGGCGCCCTTGGCTTCTCCAACAAGTAAGTTGACGTGGGAGAGTGGGTTTGGCAGGGTGCCTATGATAATTTTTAGAGCATTCAATGCATCTTGTTGGTGGTTGAAGAGAAAAAATAGATTTTTCTCTTTTTTCTCTATCTGTCTCTCATCTTCTATATATTTTAAAAGGATTTCATTTTGAGCGAGAGGTGGAAGGGGAGTAGTTGTAGAATTTTTTTGATCAAGTTTTCAGTTCAAGTTTCTAGTTTCTTACAATTTTTTTGTATATATCTGGTTCTGTGAGGAAGTTCTAAGGTGATTGCATTGTACAACCATTAGAAGGTTATGAAGGAATTTGTTTATTTCTCCTTGCCAAAAATTACAAGAATAGATTCTCTCTATTTTGATGAAACTATAATTTCTTGTTTCTCATATTGAAAAATAATGAATGAGGCAACATGATTTCAGTTACAATCTTGTACCGGTTTTTCTTTATTAAGTACATAAGGATCCTTCTTCAAGTTGCTATATTCTTCTTGTCATTTAGAATATTATAGAGTAGTGTATACTTTACAATAGTTCAGTTTGGTTGTAAAATCCTAAAGGAAACATAAATTTTGAAGGGTTATTGATATCCCTTAAGGGTATTTTGTGTGTATGAAATAAGTATAACAAGTGCATATAATCTAAATTATAACTCAAGGATTTGTAGTTAGGATTCTAAAGACAGTCGATAACATTTCTTCAAATCGAGTGTTAATGAAAGCAAATGTTATTTTATAGATTATGTTAAATTAATTGTTCTTTTCAAGCATCACCGTTAAGGATGGATTCTTTCCATCAGAACATTAACATACAAAATTCATAAAATAAACTACCCTCCCACCTTCAAATATCAATTAAAAACATCAAGTTATCTTCATACCTACTAAGCATATCATACCTACATACCATACATATGCTTATTCTACAAAGCTATGTTAAAATTTGTTCATTACTAGTAAGATTTCTTAAGAATCCCACCAAGTCTATAATCCAATATCATTTTAAGCACCCTTGGTCAATACTATTATGAAAACGTAATATCTGAAGTAGTTCATTATCTATTTGTTTGATCTATATTTGATGTGTCAAGTGCGTACAATAATCAAGTGACAATTCTTATGAGTCACTATTGTATCTATGGCCATACTTGATACAAATTAAAATGCACTAATCGTAAAAGAAACAATTCCACGAAAGATTTTCCTTTCTTAAAATCCTTTAACTAGGCCCTCTCACATTGGTCTAGGAAGAGCCATAAGTAACAAGGATAATCCATCCCCTTTTTTAAGGTGTCTCCTGATCACCTCCCATATTTGAGGTAGTAAGTTGAGTGTTAAACAAATCCTCGACTATCAACAAAAAATAAATTTTCATTATTCATCACTCCCTCAAAGACAACCCACTCTAATTAGCTGCTCATTTCCTTAGGGTGCAATTTTCTTCATGTTTCATAGATATTTTTCATATGCCTTTCACATAAGAGATAATTGAGGGATTTCCATGGTGTAAAATCTACTATTTCATTAATGGGTTCTCAAGCTATCACCAAGTGCACATTACACATGAGGATAAGGGAAAAGGTAACTTCAAAACTAAATGGGGAAGTTTTACATCTACTGCCATACCCTTTGGGTTGAAGAATATGCCAACAGTATTCTCACACATAGTTGTGCAGACATTTCATGAATTCATCCATACATTTTTGTAGGTTTATCTCAATGATTGGATTGTTTATGGGATTTTCAAGGATCATTGTGACAATCTGAGGCTCATGTTTGAAAGATGCAAGGAGTTGAGTATCTATCTTAACATTAAGAAGTGTATATTTTGTACACCCTTTGGAACTTTTCTTTGGAACATTATTTGTAAGGATGGGTTGTTGGTAGATCCAGCTAAGATTGCAGTAATTTTGGGATTAGAAGAGCTTACCAATAAAATTGAAGTGCGTGCATTTTTAGACCATACTAGTTACTATAGGAAGTTTATCAAGGGATATGAAAATATTGATATGCCCCTAGAAGAGCTACTTAAAGATAAAGGAAATTTTTATTGGGGTGATGTGTAACAACATGCGTTTGAAACATTGAAGGAGAATCTTATCACTACACCATTTTTACGCTTCCTCACATGGAATAAACATTTTCATGTACATGTTGATGCCTCTAGCATGGATATTGATGCAGTCTTGGCAGAACTAGGAGAGGGTAATGTGGATCATCCTATATGCTTTATAAGAAAAATGTTGACACCAACAAATCATAATATACAACAACCGAGTGTGAGGCATTATCTATGATCAACATGCTTCACAAGTTTCGACAATACTTATTGGCCACATTGTTTATCTTCTATAAATATCATATGGCATTGAAGTAATTGGTTAACAAACCTATTTTGTAAGGGTACATTTACCGATGGATAATCCTTTTCTAGGAATCTAATTTCACAGTTGTTGTAAAGCCAAACAAGAGTAATTTGGGACTTGACCATTGACCAAGGATAATTTATGGAGAGGACACACAAATTATTGAGGACACTATTATTGATGCAAAATTGTTGAGGTTGAATCATGCACCAACTGATTTGGAGGACATTGTAGTATTTTTGCGCATTAGGCTTATGTCAGAAGGATGAAAACATTGGATAAGAAACAACTTGCAATTCGATCTGCACCATACTGGCTCATTAGAGGAGATTTGTATAAAATGGGTCACGACGAGGTCTTGCAAATGTGTGTTTTGGATCATGAGCACAAAGTAATTATGAAATAATCTCATGGAGGCATTATAGGAGGTCATTATGTTGGAGATGAAACTATGTGCATGATCATTATAGTTGGCTTAAGGTGTGAGACATTGTAAGAGGATACCAAGGTGTTTCTCAAAGCATGTGATCAATGTTAGTAACTTGGAAATTTTGTAAGTAGAGATGAAATGTAGTTTTGACCTATAGCAAGTGTATACCCTTTTGAGAAGTGGGTTGTTGATTTTATAGGACCTATTGCACCACCTGTGCATAGGATTGGGGTGTGCTACATTATCATATGTACTGATTACTTTATCAGGTGGGAAGAGGCTATGTCTACAAAGGATTAAATTACAATTACAAGCACAAGGTTCCTTTGGGATAATATTATCATTAGGTATGGATGACCTTTGATCTTAACAAGTGATAGAGGAACTCACTTATTAAATGAGACAATAATAATTCTATTGGAAATTTTTATGGTGGCACACCATAATAGTACTCCTTATCACCCTCAAATAAATGAAAGTGTCAAATATTTCAACAAGATCTTGGGGAAAATACTCAAAAATATATATGATGTTGGAAGAAAGGATTGGGATGAAAAGGTATCAACTATTCTTTGGGCATATAGAAAAAGATATAAACAGTTGAACAAGGCCACACCCTTTTAGTTGGTGTTTGGAAAAGAGGTTGTTTTACATGTGGAATTTTTATTACCATCCCTTTGTATTGCATGCATGTGGATTATCTGATGAAAAGGATATGGAAGAGGGCATTGAGAAATTGATGAAATTATATGAGCATCGTGTCATTGCATGTTGGAGCTAGAAGATAAAGAAGGAGCGACAAAATGCTTGGCATGACAGACACATCAAGAGAAAATATTTTGTAGTTAGTAAGATATTACTTTTTATATGACTCCAAGTTTATGCGCCACCCAGGGAAGTTGAGGGTTCATTAGTTGCGACCCTTCGTAGTGACTAAGATACTTGACTTAGGAGCATGTCAATTGTAAGCACTGTATGAAAACATGTTTCCCAGTTTCTTGAATGGGAGTAGGCTAAATATCTACTATAAATAAGCTTCTTTGTGTTTATAATAAGACAATATTTCCATATTGTAGGTTTTACCACATATTTGGGAATGAGCACAAGCTCAATAATAATTCAAATCAACATCAAATAATATTACAATACACAAATATATAGGGCTATATATTCTAACCACTAACACTAATCTAGGATGGTTGTTCTAACCACCTATATTATCTCCTAACAACTAACCATCCCTAAAGTCACTCAATTAAATCTTACATTTAAGTGTTATTCATATCTAATTTACATTAGTATTATTATTACTATCCACACACTCACAATACACCCACATTAGAACTAATTCCTAATATTCCCCCCTTAGTGCTAACATGGGGAGAGGACACAATAGTATGGAGCTGCAACATTCATTAACGTAATTTGCATAACCCCCCCTCAATATAAAGATCCCTCTTGGATGTCGGTTACAACCGATAATGCATCCAAAATAATCTCTAGTACAATTTTTTTGAAAATATATTAACTTCCCCTCTTTTTCAAAAAATAACTTGTCCCTTTTACAAATATGTTTTTATATCTCTCTTCTTACAATTTTTATCTCCAAAAATTGACCATTTTATGAATCCCTAAAAATATTATTAAAAGAATTTAGAAAAATGCATTATTGAGGGATTCAAACCAATACTTACACGTGCATTATCCCCTTCACAAAATGCTCTACCCAATCATGCTTACAAATAAAAGTTGATTAGGGTTAGAACCCATTTTGATTTTTCTGTGGCACAAAGACAACGAAGATATTCCATCGCTTTTGGGGAATGAAAATTCATCGAGTCATGAAACACATGACTGTGTGGAGTGATTTGATCCAATCGCTAATCTACAAGTCCAATCTGTTAAGAGTCATCATTTGTGAGTTAAGGAGAGGAGATTCCCTGCCGTAATTTTTTTTACACTTGACTGAGGAGTTGAAGAGTTGTTACATCTACCACGTCTAGGGTGTGATCCAGGGATCAAATTTGAAGGGTTGGTCTGAATTTTATTTTGAAGGGCAAGTATTGGACCAGCCCTTCGATGATGAAAAGTAGCATGAATATTTTACACTTCATATGACAAGAATAAATCAAATCCACACGTCATAAAAATTAAGAATAATTTTTTTTTAGATATATGTTTTCTTTTCAAAATCACCAATTGATAAGCATCTTAAATAAAAAGGGAAAATCCAGTAATCCAAACACAATGACCCCTCTATCAAAATGATGTAAATTAAGCCGCATTTAAACTGGTAAAATAATCAAATTTTTATGTAAAGAAAGTCCGAATTTGTAATATTATAATTTCCTAAAAATCATGATAACTAAAACAAGCATCAAATAAAATTAATAAATAAATACATAAACAAACAATTGAAATGAGATAAGAAGACGCACAAATCACTAAACACATCAATACAATCAAACTACACTAGGATCTGTTATCAAAATCATTAAGAAAACTTGTGAATAGTAAAATAAATAACTTTAACTTCTACTTGGAGTTTAGTCCTAAAAATAAAACCAATTTGGATTCTTACCCCTTCAATAAAAAAAACCATTCATATTTTAAACACTAAAATAACACACATGTAAATTTTAACTAGTAAATGCATTGACTTGAATACATCTTCTAAATAAATTAAAGAAAATGTGCATCTATACATTGAAACACCCACACTAACTATGCCACCAATATATACATCTAAATATTCTTAGTTGATTTCCAATCCAAGAGTTTCACCTCATGTAGAGTATGCATTCAAATATACTACATAGAAATGATGTTTTACCAAATTAGAATACTCCATTCAACACACACACCCTTTGTAATCCTCCCTAAATCTATTCACAAGCCTCTTCCTCAACGCCTCAGGAATAGAGTTTAGCAAAATTGTCTTGAGCACAACAACGAATATAAAATTCTTGTTGGTCTCCACATCACTACTATTAAACAATAGTTAGATAGAAGATACCAGTGATGAATTCGAGGATTTTTTTCAATGGATGAAGAAAATTATCTCTATGTATTCTCCTTCTCTAAAATGATCTCCTCTCATCTCCTCTACATCTTCCATATTAAATGGGTCCAATTAACCTTTACATTAGGAAGCAACTCAACACTTAGCTCGGTTATTATTTGCAAGGGTCATAATGGGTGGGCTCCTTACGCATCTCAACTTTTTTTTCTTTAAAGCAAGCCTCATCTACATTTTCCCCTATATCCTTCTCCATTTCATACAAATAGAGCCAATCCAATCATCTTGGCCCATAGTTTGTCTACATGTCGAGCTTAAATTGATCTAGGAAATCTGGATCAAGACCATTGTGAGCTCATCCCACCCTTTAGAACCAACATGGCTCCAATAGAGCCTTCTTGGCACCCTACATTATGAATCACAAATTGAAGTCACTCTTCGAGATTAATTCAACACTTTTCTCCACACTTTTCCCCCACCTCAGATACCCATCTCATCCCATATCCAAACTAGTGGTGATTCTACATAGTGGATCTATTCCAAATCATGTTGTGTAGTCTCCCAAGTGCACAAATGTTTGTGTGCAAGTTGATCCTAGCTTTGTTTTATGTTTCTCAAGGTGGCTCCTACAACAAATAAATAGAAAAATTAGAAAGTGGTAGATATTTCATTTGAATGAATCCCAAGAAAAGGCCAGAACATAAACAGTAATAATAAATCTTTGCTTTTTTAGGTATTTGTGCTCAAGTATTTGTGTAGCTGACATCAAAAACTTGCTAGTAACTTGGAATTTGAGCTTAATAGTATTATAGTGGTAGTATATTTTGTATATTAAATTTTTGTATAATTTCAAGTATTACGACTTATCTAATGTATCTACGAGTCATACGCAGAGTCTGGAAAGCTAGACGTGACTATTGTTTGTAAAATTAATCAAAACTATTTCTTAAGACAATAATTTCACACAAATTTTTGACAGGCATTTTTTCACCATAGCCCTTCTTTTGACAGTTGTAAAAGTAACTTTCCCTTTTGTATTGTAAAATGATTTTTACATTTTGATTTTTTTTTACATGCAATTTTTTACTTGCCCTTTTCTGAAGGGTTTGAGGCCTTGGGAAGGGCTGTGACGGGCTCAATTTTGAACCCTGGTGTGATCTTATGATAGCAGGTTTTGGTCGCTTGGATCTTTCACCAATGAAAGGTGCATAATGGTAGATACATATTATTTGACTAGTGGTGGAAGCTCCAACACATGTGGATTTCGATTGATGTGAATGAAAAATAAACAGATCTAAATGCTTTATGATTTCTAAATGTGCGGCCTTGAGGGTACATTCAGAATTTAGTTTTGAGACACGTGATTGATCGAAATGCAAAGATTTCATGTGAGATTTAATCCACACGAGCAAACCAATTTGAAGAAAACTCAGCCATTTCAATTCCAAGGGGTCGTAGGGAGATTAATCTCATCAGTCTTTGCCATCAAAATCCGACTAATTTTCACCGATCAATTCACCAAAATATAGTAGATTGAATCTGAAGGGAAGGTGCAACATTCACAAGGAGGTCACAATCTAGCCAAGTATATGAAATCTCCACAAAAGTAATCCTCAAGAATTCTAAAATATATTGGATTAATTTGTAAAAACCAGATAAAATGTTATCACAAATATATCAAATCCTCCCAATGTAGAGAAATTTAGATCTTCCATGTTCCCAACTATACGTCCTGATGCAAAAAACTACAATATTATATTTTTTTCTTCTGATTTTTTATTTTTTTAATGAAAAACTATGAACATAATTGATGAAAAAGACTACAGACAGAGAAAATAGAGTAGGAAGAGAAATACGATGCAAATGAATGATTCCTAGAAAATGGGTTCACACAAGGTCCACTCTGCTACACCATTGACAGAGTGCAAGAAGGGTGAATGAACTAACAATGGGGTTTTCATGAGGCCCACTCTACATATCCAGTGTTTAAATGTTTTGGATCTACAAGAGATGGATGAACATGGACAAAGGTAAGGGGTTCACTGCGAGGTCCATGGTATCCGTTCCCCCATTATCTAAGTCTATCTGATAAACAAAGGCATGGGTTGAGTGAAAAAACTAGAGAGGCCCCTTTCAAAACCAAATATGATACCAAATGTTGGTTTTACCCCATATTTGGGAATGAGCACAAACTCAATAATAATTCAATTCAACATCAAATAATATTACAATACACAAATATATAGGGCTAGATATTCTATCTATTAACACTAATCTATGATGGTTGTTCTAACCACCTAGATTCTCTCCTAACCATTAACCATCCCTAAAATCACTCACTTAAATCCTACGTGAGTGTTATTCATACCTCACTTATAGGTGCATCACTAGGACATAGTGTTGGCATGTAGACCGTTGGAAAAAAATCATGTAGGTGTTGCTACATCATAGACAGTAGGTTCCCAATTTAGCACCACAAACGGGACATAAGGGAGTTCATCCACATGATTGCAGGCTACAACAGGTGGTGCGAAAGGCTCAGGAGGTTTAGCTAAGCCACCGCATGGAGGAAATATTGATGGAGGTTTAGGATTTATGTCTGGTCCTAACCCAAGGAAAGTTTTGCCACCACCTCCAAACCATCCTGAGCACACAACACCTCAATAATCACAACAACATATACCTTAAGTATTCTTTGAGATGTCACTTCACTTTCTAGAGTATATAGGTGTGGCAGATGTTGTTGAGTATGTGCACAAGTGTGAACTGATATGGAGAGAAAAGGGGATTATAAATCTTGATATAAAGGAAAGCCAATTTTCTACCAAAATTCAAGGGCATTGACACAATTGGTATAGAAAGTATGATCCACACTAGACTACGACGGATTATGATGCTTTGTGCACTACATTTTTTTCTGAAATCCACATTCCAGAGTTTGAACAATAAAGCAACAATGCACTCAAGGACATGGTTTATCTGAAAGCATAATGGAGTATGATGCATGGTTTAATACTCTCTTGTCCAAACTCTCCTATGAAATTCATCAGAGCCAACATGCACAATGGTTTTTTAACTGCATTTCGAAGGGATTTTTCACACAAGACATATATTGATCCACGTGAGGATTTGGAAACAATGATACACACCAAAGCGGTTCAGAATGTAGACACTTGAGTAAGTCCTTTTCTGGAGGCGCAGATAACAGCTATTATGGATAAATAACTTGAGAATATTTTTGTTAATTTAGTGCATGAGATGCATAGTGGGTTATGGTGCACTGATTAAGATGTTGAGGTACATATAAAGGATAGTTTCCTATGCAGGAATGTGTGCGCACTGTTACAATCTTGTGATATTTTCCACAAGAATCATAATGTACATTATCTCCCTCTCTTAAAGGGAGAAACAATGAAGAATTTATCCATGTGTTGTAATATTTGTGATGCGCACACACATGATACAAAGGATTGTCAGTTGATAGACTATACTCATGCGGCATGCGAGACTGGATTGCAATAAACCACTGTGACAAGTAGTTCTCATGTGCAGGAAGCTAAGCCTACTTAATGGTGTGGTAATGAAGGTGGATTTCAAGGTGGATATAGGAGCATAGGTCATGGTGGTAGAGGAAGATTAACGTTCAGGATTTGGTATACTTGAGGGTTTCCTGATCATTACCATCGCGAGTGTCCCCAGAATCATGTATGTGTATATTGTGACAAGAAACATAAGGTTGAGGACCATCTAGACCTTTATGAGCACATTTTTAATAACAAGAAGAAGGAAAAAGGTACAATAATGATCAACATACAACACACAAAGAATCAACAATGGAAGCAAAATAAGATACCTAATCTTTAGTTACAACCTGTGTTGATTACTACTCACACATAGGAAACACACACATATGAGCCTCTTAAAGGTAAGCACTCATTTGGAGAGAAGAGATTATTCATTCCAACTATCTAGATGATGCTCATATGAAGGAGGTCTATCAAGATACTATGGGAGTCATTAGATAATTGCAAGGCAAGATTTAGTGCTTGAAGGAATAAGTGCACGTGAGAGAGCGTGAAAAGATCATTGAGCACTGAGAGAAAGATGTAGATCGTCTAAAAGAGGTATGTAGGATTATGAGACAAAATAATATCATCCCACCATTAGGGGAGTGGCTATGCAAGAAGCTACCATATGATGGAGTTGAGCACGAGCATCAGATCTTACTTACAAATTTTCCACCACAAAACCATGAATATGATAAGGAAATCACACTGGATGTGGTGAATTATGGTTGGTTGGTGAGTAATATATTAATTGACATAGGTGTTGATGTGAATGTTCTAACTTTTGATGCGTGGAACCAGATGAGAAGACCACCTTTGCAGCCATATTCTTATGTGTTGTATATGGGAAAAAATGACAAGAGATATAATTATTTGGGTATTGAAGGATGCTTCAATTATCATTCAGGGAGACAAGTTTACAGTGGATTTTTAAGTATTAGAGTTGGTTGAGGTAGAAAAATTCCCAACACTACTCGGGTGTCCTTGGTGTTATGTGAAAAATGTTGACCTACGTATCAACAAGTGATATATCATTTTTGAGAAGAAGGATGAGAGAATAATCATATCTCTAGATGATGTGAATTATGCACCCTATATTGAGCCATTGAGTGAAGAAGAGATGACTATAATTTATGTGTACATGGTGCGCAATCTTGAGAACATAAAACCATATAGCAAAGGCATACTTCAATGGGAAGATGCACAATTAGTAAGTGACACCACCATTGTTGCTTGTGATAACTGGGCCCATGCTATGTATGAAATGATCAGGCATGAGATAAAGGGAAAAGTTACTAGGATGATTAGGCCACGCATTTTTAGGCACTTGAGAAACACTCGGTTAGCTAGGTACACTGGTGAAGAGAAGCCTGAATCCTTCTTGTGTGCCATAGAAGAACAATGGAATAATGACACATAGTGAAGGAATATGCTAGTTTACACATTGTGCAGAAAAGCATCACATTGTTGGGAAACACAAAGAGACAACCTATTGGGCTGGTGAGAGGTGAGAATAGCCTTTTCTAGAAGGTTTTCCTGGAATAACGTGCCTACACTCATCCATGAGTATGATGAGAAGACTCCTTCTTTGGTACATGTTCATAATTGTGAGAGATAATGGGCATAAGGTTGGGAGGATTTACCACCATATTTGTGGGTACATAAGTTCTACTTCACTCTATGTGAATGCACGGATACATGCTATGTGAATTATGATATCAAGAAAGAAACTGTAAGTTGGCAAGATATGACTAATGGTATGTCTCACACTATTGATTATTTTTCTAATAAACCTACAATACATGGGGATGTTTAGATCATGAAGCATATCATCTTGGGAGATAGCGTGAAATAAGAGGATATCATGCTTCAATTACTTGGAGAACCTGATCCTAAGGAACACAAAGATATGTTGGAAACAAAGGAGATGAAATTGTGTTGTGCCTGGAAGGAGAAAGAAAAAGAAAAGATGGTATACCTCATTGATGATGAAGACATAGAGAACCTAGATATTTTCCATACAAATGATATGTGTGAGGTGATGGAATCTGAAGATGAAAAGGAACATGTGTACCATGTTCCTATGAAGACTAAGAAGGTTAATACTGACACTGAGGATACGCCTAAGGAGGCTATCATTGGAGATTACTTGTCAGAACAAGAGGTAGAAAAGATAATTGATCTATTACATGATTTCCAAGATTTATTTCCAATAGATTATCATGAAATGAAAGGTGTGCATCCCTCATTGGGAGAGATGAAAATTAAACTAAAATAATGCATGAATCCAGTTTGGAAGAGGTCTTAAAGGATGAACCTAAACTTACACGTGAAGGTGAAAGAGGAAATTGACAAAATATTCAAGTCTGGAATCATTGAACTAATTGAGGAATCTGAGTGGGTTAGTCCCGTGGTTATCAACATCAAGAAGGATGGACGGATCAAGATCTATGTAGATTACAAGGAACTTAATGATTCATGTGTCATAGATCCTTTTCCTACGCATTTCACAGAAGAGATACTTGAGGGATTTGAATGGTGTGAAATCTACTCTTTCATTGATGGGTTCTCAGGATATCACCAGGTGCACATTGTGCGTGAGGATAAAAAAAGGACTACCTTCACCACTGAATGGGGAATTTTTTCATGTATTGTCATGCCCTTTGGGTTGAAGAATGCAGCAAAAATATTCTTGCGCATAGTTATGCAGGCATTTCATGACTTCATCCATAAGTATTTACAAGTTTATCCAAATAATTGGACTGTCTATGGGCTTGTCAAGGATCACTATGAAAATTTGTGGCTCATGTTTGAAAGATGCATGAAGCTGAGTATCTATCTTAACATTAAGAAGTGTATCTTTGCTACACCCTTTGGAAATTTTCTTGGGAACATTATTTATTAGGATCATTTGTTGGTAGATCCAGCTAAGATTGCAGTAATTTTGGGAATAGAAGAGCCTACCAATTAAAGTGAAGTGTGTGGATTTTTGGGGCATACTGGTTACTATAGGAAGTTTATCAAGGGATATGCAAAGATTTATGTTCACTTGGAAGAGTTACTCAAAGATAAAGGAAATTTTTATTGGGGTGATGAGAAACAACATGCATTCAAAACATTGAAGGAGGAGCTTACCACTATACCAATTTTGTGCTTCCTTGCATGGATTTTTTTTTCATATACATATTGATGCTTCTGACATGGCTATTGGTGTAGTCTTGGCACAACTAGGAGAGGTTTATGTACATCATCCCATATGATTTACAAGACGAAAGTTGACACTAGTAGAGCAGAATTATATAACAACCAAGTGTGAGGCATTGTCTATAATCTAAGCACTTCAAAAAAATTGACAACACTTATTATCCACACCATATATCTTCTATACAGATCATATGGAATTAAAGTACTTAGTCAACAAACCTATTTTTCAAGGGCACATTTGTTGGTGGATACTCATTTTCTAGGAATGTGATTTCACAGTTGTTGTAAAGACATGAAAGAGTAATCTTGGACCTAACCATTTATTAAGGTTCAATTTTAGAGATGACACACATATTATCAAGGACACAATGTCTAATACATAGTTGTTGACTTTGAATCATGTGTAAGGTGATTTATAGGACATTGTAGCATTTTTATGCATTGTAATTATGTCAGAAGTGATGACAATATTGGAGATGAAGTGGCTTGCAATTTGAGCCGCACCATAACAACTCATTAGAGGGACTTGTATAAAATAGGCCACAATGAGGACTTGTGGATGTGTGTTATAAAGCATGAGCATGAAGAAATTATAGAAGAATCTCATGGAGGTATTACAGGAGGAAATTATGCATGTTATGCAACTATGCGCAAGATACTTTTAGTTGGATTATGGTGGGATACATTGTTCAAGGATACTAAGGAGTTTTTTAAATCATGTGATCACTGTCAATGACTTGGAAAAAATGGAAGTAGAGATGAAATGCCTTTGCGACATATAACAAGTGCAAAACCTTTTGAGAAGTGGGTTGTTTATTTTATAGGACCTAGTGCACCACCCATGCGTAGGAATGGGGCATACTACATTATCACATATACTGATTACTTGACCAGGTAGGTAGAGGCTGCATCTACAAAGGATTACAGGACAACTACAATAGTAATGTTCCTTTGAGATAATATTATTAGTAGGTATGGATGCCCTTTGACATTGAAAAGTGATAGAGGAACTCAATTCTTAAATGAAACAATAAGAATTCTATTGACAGAGTTTATGGTGGCACACCATAAGACTACTCCTTATCACCCTCAAGAAAATGACATTGTATAAGCTTTCACCAAGATCTTATGGAAAATACTCATAAAGATATGCGATGTTGGAAGAAAGAATTTGGATGACAAGGTATCAACTATTCTTTGGGCAGACAGAACAGCCTATAAATGGTTGGACAAGGCCATACCATTTCAGTTGGTGTTTGGCATGGAGGTTGTTTCACCTATGGAATTTTTAATACCATCCCTACATATTGTGCACAAGTGGATTATCTGACAAAAATGATATGGAAGAGCACATTGAGAAATTGATACAATTAGATGAGTGATACATCATTACATGTTGGAGCAAGAAGACAAAGAAGGCATGACAGAAAGCTTGGCATGACAGGCACATTAAGAGAAAGTATTTTTTAGTTGGTAAGATGGTAATTTTTTATGACTCCAAGTTTATGCACCAACCAGGGAAGTTGAGGGCTCATTGGTTGGGACCCTTTGTAGTGACCAAGATACTTGACTTAGGCACATGTCAATTGCAAACACTGTATGGAAACATGTTTCCTGATTACTTCAATGGGAGTAGCATGAAGCCCTACTATAACTAAGCTTCTTTGTGTTTGTAATAAGGTAGTATTACCACATAGATTAGATTCCCTTTCATGTTTTGTTTTTAATTTACTTGTTTTTTGTAATAAATGTGTTCACATGTAGAAGTTGGTTACTATCTATTGAGTTGATGTGTAGAGGACCATACATAATTTTAGTGTGGGGAGGAAGCAGGTGTGATTTTTAAATGGGAAAAATCATATGATGGGATGTACCTTGGAGTAAATACAAGGGTATGTGAAGGGGCAGGCATGTATAGGAAGGATCAATGCACTAAGGTTCGCACATGAGAAGACAGAGTCTGGGGCTTAGCTGATTTTCCAAAGACAAAAATAAGAATAGAAAATTAGAGGAAGAGTGGTGTCCAAGGAAGTTATATAAATAGGGAAAAGAATGATGGCTTGGGATGCACAAAAAGGGAGCTATGCTTAGAAAAATCACATGCAAGGAAAGAAAAAGATCATGCATAGGTCAAGATAATAATAGGATTAAAGAAAGGCCTATATTTAGGCTAATCTATTATTAACATAGAATGTAAAATCATACCGGCTATTTTTTTATACATGCATATTATTATGAAGGCAGATGAAGTAATGAAGGGAAATTCCCCACCCTTATATATATATGTAGTGCATCTGTGTTAGAGGGTCTATATTTACGTGTGTAAGATAGAGCTTTTTGAGGGTTTCAATGTTATGTAGTCACAAGTTTTGGAAATTGTATGAGAGCACATAAGTCATGTGCACAAATGTACTAATATTTTTGTAATTAACCACTAGTTATGTAATGAATTATGTTCACGATGGTGTTCAGGAATTTTAATGTTATTCTTCTTCTTGAATGATTTGTTTCCTTATTATATGTGTTTCTCGAATAATATTGGCTATGGTAATATTTTTGCATAACTGGGTATATTGATTATGAATATGGTAAATATGCATACTAACCTTCTAATAGGAATAACAAAGGAAGGACCTAGTGCCTGCACGTGGTTCGGGTGACCATTCAAATTTGTCTAGATGAAGTGTCAACACACATAGCTATTGAGTGGGTAAATAAAATTCTACATTTTGGTTCCATTTTCGAGACCTATTTTTAATTTTTCTACCAGGATATTACATGCAGATGGCATATCGACTGTCTTTAGAGAGTATTGAGAGATGATTAGAAGACCACCAAGATCCATTTCCACAAAGATATAACACTGGACATGAATTTGATGCACGAAATTGGGTGGAGGATAAACTATATGACTACTTATATGAGATGTTCTTTAGCTTCTTCCTAATAGAGTTATACTATTAGTTGGTACCTTACACTTCAAAAAATTCTTCTGCCTAAGGAAGAGAGTTTGGATGCATGAAAACTATTAATTTTTTATTTGATTGAGACATGAAATAAATTTGTGGATAGTTTGTGGGAAGTTACTATGTAACTATACTTTGGAGTATGCAATAGCAACGTATTCGTGCCATGAGAAAGAATATTTCAAGTTCTTAAGTGGGCCTAAAGGATACTATTTTCACGTGATACCCTTAACTATCAAGATCCTAATGATAGAACTGGGAATAGAAAGATTAACTATAGATAGATAAATATGCACCATGTGCAAGGGTAGGATAAGGTGTGGAGAAGGATGACAACATCCCTTGTGGGAGAGAGGTAGAGAGAGGAAATATAGATCAAGTATAATGAAGCACGATAGATGGAAGTTGATACAATGTTGATGTCAAGAAGAATGATGACTAGAAAAGGTTTTGAGATCCCAGTGGAAGATAAGGAGACACAATATCATGTCCTCTTGAAATTGGGAAATAGAATTATATATACCCCATCGAATCTTGATGAGAGAGTTTCAAAGGAAAGAATGAGAACTGCGAGCATGTATCTGACCCAACCTAACTACCTAGCCCTTGCGTAAGGTGTTCCAGATTCAGAGGTAGTTGTTGAATGGAATTGTAGTGAAGGAAAGAAAGTGTAGTCATTTTATACCCTTAGAACTACAATATAATCCCATGCGTGTCGGCCTATCACCCAGCGCACGTTGGGCACTCACCTGAGGCATGCGCGGGTGCCGAGCCCCTTCTTTTTGTGAGTCTTATGAGAATACATTGCTTAATGATAGAAACTTAGATGCAAGAAGGTAAATAACCATGCATTCATTCTGAGAGCTTTAAGATGAGTTATTATATCATTATACCTAGTTCTATAACAGGATAAACATCAAATGAATAAAAAATCTGATTTATACCATAAAGGAAATGTACTAGGGTTTACACTCATGAATAATACATATTTAGAACAGAACCATATATTTCCTATTGATCATAGTTCAACAACCATATTAAATTCACCAAGGCCATAACATGCCAATGTATCAATGTAGATAAGACTCATGCATCAAAATTCCTAACTATTCCTCCCATATTAAAAAAATATTTCCATAGACCCATCCCTCTAAACAAGTTATTACTCCAATAGTCATCTAAATGAGAACCCAAACTCTTTGGAAAATTCTTACTATTCATGTAGAGATTCACCTTCCATTCTCTCTATTTGCGCTCTCTTCCTTGATAATATCTCTTTAGTCATTGTCTCTCTTTATTCTACCCAAGCATCTCTATATAGCTTTATTTCCCATTGCCATGCCTATCTGAAGTAGCATATCGGTCACCAAGTGTCAAGGTAGTCCTCTAATGGAGCATGCTTATTCTCATCTGGGCTCTCCACTCTTTGTATTGATGTCTTTCTGGGATCCTTCCATTGCATATAATATTCCTTTCTTGACCACCAAGTTTTCGGGATGGCACCTTATCCACTATGCATGCTTAATCGAGTCACACTTTTCTCGTGTGCTCCTTGGAACGTTGAATATGGCTAAGTCTTGAAGACCTCTTATAGTCACTTTTGCACCCACTAAGAACAAGGGAACCCTCATGCACGTCGGCCTATCACCTAGCGGGCACTAGGCGCTCACCCGAGGCACGCGAGAGGGAGCCAAGTCTCTCTTTTATGTGAGTCTAGTGGAAGGCATAGCTCATGATTCTGACTTAGTGATTTAACAAACAAGAAGGGCTATAGAGCTCAGGATGGCTTCGACACCCCTTCAGTCATAATAGAACCAACATGCAACATAAATAATAGAACTAAGAGTTGTAAATCTACTACTATACTTAACCATTCAAGTAAGATTCGTGATTATATAAGAATAGAAGTACAATAGAAATATGCAGGTAATACAGGGAAAGATTCTTAACACATTTGTCATGGTAACCTTATCACATTCATTCATAGTGCTACTTATAAAAGATTACAGAAGGCAGACTGTAGTCATACACCATGTGTGGATCCATACATGTAATCTCACAAGACAAAAATTTCATTCTCCATTTCCCCATTACATCCTTACTCAATGTTTGTACCCATTTTCATCCCATAGTTCTTGTAGTAATTCTATAGAGCTCTGCTACCTTATTTTCCTCTATTTTCTTTGTCAAGAGCATGCATATAAATAGGCCTCTGAGCTCTAACAAACTCCTCAGTAGCCTCATATTCGGCCCCAAGTATCAAGGTGTGGGTCACCTCAGGCGCATGCCTCTCCATGTCATGATTAACTTTTTGGATATTTCTATCGCAAGGGTATATTCCCTCCAAGACACCCTATCATCAGGCTGGAACCTTATCCAAACAAAACATGTTCTTCATGTGTTCTGTCCCAAAGGCAAAAAATGGCTAATTCCCAAATTGTTCTTCACATGGCGTGCACATCCTGGGTTCTTCAAGAAGCCTTTTGAACTCTGCCTTGCGTGCCTACACTTACACGCTTCCCCCGGCCATGCACGCCTACATGCCCTTAAGATTTGGAAGCTAAAATAGGGGGCCCAACATTACCCCACACTTCACCTATTCTCTACCCTTGGGAACCTTCTCAAAGAATGCAGTACAAAAGAATTCAAGGCCTTGCCTTGGAAAAGAATGGGGGGAAAGAATAAAGAAACGGGAAAGAGAAAGAATAGGGGGAAAATTTCCTAAAGGAGGAGGGGAAATTTTTGCTGGAGGTCAGCCTCCAGTGTACTCCAAGCACTGACTTCCTTTTACACTTTAGTGCAGATGTTTCCAGCCAAGGTGCTCACCTCATCATAAGTTAGCCCCTCCCCTTGTGTGGTAATGGTTTCCACCATAGTCTCCAGTTCTTTAGTGTGATCTTCCAGGGCATCCATATTCCTTGTGATGACCTTGTAGAGATCTTTTAGCCGGGTTTTGATTAAGACTCGTCGGTTCTTAATGGCTTCAGATTTCTTTTCTACCTTGGCTATGATCCTTTCTCACTCGGCTCTATTTCCCTTGTTCTTTTCTCTGAATTCCTTCAACTCAGCTTCGTCACTGGCAAGCAGTATGCTTGTCACTTTGTCTTGATCTATGTAGTGGTCATAAGTGACCCCTGCAGTTTGTGTAGCTATTCTTACGTTGGCAAGCACCTTGTTGTATTCAGCCACAAGTGCAACGACCTTCAACTTGTCTTCTTTCTCTAAGCACACTGCTACCTCTTCTACCGACTCTAATTCCAAGGGCTACCTCTCCATGGTGAGGATCCGAGTCAAGTCCTCAAGGAACTCCAGGGAGGATCTATACTTTTGCGCAGGAGGGTTAAGGTCCAGGTACTTCATGATAATCAATTGGGAGATGAATTCCACCTTCTTGGAAACTTCACGTACCTTGGGATTTTCCTCCTAAGCTCCCTCTGCGGTTGAGCGTTGATTAATTTCTCAAGGCTGAGATCCTTTGTTAGCTTCACCACTTCTTCCTTCCTCTTCTCCAAGTCCTATAAGACTCTAACCCTGTCATTTCTACCGAAGATCCTAGCCTCAATTTCCACTGAGACTTTGTTTAGCATGTTGCACACTTGCTCGTTTGATAGTTGTTGTGTGTTTACAATGGGGTTTTCCCCCTTTCCTTCAGATAGATTCAATACTGCTCCTTGGTTAATTTCAAATTCAGGCCCATCAAGGTGGGAGTTGAATGCCCAAGATAGTATTTTCCTTGTTCACGGGGTATCCTCCCTCAAGGTCAAAGGACTCCATGGCGGTGAGCTCCTTGGTGGGCACGGTACTGTGAAAACACGTGCATAAAGATTTGTTGGGGTCATAAATGTAACCCATCGTTGTTCTTCCCCCTTCCACGTGTTTACTTCCCGTGTGCATGCCCTTGGGAATAGTTACCGAGAGAGTTGGGCATTTTGTGCTACTTCCACTCTTCTCCCTGTGCTCCTTCTTGAACACAGCGAGCATGAGCTTTGCGCTGTGCCCCAACCCTTCATTGACCAAGGCATCAATTATCTTCTCTTCCTCCCTTGTTTCCTTTTCATTCACCTCCTCCTGAGTGAGCTTGGGCATATCTGGCTCCTTGGTACTAGCCCCTTCACTCCCCTCTTCGTTGTGCATGCCTTCCTCCTTTCAGACGCCTTTCCTTCTTACAAAGATGAAGGCATCATTTGCATTCTCAGCCTCCTCTCCTTTCAAGTCATGGATATCAATTGGCTCTTGATCCACCTCCATCTCTTCCCCTTCATCATCATCCCTTTCACCTATATAGGCATTCAGGTCATATATATCTTCAGACCCTTGTTCCTCCATTCCTTGTTCTTCTTCTCTGGCAGAAAATTCTAGAGTGGGGTATGTTGTCTATTCTTCATCTAAAGGTTCTTCAGGGGATGGTGGCTTCGCAGGATCTGGGGTATTTTCCTTGACCATGATTCTTCTCTTCTTCCAAACATAGGTACTCGGCTCTGCGGTACCTACATCCTGCCTTTCCACAGCCCCTTGTTCTTCCTCTTCTTCTTCTTTCTTCTTGCGCTTTAGCGTTGGCTTCTTCCTTCCTATGGGGTTGTCTGGGATGGATATTTCATTTTCTACGTACACGTCCTTCTCAAACTTTGACCTTATGCGTAGGTAGATTCTGGTAGCAGTGCTCTCAGCAATCGATAAGGTCAGCAGCCTTACGATGTGTACGTCCTGCGACACGTATCTTTTAATGTATGCATGCTTCCTTGGGTAGACCAGCTTCTTTCTCATCTCTCTGTGTTCACTGTCGAGGGTGGACAGGTCAAGTTTTAACTTCTTCAACTCCTTATATCTGTTTACCCCTGCTTGGAAGAATTGGATAGTAAATGAGAAGGGTAGTTTGCACCAGGGACTCCAACTATCTTCCACCAAGATAAATCTTCCAATGCAGAAGTGCTAGTACATTACGAACTCTGCTTCTCCTTCAGTCACCATGGGGAGTTGCTCTGGGATCCACCATTCTACTCTGAATGCATTCCTAAGGCACGTATACCATTTATCCAAGTGTGCCTTGTGCATCCCCGTCATTAACTCATAAGTATACTTCTGGAACCTGTCCATGGGTGAAGGGTCTTCATCGGGGGTACTTGTTATCCCGTAAAATTGGCAAGGGCAATTTTACGGATAACCATACCGAAATTTTGTTCCGATCCCTCGTTAGAGACTCCTTGCATTTGGAACGTTGCAAAATCCCTTCCCGGGAAATCTAGTTTTTCGAATTTAGTCGTTTTTTGGTCTTTTTGGCCAGGCGCATAGAATGACTATGCAACATCAACTTTTGATGCACCCCCTTTAAATCCTCGGCACATGTTTTCTTGTGTCAGCAGGATTTTTGGTGCACCTCTGCCTGTTAAGACTTCCCTGCATGCGCCGAGGCGCATGTGCCTTCCTGTCGACAGATCATTTGTTGCACCTCTTTTTGGTGCGCCAAACGCACACATTTTCCTCTGTCAACACCACTTCGAGTGCGCCATAGGCGCACATATCTTCAGGTTGACAAGTCTTTCGGTGTGCCAAAGGGTGCATGTTTTCTCATGTCGACATCTCATTTGGTGCGCTCCTTTAAAAAGTTGGTGGCACATTTATTGCTACCTCACCTATATATAGGCGCGTCTGCGCTGTCATTGTCACCAATGCAAAACACATGATTTTTCTCTGAGCTTGTCAGCACACCAGCCCCGTCGCTTTCGAATTGATTTGTGGACCCGTTCTCACGCTTTTTCATCATTTATATCCGGGTAAGTGGCCTTCTGTGTTTCATGCATTTTGTTTATGTAGTTTTTGGCTGCTAGGTTGGTTCGGTATGGATTGAAAAGAATAGATTATGAGTTTGCTCCCCCCCCTGGCTGCCTTTCCACATTTCCTCCTCTTTCTAGATCTGCTGGAAGAGGAAGCTCTGTCCTAAAAATGATAGCTTGAAAACCCTTTTGGTATAGCACCTCTTCATATCCTACAATGAACCTTGTTATAAAAGCTAAGCCATATGTGGAAACACCTCTGAGAGAAAGATCAAAACTAAAAAGAAAACTATTTTTTCCTTTGGCACATGAGCTCGCCATACAACATTAAAAACAGTTACACCCTCGGCGCATCTGTCACCCCTGCAACATGAAAGATACACGCGCCAATGGCAAGCTTTCCCCGCCTGCTACATCATAAAAAGATGCACCCTCATGGCACACTTCCCTTGCATGCTGCAAATGCTTCCCATGCGCCCCTTGGCGCATCAAACTTGTATGCAACATAAAGAATTCCTACGCCCTTTGGCGCACCCTGCGCCCATATAACAGCTCTTTCATATGCGCCAAGTGTTAAGCTATAAAGATGCAGGTGCATTCCTCATCGCAGCAACATCATGTTGTGCAGACCCTCCATACACCGCGCCAAGTTCCCTTAAGCGCACCAAAAGCACATGTTACACAAACCATATATGCACCTTTGGCGCACCGAAATTCCATGCAACATGAAAGATACATGCACCTTTTACAAAATATATCCACATGGCGCAGGCGCACTTGTCCTTACACCAACACAGAATGTACCCTGCAGTGTCTATGCACCATGCACCCTTTGGCACTGATTTATCTCCTGCAACACCCTTTTCCTGTGCGCCTTGCCTATTTAGCTCTGCAATCTGTAATATTCATGCGCCATGCACCCCGAGGCCTCAAAATTGCTAACTCTTTCTTCTGTCAGCATTTCAATGGAAAATCAAGCAGCTGACACAGCTTTCTTCAATTGGGTTTCACGTCTTATTCTTGCAGATCAGCAATTAAACTCAGAAGAACATATGTCATCCATCAAGTTGTCAAAAGTCAACATGACTTTGAGATATTTTTTAAATAGGTGGTTGGCTCCTTTTTTCCTTCCTTTCTCTCCTTCTTCTATAAATACCCCAAGGCTTGTTGTATTGGGCATGAGTGAATATCTTTCAGATGAAAAAATAGAAGGAGAAAAGACTTTGAGCTTTTTGTAACAGAAAGAATTATTAATACAATATTTAGAATTTGTGCTGAATACATGTGTTATTTGCATTGGATCTTTCTTACGTTAGATCTGTGTGTTTGTTCTGTTGAATTTACTTCTGTTTTATTGTCATTTATTCATCAGTATTGCTTTTCTTGTTTATGTAAGTAGGTTTGGCTCTGTTTACTACCAATCCCAAAACATAAACCCTCTGACCTTTCTGCTTTGGAATTCATTTCTTTTCTCCCTTCGGACCTGCTCTTCCTTCATCCTCTCTTTCATTCCTTTCTTTTCGCAGTCAGAAACATCTTACTGGGATGAGATCCCAAACCCCCGAAGGCAGAATATTGTGAGACTTGCACAGATTCCTGCTGGTAGAATAGCAATAAACCAGTTTCGATTTGCTAACTCAAAGAGGGGCTATGCCCTGCACACTGTTGGCTCGTTTATCCATAGATCTACCCAAGCGACAAATTTTCAGACCAACAGTTTTTGGTGACTCCACTGGGGAACGAACAAGTCTATCAGATCTATGATGGTGGTAAGATAGAAAATCAAAGAAATCAGAAAAATCATTGCCTGTTTGCAAACTTGAACTTTTTGTCAAAAATCTAAAATTTTGCAAAAGTGACCCGAATTGAAAATTTTCTTTTGAGATCCATAGATCTGGCCTAGTTAGAGATCTTTAGTTCGCTGAGTTCTTACAAAAATTTGTGTTTTTCCGTAGATCTGAGTTTTTGACAGTTTACCAAAATTTTCAAACTCTTCAAAAGTCAGCTCTAGATCTGAAAATCAGCTTGCTAATCTTTACTATCCTTTTATCCTCGCTGTTATTTGTCATTAACCGCAATCAGTTTTCAAGAAATGATAGTTTTTAAATAATTAGAAAAGTACATGCTGCTGGTTTTTGTCAGAAAAGCCAGAAAATCAGCAAGTACAACTAAAAATAAATTTTAAATTTGCACCACAGCGTTTCAGATCTGGAAGGTATGCTGGCAAGTGAGCCATTTACACGTGGCAGGTGAGCTCGTGGAGAAGTCAATCCTACTTTTGATCGGCTTCAAAGGCACAATTTCAGTGTAGCACCGGCACACTTTTCATCACTAAGTTCAGCTGATCAGTCAACCAGAAGCACCTCACCCCCACGTAAGATCCAGTTTTCACAAGGAGCCTCTACATCCCTTTGCAGTGCTTTATTACTCAGTGGAACCACACTCCCAGCCTGCGTTCTTTTTCCAGCTGTCCAGATGGCGGTGTCAGGGGGAAATTCTATGGATCCTCTCGCATTACCACATCCTGTTCACGCGCTCCCTCACGGAAACCGAAAGAATTTTCCCAAATTCGACGGGAGCGGAAACCAAAGCACGGATTCACACATATCTACATTCATCATGTCGTGCAGTATCTTGGATGTAACTCATGAGGATGTGTCGGTTCACCTTTTTCTGGAAACTCTACAAGGACCTGCAGCTAAATGGTTTCAGCATTTGCCGGCCGGATCTATTACCAGTTGGGCCACCTTGGAGGATGCTTTTGAAGACAGGTACAAGCCTTCAGAGGATGCATTTACATTATTATCACAGATCACTCACCTGAAGAAGGAGGCCAATGAGACCATACGTGATTTTATCTCCAGGTTCAATGCATTAATCAACCGTGTCCCTGTTGCCATGCTTCCAACACCAGAAAATCAGAAGTGTTTTTTCGTGAATGCCATGAGCTCAAAAGTAAGTTTCTTACTCCTGCAAGAGCGAGTGGCTACCTTGATTCTCGCCCAGGCCACTACCATTCGAATAGAAGATAATTTGATAATATCTGGTGAATTGAAAAAAGAATCATCCAAGCCTAAATCTTCGGACCCTTCTCCCACTACTTCGTCTGATCCGGTATTTCAAAAGATGGTGAATGACTTACTTGCATTAAAGAAGCAGTTGGCCCAAGCTTCTCCCAGTTCCTCATACCGGGATATTCCACGGAGGAACTTCATTTCCAACAATGTTCCTCAAAGGCCGCGCTTACCCGCAACTGCTCTGCGGTTGGCGCTTGAGGCTCCTCCGGTCAACGCTCTAGCCGAAATCGAAGAAGAGGAACAAGATTATGAAGAACCTTCGTCTCAAGGCGAAGATGATCAAGACGTCGGTGAGCCGACTGGCGACTCTACTGTCAGGTATATGGAATTTGATGAGGAGGAATCTAATGAAGAAGAGGGTACCCAGGGTTATGCAAGCGGACAATCATATGTTGTTTTTACCCGCTCGCAAGGAAAAGAAGCAGAGGTCACTGCCCATGTGCAGAAGGAGAAGGTCGTGTCAAACGCACCTCCAACCATTGCTAAAAGAGGTAATCCTCTTCCTACTTAGCTCCCTGTTAAGTCTTTTACAAGGAAATATTTTCCCCCCATCTCTCCTCCAAATCAACCCTCTCATATTCCTATCAAGACCAGTAATCCTACTTCACCATCACGAAGTGAGGGACTCATTCCTTCACCGGCCCTAACGCTTGGCCGCATTTGACATCATAGATCATGCTAAAAAAACCAAGATCCAAATATCTGAAGCCGAGTATCTTCAGTCAAATCCCGAACAGCTTATGAGATTGACTAAGTATATCCAAAGTCAAGTTGTTATATCTAATCAGGTTTCCCCAAAAGGAATCCTTTCCACTCCTCCTGCATCCCGCATAAATGTTGCTTCAACATCCACATCAGGCAAGATAGAACCTTTCTATCTCTCCCTCCTAATCAATGGCCACAAGTTGAATAACTATATAATTGATTCCGAAGCTTCTGATAACGTCATGCCAGCAAAAGTCACCCATGCTTTGGGCCTCACCCTTACCAAGCATTTTGGTAGATATTAATCCTTGCAAACCAAGTAGGTTCCGTTGATTGGTCAGATCAAAGACACGCAATTTGCATTTGCGGCGTTCCCAGAGAAAAGAGTAAAGATGACCGTCCTCGTTGCCGACATTCCAGCAGCCTACGGAATTTTGTTGGGAAGAAGTTTTTGCAGCAAAGTTGGTGGGGAAATTCATATGGACTGGTCTAAGGCTAGAATCCCCGTCAAAGGTGCAATGCAGACCTTGGAGCCAGAATCACAAAAGAAGTACTTGGTTACTAACTCTAAGGACCCCAAAGCTCAAATTCTTTTTGAATCATCAGGGATGGGGAACTATTTCTTGTCTACCGAGTCCGAGAAAATGGTTGTTCTCATTCAAGAAGGAGATCTTAATAAGATCAAGACCTTACAGTTCGATGGCAGCTGCGCAACAAGTGGATGTGGTCTCGGAGCCGTGCTAATATCTCCCGAAGAGGAGGTTATTCCTCTTTCTTTCAAGTTGCACGTTTTCAACACAAATAATACTGCTGAGTATGAATCTTTGCTACTTGGCATGCAAGCCGCGAAAGAAAGAGGGATCAAAAATCTGAAAGTACAAGGTGATGCGGAGCTAGTTGTAAATCAAGTTAAAAGGGTTTATCAAGTGAAGAATGAAAGGCTCAGGCATTACCGTAACACAGTGTGCGACAAGATTGAAGAGTTTGATGCTTTTTCAATTGAATCCATTCCAAGAGCTCAAAATGACATGGCTGATTCATTAGCCGTTTCAGCGTCCCTCATGCTCCCTCACCCGAGTTTGAAAACAAACAAATACACCATTGAGATGGTTTTCCGCCCAAGTGTGCCAGACAATTCTCAGCATTGGCAAGTGTTCAACTATGATAATCAACTCATTGCCTTTCTAGAGAAGGTGGAAAATTTTAAGGAATTGCATTTCGAAGGATCCACTTCTATGTGCCATGAATCAGTCACCGATCAAGACAATGAATCCGAAGGGAATGACAGCATATGTCAGCTCAAAGGAAATAAAATTCCAAAGGGCTTGGTTTCTCTGGAACGGTTGTTTGACAGGCATGATCATTTTGTGAAAAAGAAGAGGCGAGATGATCCTGACTCATCCCCAGAAACCAAACCGGTCGATTTAGGTTTGGTAGAACACCCGCAGTTTGTGAACATTGGAAAATGTTGCATGCCAGAAGAGAAGCGGAAGTTTTTCAAACTGCTGAAGAAATACATGGATGTATTGGCATGGTCCTACACCGATCTAAAGTCTTTTAAGCCAAAGGACGTCCAGCATGACATCCCATTGAAAGAAGATGTTAAAGCCTTTCGCCAGAAGCAGAGGCATTATAATCCTAAGATCTCAAGTACTATCCAGGCTGAAATTTAGAAAATGCTAGATGCGAGAATCATTTTTCCTATCCATCACAGTACTTGGGTAGCAAATATTGTGCCAGTGCGCAAGAAGAACGGTGAAATACGCATATGCGTAGATTTTCGAAACCTAAATCAGGCTTCCTTAAAAGACAACTACCCCCTTCCTATAATGGATCAAGTTCTACAAGCAGTCACTGGATCGGAAATGTTGTCCATGCTTGATGGTTTTTCAGGCTACAATCAGATTGAAATTTCACCTGAAGATCAATTTAAAACAGCATTCACTACTCCCTGGGGTACATTTGCCTATAGCAGGATGCCTTTTGGCCTAACCAATGCTGGCGCCACTTTTCAGTGGGTCATGGACCTGGCATTCAAAGATATGATGGGGAAAGTCATTGTCATTTATCTGGATGACTTGACTGTGTTCTCTAAACAACGAAGTAATCATTGTGATCACCTAGAGCAAGTATTGGCCAGATGCCGAGAACATGGGATTTCCCTGAACCCGAAAAAGTCTTTTTTTGGTGTCATGGAAGGAAAGTTGCTAGGGCGCATTGTTAGCAAAGAAGGAACGAAGATAGATGTCGAAAGATTCAAGGCTATTTAGAGCCTTACTCTACCTACAAGTAAGATTGGTGTTCATTCTTTCTTCGGAAAGGTGAACTTTCTCAGGCGTTTTGTTCCCGACTTTGCTGAGAAGACTCGTCATATATTGGACATGATGAAGGGGTCACCAACTTTCAGATGGAGCAAGGAAGGGAAAAGGTCATTTGAGGAAATAAAAGCTTCCGTTTCTCACGCACCAATCCTGGTATGTCCCGATTTCCCCAAGGACTTTATCATGTATAGTTATGCATCTGAGCATACTGTGTCTACCATCTTGATGCAAAAGAATTTAGAGAATGTTGAATCTCCGATTGCGTTCATGAGCTCTCCCCTTAAGCCTCATGAACTAAAAATGTCTTAATTGGAAAAGCATGCCTTCGCCGTTGTCAAAGCAGTAAAAAATTTTAGGTATTACATTTTAAACTCTCATACGGTGGTGCTGGTCCCTGACACAGTGGTCAAATCAATTCTAACTCAACAGGAGTTAGGAAGCTTGCGAGGAAATTGGATTACAAAGGTCCAGGAGTATGACCTAGATATTAAACCAACCAAGCTGGTAAGAGGCAAGGGCCTATGTTAGCTTATGACTGAAAAAAAAGATTCAGAAAACCCTGATGAAAAGGATGATTACACCGATGAAGCACAAGACCGGCTAGAAAAACCCAATTCACTACCTCTGGTCCTATTTGTCACGACCAGCGATGAGTGGTATTCCGATATTGCTTTCTTCCTCACCTACGATGAATGCCCAGCTCACCTAACTGCAAAGGAGAAGCACACTATAAAGCTCAGAGCAGCGAAATATGTCATCTGGGATGACGGTTTATACAAACGCGGGATAGATGGTGTGTTCTTGTGATGTGTCGACAAGCCACAGTAGGTGAATTTGCTCGAAAGTTTTCATAATTCAGCCTGTGGAGGCCATTTCTCCTCTTCTGTGATGGCACACAAGATCATCCGAGCTAGGTACTATTGGCCGACGCTTTTCCAAGATACAGCCACCTGGATAGCAAAATGTGAACCTTGCTAGCAATTTGTCGGCAAGCCCAAGTTGGATGCTTTTCCCCTCAAGCCGGTCATTATCAATGAACCATTCAGGTAGTGGGGAATTGATTTTATTGGTGCACTCAATCCCCAATCGAGTGCCGGACATAGTTATGTCCTTACGGAAACAGATTACTTCACCAAGTGGTTGGAAGCCATACCTGTCAAACATGCCACTTCTGAGGTTGTTTGCAGTTTCATCAAAGAAAACATCATTGTCAGGTTTGGCGTCCCAAACAAAATTGTTGCTGATAATGCTTCTAACTTCTCCTCACGAGAAATTATTAGTTTTTTCTATGAATATGGGATAACTTTGGCTCACGCCTCAGATTATTATCCTCAGGGTAATGGTCAGGCGGGAATCCAGTAACAAGAACTTGGTGACCATCATACGAAAACTAGTGGATGAGAATCAACGAATGTGGCACAAGTCCTTATATGACACTTTGTGGGCAGATTGGCATTACTCCCAAAGAGGTCTCTCGGTATGTCACCTTTTCAAGTGTTATATGGCACTGATGTCGAGCTTCCCCATTTCTGCTAAAATCCCTACTCTGTGCTTGGCACAAGCTATTGAAGATGAAACTTTCCAAAATTCTCTTGAGAAGAGGATCATGTATCTGACAGAGCTCGAAGAAAAGAGAGTAAGAGTGGTCGACAAGATCACCGAGCATCAGAATCAAGTCAAGAGATTGTTTGATAAAAAAATCTAAGCAAAGAAATTTCTAGGTGGGAAACCTCGTCCTTCTATGGGACAAGCGAAGAGAGCCAAAAGGCATGCACGGAAAGTTTGATTCCCTATGGAGAGGGCCCTTTCAAGATAAAGCAGCTCAATAGAGAGAATAGTTTCTATCTCTCATATCTGCATGGAACTGAACTCCCGCTTCCCTACAGCGGGCAGCATCTTAAAATTTTCAGGAAGTAGAGCTTGCTCTCTTCTTTGTATAGTTTGCTTTATTTGTGTGTTTGTTTTTGTCATGTGTTTGCTTTTGGTTTGTTGTGTGTTCCCTTTTGTTCGCCCTCCAGTCGCCCTTGTTTTTGACTCTCCAGCCCAATGGATAGGCACATGAGATCTGGAATTCTCTACCCCCGAGTCTACTCAGGGATAGTCCCTAGAAAGAGCCAGTTGTTATCCCGTAAAATTGGCAAGGACAATTTTACGGATAACCATACGGAAATTTTGTTTTGATCCCTCGTTAGGGACTCCTTACGTTCTGAACGTTGTAAAATCCCTTCCCGGGAAATCTAGTTTTTCGAACTTAGTCGTTTTTTGGTCTTTTTGGCCGGGCGCATAGAATGACTATGCAACATCAAATTTTGATGCACCCCCTTTAAATCCTCAGTGCATGTTTTCTTGTGTCAACAGGATTTTTGGTGCGCCTCTGCCTATTAAGGCTTCCCTGCGTGCGCCAAGGTGCATGCGCCTTCCTGTTGATAGATCATTTGTTGCGCCTCTTTTTGGTGTGCCAAAGGCGCACATTTTCCTCTGTCAACACCACTTCCGGTGTGCCATAGGCGCACATATCTTCATGTTGACAAGTCTTTCAGTGCATCAAAGGGTGCATGTTTTCTCATGTCGACAGCTCATTTGGTGCACTCCTTTAAAAAGTTGGTGGCGCATTTATTGCTACCTCGCCTATATATAGGCGTGTTTGCGCTGTCATTGTCACCAATGCAAAACACGTGATTTTTCTCTGAGCTTGTTAGTGCACCAGCCCCGTCACTTTCGAATTGATTTGTGGACCCGTTCTCACACTTTTTCATCATTTATATCCGGGTAAGTGGCCTTTTGTCTTTCATGTGTTTTGTTTTTGTAGTTTTTGGCTGCTAGGTTGGTTCAGTATGGATTGAAAAGAATAGATTATGAGTTTGCTCCCCCCCTTGCTGCCTTTCCACATTTCCTCCTCTTTCCAGATCTGCTGGAAGAGGAAGCTCTGTCCTAAAAATGATAGCTTGAAAACCATTTTGGTATAGCACCTCTTCATATCCTACAATGAACCTTGTTATAAAAGCTAAGCCATATGTGGAAACACCTCTGAGAGAAAGATCAAAACTAAAAAGAAAACTATTTTTTCCTTTGGCGCATGAGCTCGCCATGCAACATTAAAAATAGTTGCGCCCTCGGCGCATCTATCGCCCCTGCAACATGAAAGATACACGCACCAATGGTGCGCTTTCCCCACCTGCTACATCATAAAAAGATGCGCCCTCATGGCACACTTCCCTCACATGCTGCAAATGCTTCCCATGCGCCCCTTGGCGCATCAAACTTGTATGCAACATAAAGAATTCCTACGCCCTTTGGCGCACCCTGCGCCCATGTAACAGCTCTTTCATATGCGCCAAGTGTTAAGCTATAAAGATGCGCCAAGTGTTAAGCTATAAAGACGCAGGCACGTTCCTCATCGCAGCAACATCATGTTGTGTAGACCCTCCATGCGCCGCACCAAGTTCCCTTAAGCGTGCCAAAAGCACATGTTACACAAACCATATATGCGCCTTTGGCGCACCGAAATTCCATGCAACATGAAAGATACATGCGCCTTTTACAAAATACATCCACATGGCGCAAGCACACTTGTCCTTACAGCAACACAGAATGTACCCTGCAATGTCTATGCGCCATGCGCCCTTTGGCACTGATTTATCTCCTGTAACACCCTTTTCCTATACGCCTTGCCTATTTAGCTCTGCAATCTGTAATATTCATGCGCCATGCACCCCGAGGCCTCAAAATTGTTAACTCTTTCTTCTGTCAGCATTTCAATGGAAAATCAAGCAGCTGACATGGCTTTCTTTGATTGGGTTTCACGTCTTATTCTTGCAGATCAGCAATTAAACTTAGAAGAACATATGTCATCCATCAAGTTGTCAAAAGTCAACATGACTTTGAGATATTTTGTAAATAGGTGGTTGGCTCCTTTTTGCCTTCCTTTCTCTCCTTCTTCTATAAATACCCCAAGGCTTGTTGTATTGTGCATGAGTGAATATCTTTCAGATGAAAAAATAGAAGTAAGGAGAAAAGACTTTGAGCTTTTTGTAACAGAAAGAATTATTAATACAATATTTAGACTTTGTGCTGAATACATGTGTTATTTGCATTGGATCTTTCTTACATTAGATCTGTGTGTTTGTTCTGTTGAATTTACTTCTGTTTTATTGTCATTTATTCATCAGTATTGCTTTTCTTATTTATGTAAGTAGGTTTGGCTCTGTTTACTACCAATCCCAAAACATAAACCCTCTGACCTTTCTGCTTTGGAATTCATTTCTTTTCTCCCTTCGGACCTGCTCTTCCTTCATCCTCTCTTTCATTCCTTTCTTTTCACAGTCAGAAACATCCTACTGGGATGAGATCCCAAACCCCCGAAGGCAGAATATTGTGAGACTTGCACAGATTCCTGCTGGTAGAATAGCAATAAACCAGTTTCACTTTGCTGACTCAAAGAGGGGCTATGCCCTGCACACTGTTGGCTCGTTTATCCATAGATCTACCCAAGCGACATATTTTCAGACCAACAGTACTCCCATATGAACTTATCAGATGCATTTAGCACCCTAATTTCTGAGAACACAATGGTTAATAAAATGTTCCCAAACAATATCTTTCCTCTGTTCTCCATGCTACTTATAATCTCATCTGCTATGTAATTAGAGATATTGTACATGGTGCCTTCCGCGACCTTTCTGCAAACATTCAACCAGGGCTTGCTCACCTGGGTCCACCTCTCTTGTCCATTTAGCTTGGAAATGAGGTACACAGCCATTTTTATCACCAGATCACTGATATCCACGATGTCGTAGTACCTCAATCCCTTCTTATAATCCTAGGATACGATGGTTTCCTTAATTGCCTCCTCGTCCTAGACGTCATCTAGGATCACGTCCCCTTTATAGCTCAGGTCTGTAAAGTGTGAGATTAACTGTGGGGTTATGCGCATTTTGTGCCATGTGAAGCAGAAGAAATATTCATGCACGTGCATCATTAACCATTGGTACAGTTGCTCAGGATTCTAAAAGTAGGGAAACTCGTAAAGCTAGAGAAGCCCTGCCTTCTCCATTTTCACCTTGACTACATCGCTGTAAATTGGCATCCCGTCAGGTGTTTGTTTGTTTGTGGGGTGCACCAGCTCCAATGCCATTTCCTTTGCAATTATTCTCGACCGGTGATTGTAATCAATTACGGTCATATGTCTGATGTGGGACTCCCACTCTTGCCCTAGCAAAACCCCATCCAGGTATTGCATCTCTAAGTACCATTCTTCATTGGTATCCAAGGGGATTTCATCTTCTTCCTTCTTTCCCTTTCCATTCCCCTTTCCCTTTTTATATTATATTGCAAGCTTATCAACTAGTTTTGTGGCCATCATTTACCCTTTGCTTTTATTCCCTACTTGCCTTTGAGTTGTCTGAGAGTTTTCTTCGCGCACCCCATGCCCTAGGGTACAAAACCTAATTTTTGAATTTCCTCCTTTGATCACTGTGCTCTTTCCCAATGTTCCTCACACCCATGAATCACTTTTTCTCTAGTTTGTAGATCAACCAGACTGATTGCGCATGAGTTTCTGAGATTCTCCTTTGCACGAGTTAGCTCTCGAACCCTAGCTCTTGAAAGAAAATTGTTCTCCTTGTTTTCGCAAAGTAAAATAATGAACTTCCCATCCTTGTATTCATAGCTTTTCCCACTTTTACACATTAAATTCTAGGCTACCTACCACCATATGACAATATTTAATGTGGCGTTTTCAAACAAACCCGACTTGAGTGCTTTTCCTCGCGCGCCCAATCCTTGCACGAAATTTTTTTCACCCACGCCCAATCCTTGCATGAAACATCTTTCACATGTGCCCAATCCTTGCGCAGAAACTTTTCCAACCTTCTGGCGCACAGACAATCCATCTTGACAAAAGACTTTTGCGCGTGTGTTACCAGCACCAAAGGCACCTCCTCCATCCTTATGATTCTTGCTTTCACCTACCTCATGTTTTTGCACTTTTTCTCCTTTATACGTGGATTTCCAATGGAACTCTATTTTGTCATCCATCTTCCTTCCTAATGCATCTTTTCAATAGGGCTAGTTCGAACGATCTACCAACTCAATCTTCCTGCAGAATAACTTCATGCCTCTATTAATCACTTCACCCCACACTAAATCGATGTGTGGTCCTCTACAAAATCATAAGTTTAAAAAGCAATAAGGTTTCTAGTGCCCAAGGTGCAAAACAAGACAACAACATGAAAGGGAAAAACAAGAAAGGAAAAGCATAAAAGGAAAATCTAAAATAACTGACAGAACTACCTTATTTATAAACACCAAGAAGCATTATTTATAGTAGGGCTTCAACCTACTCCCATTGAAGTGTCCAGGTAATTTTTTCCATCCAGTGCTTGTAGCTAGCACGCGCCAGAATCAAGGATGTATGAAATTACATAAGGACCCAACCAATGCACCTTCAACTTTCTAAGATTTCATAGAAATTTAGAATCATATAGCAATACCATCTGGCCAACCTCAAACTATTTGTTTTTAATGTGGCGGTCATGCCATGCCTTTTTTTAGCTTTTTTAGTTGTTTGGCTCCATGTTGCTAGTGAGTACCTTTCATCCAACTTTATTAATTCATCAATTCTTTCTTCCATCACTTGTTCATCATCTAACCCTCCTGTGCATGCTATACATAGCGATGGTAGCATAAATTCAACCGGCAAAACAACCTTTGCGCCAAACACCAATTGAAATGGTGTGGCCTTGTTCAACCTTTTATACGTTGTTCTATATGCCCAAAGGATTGCTGACACCTTGTCATCCCAATCCTTCCTACCCACATCACATATCTTAGTCAATGTGTGAATAAGGATTTTGTTGAATGCCTCTGCAATCCCATTTTTTTTAGGGTGATAAGGGGTAGTCTTGTGATGGGCTACCATGAATTCTACCAATGGAATCCTAATCATTTCATTTAAGAAGTGAGTGCCCCTATCACTTATTAAACTTAATGGGCACCCATACCTACTGATAACAAAAATCTAGTAGTCATGGCTATGGTGCAATCCCTTGTGGGCGCGGCCTCTACCCACCTTGTCAAATAATTAGCATAGGTAATGATATACCATGAGTTGGTCCTTTGTACAGCTGGTGAGATTGGTCTGACAAAATCTATTGCCCACTTTTCAAAAGGTTCTGCACTGGAGATGGGGTGCAACAGAATTTCGTCCCTTTTTCCAGGTTTTCCAAGGTGTTGGAAATGGTCACAGGCCATGCAAAACTCAATACAATCCTAGTGAATCATCTCCCACCATAGTCCAGTGACTAGGATCTTGTACGCAATTGAATTCCCTGCATATTGTCCTCCGGCAATCCCACCATGGGCCTTTTCTATTATAGCTATGTGTTCATGTTCTAGTACACACCAGCGTAAAACCTCATCGTGGCCCATTTTATACAAATCCCCATTGATCAACATGAAGGGCGTTGCACATATGGCTAACCTTTTCCTTTCTAGAGCATTCATCCCTTTGAGTGCCACACCTTCCTTGAGAAAGATAGCAATGTCTTCTAGTTCTGAGGGTGCGTGCTACAACCTGCATAGTTGTGCATCCGACATGGCTTCTTCAATACTCTATGCATCCTCTCCCAAATCAATCCTTGATAAATGATCTGGCCCACAATTGTTATTTCCTGGTTTTACCACCACTTTGAATTCAAACTCCTGAAATAGCAGAACCCAACGGTATATGCGCCCTTGCAACATTGCTTTGTTTGCCAGATACTTCAAGGCCATATGGTTTGTGTAGAATATGAAAGGAGTTTCCAGCAAATTTTTCCTAAATTTTTGGAGTGCGTAGATCATTGACAATGCCTCGCGCTTGGTTGTTGTATAATTTTGTTTTGCTAGTGTCAACTTTCTACTTGCAAAACACAAAGGATTATCAACAATCCCCTCTCCTGGTTGAGAAAGAATGGCTCCCATTGCTGTACCAGAGGCATCCACATGGACATGGAAAATTTTATCCCATGATGGGAATCGGAGAATAGGTGCGGTGATAAGCCTTTCTTTTAGAGTGTGAAAATCCCTGTACTGTGCCTCTCCCCAATGAAATGCACTCTTGTGTCTGAGCAATATTTCTAAAGGCACGACGATCTTGGCGTATCCCTTAATGAAATTTTTGTAGTACCCAATGTGTCCAAGAAATCCACACATGGTGCTTTGGTTGGTAGGCTCCCATAACCCCACAATAACTACAACCTTTGCGGGATCCACCAGTAAGCCCTCTTTACATATGATATGCCTCAACAACGTCCCAAAAGGAGTTGCAAAGATACATTTCTTGATGTTGAGGGAGATCCTCAACTACCGAAATCTTTCAAACATCAACCTTAATTTGTCACAATGGTCCCTTACTAATCCATACACTATCCAATCATCTAAATATACCTGAAAGAACTTGTGGATGAAGTCCTTAAATGTTTATACCACTATGCATGAAAATACAGCGGGTGCATTCTTCAGCCCAAAGGGCATGACTGTATATGCAAATCTTCCCCACTCGGTGGCAAAAGTTGTCTTATCTTGGTCTTCTTTGGCAATCCTTACTTGGTGATATCCCAAGAATCCATCCGTAAAGGAATAGACCTTGCGCCCAGCAACTCCTTCTAAAATATCTTCAGTAAAGGGGGTGAGAAAAGGATCTATGATACAAACAACGTTTAATTGCCTGTAATCCACACATATCCTAATCCACCCATCCTTCTTTATGTTGATCACCATTGGACTTATCCACTCTGATTCCTCCATAGCCGTAATGATATTGGATGCTATCATCTTGTCTAGTTCTTCTTTAACCCTTACGTGCATGTTGGGATTCATCCTGTAAGGCCTCTTCCTAACTGGGTGCACACCATCTTTCAACCTTATCCTCATTTCCCCTAATGATTGGTGGATGACCTTTTAACTCATGGTATCTGCGTGGGAATAAATCCTCAAATTTTTGTAAGAGATCAATGATCTTTGATACTTCCTTGTCCGACCAATAGTCCCCAATGATAGCCTCCTTGGGCTCCTCTTCCGAGCCGATGTTAACTTTCTTAGTTTTGAATGGTTCATGATATGCACACGCACATGCATCCACACTATCAACTACTTCACGTGCCCAATAGAATGGTCGACATTCAAGAGCTCTATCTCCTCTCCATCAACAAGGTATACCATCTTTCCTTTCTCCTTTTTAGCACACACATGCTTGAATTGTATGTCTTTTGGTTCCTCCTCTTTGAACCGCACTTCTAAGCTAGGTCCACCGAGTAATTTTACTAACCTATCTTCTGTCATGGTGCGATCCCCCAGAGTGAGGTGCTTGATAGTCTACAATGCCTCATCAACTGGTTGCTTGGTACTTTGGTACTCAAATGTGTGGACCAAGTCAGCCATTAATTCCTGCCAACTTCTGTTTGGCAGCATGTTTCAGAATGGATATACCACATGCGCGCACACCTTGTAGTGTCAAATAAAGCTTATGCACCCAAAGAGAGGGTGTTAAATCTTCCGCGTCTTCTCCCCAAACCCTCTCACATGCCTAGATGTAGGAAGAGGCGGGTCCATTTCCATTGTAATCCTTAATAGTGGTGGGTACGTTACTTTTTGAGAATCAGACAGTGAGCACAATTTGAACTTCGTGCCATTCCAACAAGTTCTCACTATGCGCGGCCCACCACCTTGTTGTTGTGCCTATCAAAACATAACCTAGCATACTTCATCACTCCTCCTCCCTCTAGCGAGCTTCCATATCTCGCAAAAAGACCTCAAGGTATGCATCCCTAGAATACTGTGTTATTGTCTTCCATCCTAGGTGTCGAACTATACATGTTGTTGTTACCCTTGTTACTGATCCTTTCAGATGTTTCCCAATCAATTCATAAGTCTCATGCACCCAATTATCACATGCTATACTAGTAGTATCACTAACAGATTGAGCATCATCAAACTGGATGGCTCCTTCTGTAGGGTGGATGGTCTCTAGATCTCTTATGGAGCGCACATATATTTTTTCAAGGACTTCCTCCCCAAGGGGTTCAGTATAGGGGGTGGACTTCCCATCAACCAGAAATATAACTACCTGCTCTTCCTTTTTTTCAAAGCTTATGTACCCCTTGTTAAACCGTAGATCTACATTATTCTTATAACACCATGGACACCCAAGTAGAGCTGGGAAATTATCTACCTCGGCAAGCGCCAAGACTTCAAAATCACCAGTGAACCTAGTCCCCTGAATTGTAATGGTTGCATCCTTCAAGACACCTATGGGCATCACCTTTATTTTATTTTCCATATATAACACATTTGAAGATGGCTATAATGTAGGTTTTCCCATTTGATTCCAGGCATCCAGAGTGAGAACATTAACCTCCGTGCCTATGTCAATGAGGATGTTGCTAAGAAACCATCCATCCACCACTGCGTTTAGGGTAATCTCTTTGTCATAATCAAGGCTATGAGGTGGGAGGTTTACATGTAGGATCTGCCTTTCGTGTTCTTCCCTGGCGCATGGCATATTTTCTCTCAACCATGCCCCTAGTAGGGGAATAATATTTTCCTACCTCAGTAGTTTACACACCTCCTTAACCTCATCCAAGTCATCCCTTGGTGCGTCTACTGGTCTCCTTTTCTCATCTTTTCTAGTCTACTCTTTTAAGCATTGGATCTCCCGTTGTAAACTTTGAATTATGTCCATGGTTTCCTGGTAGACTTCTTTCCGGTGAGCTGGGTTTAGATACTTCCCATGTACTACTTCTTCTCTCAAAACCAGAGGTCTTTGCCTAGGTGCTTCCCTTACGCGCGTGGATTCCACCCTTGTTGTTACCATAACAGGCTCTAGTTCTAATTCTCGTATTACTCGCGGAAGCCATTACGCGTTAACCTTCTTAATACTCACCATGGCAATGCCCTTATCCTTCCGGTACTATTGACTCATATGTTCATACAACTCTGGGCATTCTTCGTACTTATTTTTTTTTCACACCATGAGCATTGTAGAAGATCTAGACATTCGCGCTTATAATGGTCTGTGGCTCCACAATTAAAACACATTCCACGCAGGAACTCAGTTCTTCCTTCGTGGTTACCATGACCATGAAATCCTCCGCGAAACACTCTTCCACGTGTATCTCCATCTCTACGCTCCTCATACCAACTTTCATCTCCTTTGGAACTACTGGCAATGCCATTCTGGTGCACACTAACATCAATTACCTCATGAATCTAGTCAATCAATCTACAATCCTTGGTGTCATGTGTGGTTGAGGTACATATTTTGTAATAACAAGATACGTTTTTACCGATCACTCGCTCCAATAGGGGACATCTTCTTGCATCATGGTCTTCATGACATATTTTCTAGTTTACTGCCACGGCACGTACCACCTTCCGAGTACATATCCCACCATTATCCTTTGTGTCCTTCTACATTACAATCCATGCACCACATCCCTCTATGAATCTCTAGAACTATGTTGGCAGACAATTTCTCCAATTGCTTAGCCATGGCAGCAATCTGAGCCTCCAGAAATGGGCTAACACCAGTGTCAACACTACCAACTACTTCAGCATGTAAAGAAGCTTCCAATGCTTCGCGTAGGTCCATGAATGTTTTATGAGATAAGGCCCTCCTAAAGGGTGTGATCAACCCTCCAACAAACCACTAAGCATGTTGTGAAGGGTGGATATCATAAGACAGCTTAGACAAAAGAGTTTTAAAGTGTGCATCATATTCCCACATGCTCTTTGCCATTCCCTGCTGGATTTATTTGAGAGAGCTAATGCTCTTCTGTTCAAACTCAGGTATGTGGAATTCTGCCAAGAATGCATTTCTCAGTGCGGTATAATCCACAACAGTTTGATGAGGGTCATACTTTCTATACCAACTATGTGCACGTCCTTACAAGGTCATTGCAAATTAATTGGCCTTTTGATCATGGGTCATGATTCCCTTCATGTGCCATAGCAGTTCACACTTATGCACATGCTCCACGGCATATTCTATTCCACTGTAATCTGGCAAGTGTAGAGACATCTCAAAAAAGACTTGAGGAGGTGGTTGAGGCCCTTTCCCTCCAAATCCAGTCCCTTTGTTTCCACCAGTGTTTCCTTTGGTGTTTCCTCCTCCAAGGATCCACTGGATTCTGAGCCACTAGCTCCACCACTTCCACCTCCAGATCCTCCTATGTTAGGTACAGGGCCTGTGTTTGTCATGCCGAGTGCTCCTATCATTCCACTAAATTACGCACCAACAATTTGTGAACTAGTACAACTCCCAGTCATAGTTCCTCCACCACCTCCTAACGTGCTTCCAAAACCAGCTGTATACATGCCTTTTCTAAACATTCCACCAAATACCGTAATAGTGTGTGAAGCTATAAAAGTCCCAAATGAGAAATTGTATATTCTAGGCACCGATCGGTCACTTCCATTGATATCAAATGGATCAACTATACTCTTCCCTCATTCAAAAAAAACAAACACCAAGGTCTAGTCACTAGGTGGGGTCAGATGCACACCAACGACTCTTCTCTCTCTATGTGACGGACTCTCATCAGAAGCCACAAGGTTTTCTCTTCTGCACTTACCAAGATGGGGTACCACAAACTGTTCGGGTTTGACATCCTCCGCGTGAACCTCAACTCCTTTCCACCATGTCTGGCTCCATAACCCACTTGTAATCCTACGTTTTCTATCAATCTCCTTTTCACGCGATTCGTTATACTTGAGCCGCCTCTCCTCCCTTTCCTATTCAGTCATTAGATGATCCATCCTTCCCCAACCTGGCTTCCTCACCTAGCACTCAAGGTGGTTTAGTCGGCCATAGGGAATGCCTCTAAACCCATGGTTACCATCAAGATTTTGATCACAAGGGGAACAACACATAGAAATGATCCCCTGGGCTCTCGCAAGAACTCAAACTCAGCAACTTCTACACAGGAATATGTGAAAATGGCGTATTTCAAAGTGTAGCTAGTTAGTACTCCCTTCCACCAATGATCTATAGCACGGGTCCACTTTAGATCAGCATCTTGTAGGTTCTTATATGTTTCTGGTGTCCAAGGGTATGATCTATAACACCACCCTAATCTAGATGTATAAGTCGAGAGCCATTCAAATAACTCTATTGGGAAATAGCAGAAGAAGGTTTCGTACAACTCATGATAAAGAGTGTCTTCCACCCATCTTCACGTATCAAACCCAGATCTGGTACCAAATCTCTGAGCAAATTCATCCTCCATGCTCTTAAACCAATCTTTAACACCTTCAAGTGTTAACTACTCCACCATCACTTTTTACAGAGATCATGATATATGCCATGCTTCCCTACAACTTTGAAAAGAGATCCTGGAAACAGAACCAAGATGTAGTCACTTTTACACCCACTAAGAACAAGGGAACCTCATGTGCACCATCCTATCACCCAACGGGTTTTGGGTGCTCACTTGAGGCACGTGAGAGGGAGCTGAGTCTCTCTTTTATATGAGTCTAGTGGAAGGCATAGCTCATGATTCTGACTTAGTGATTTAACAGACATGAAGGGCTATAGAGCTCAGGATGGCTTCTACACCCTTCAATCATAATAGAACCAAAATGTGCAACAGAAATAATAGAACTAAGAGTTGTAAATCTACTACTATACTTAACCATTCAAGTAAGATTCACGATTATATAAGAACAGAAGTACAATAGAAATATGCAGGTAATACAGGGATAGATTCTTAACACATTTTACATGGTAACCTTATCACATTCATTCATAGTGTTACTTATAAAAGATTGCAGAAGGCATACCGTAGTCATGCACCATGTGTGGATCCATACATGTAATCTCACAAGACAAAAATTTCATTCCCCATTACATCCTTACTTGAATTTTGTACCCATTTTCATCCCATAGTTCTCGTAGTAATTCTGTAAAGCTCTGCTACCTCATTTTCCTTTGTTTCTTTGTCAAGGGTGCACATATAAATAGGCCTTTGAGCTCTAACAAACTCCTCAGCAGCCTCATATTTGGCCCCAAGTGTCAAGGTGTGGGTCACCTCGGGTGCATGCCTCTCCATGTCATGATTAAATTTTTAGATCTTCCTATCGCAAGGTATATTCCCTCTAGGACACCTTGTCGCCAGGATGGAACCTTATCCAAATGGAACACATTCTTCATGTGTTCTGTCCCAAAGGCCAAAAATGGCTAAGTCCCAAATTGTTCTTCGCGTGGTGTGCACATCCTGGGTTCTTCAAGAAGCTTTTTGAACTCTGCCTTGTGCACCTACATTTGCGCGCTTCCCCCGGCCATGCACGCCTACATGCCCTTAAGATTTGGAAGCTAAAATAGGGGCCCAACACCTCTTATTTTCCTTGAACACATGCCTTGGGTTCTACTAAACCCTCCTAAAACCCTTGTCCTGAGCACCTTTACCCCCCGCACCCTTCTTCATATTGGTCTCGCACACCCACGTGCCTTCTTGTACTTAACCAATATTTTGAGGCCCAACATCACCCCACACTAAGCTTTTTCTCCATCCTCTGGAACACCTCTTCTTCAAAGAATAAAGATTGGTGGGACTTTGAAAGGTTGAAATAAACAATAAAATAATGATGACTGAGGAATGAACAAATTTAAAGAATGCGGGGAATGAATAAGAATTTTTTTATTGTTGAAGGAGGAATGGGACATCCTTATATCTACCTCAAGATTCTCCCAGTCATCTACCTCACTCTATGATTACTAATAGAGGTCACCTACTAGGGTTCTCACCTCCTCAAAACTTATCTCATCCCCTTTGGTACTCATCATATCAGCAATCAATTCTAGTTGTTTACCAAAATCATCAAGTGCATCCATCCTTTGGGTAATCTAGGGGTATAATTCCCTTAGCCGATTTTTGATTGATCCCCAAAATGTCTCGATGGCTTCTAATTTCTTCTCCACCTCAGCTAGGATCTTATCCCACTCTATTATGTTCCCCTTATTCTTCTCTTGAAAATCCTTGAGCTTTGCTTCATGTGTAGCAATTAGAATGCTTGATACCCTATCTCTGTCAGTGCAATTATCATAAGTAGCTTCAACAATTTACATGGCGGCCTTTAAATCGGAAAGGATTTTGGTGTACCAAGCAATTATCTCTACAACCTTCATCTTCTCCTCTTTTCCTTGGCACACCAACACCTCCTATGTGGATTCTAAGGTGAGTGGCCACCTTTCTAGTGTGAGGATGTGATTCAAATCCTCTAGACATTGTAATGTTGATTCATAATTTTTCTTAGGTGGTGATAGGTCGGGATGCTTTAAGACAATAACATCCATAATCATCTCAATTTTCTTATACACTTCATGCACCCTTGAATTTTCCTCTTTTAATTCACACATTAATTATGTGCTGATTAGATCTTCTTGCTTCAAGTCCTTGCTCTTCTCTAGGAGCTCCTTCTCCTTCTCCAATTCCCCTTCTACGAATCTCACCTTGTCATTCCTCCCAAAAAGTTTGGCCTCAACCTCAATTGAAACATTTTTGAGTGCATTACAAACTTGCTCATCTTAAAATTGTTGAGCATTCACCAGGGGGTTTATTCCTTTTACCTCTAGCATCTTCATCAATGCCTCTTTTCTCACTTCGAACTTAGGTTCATCAACATGGGACTCGAATTCCCAAGGTAACATCTTTCTAGTCAAAGGGTACATGCCTTCTTCATCAAATGAAGACATTACCATGAGTTGTTCTATTGGCACAATGCTTTGGAAATGCACACATAACACGTTATTGGTATCATTGATATATCCCATTCCATGTCCTTGTGCTACAACCACACCCTTTCCTCTTGTGCACATTCCCTTTAGAAAGCTTACCGCTAGGTCGGGGTCTCCACCCATGCTACCATACTCTTTTCCAATGCTCTCCTCTTCTATCTCCTTGAGAACTTCATCTACACTGTGCTCTACCTCATGTTCCACTAAATTATTGATAATGTCTGCCACGTTTCTCTCCGTGGCCTCTTATATTTTCTCCTTGGTGAGGCTTCGGGTCCTCTAATCTTTCATGTTCACCTCTTCGCTCACCCCTCTATCTTGAGCATCTGCTTCCTCTTCGCCACCCTTCTCTTCATTTCCTCCTTCTAAATCATGAATATCATACATGGGATGATTATGAACTTCTTCATCCTCATCATCCTCCTTCTTTCCCCTATAGTCCTCCAAGCTCTCCATCTCCTCCGATTCTTCCTTCCCCACTACCCTCTGTTTCTTCCTAGTTGGGGATTATTCCTTCACTTCCTCTTTAGTAGGTGATTCCTTTCTTGGTGATTCTTCTTGTGTGGGAGGATCCTATTTCTCTGGTGCTTCTTCTTCTAGGGTCTTATCCTTAACTAGAGACTTATTCCTGCGTGTGTAAGTGTTTGGCTTAGCTCTTTCTTTCAACATGCCCATAGATTGTGTTGTTTGTACACTTGGTGCCTTCTTATCTTGCACTTCTCTCTCCCTCTTCTTCATCGTAGACTTATTCCTTTCTGTGGGGTCTTCTAGAATGGAAACATCATTCTCTAGGTAGGTAACCATCTCAAACTTTGGCCTGATGTGCAAGTATACTCTCACTGCAGTCCTTCTAGAAATTGGCAACGCCAATGGCTTCATCATCTACACTTTGTGGGAGACATACTTTTCCATATATGTGCACTTCTTTGGGTATACGAGCTTTCTACGTAGCTCATGGTGGTCTTGATCTACCTCACTCAGGTTTAACCTTATCCTTTTAGCCTCCTTGAAATGATTGACCCCCACCTAGAAATAATGCACAGTGAAAAAGAACAACAATTTTCACCATGGACTCTAAGTCCCATCCGTCATAGTGAATCTTCTAATGCAGAAATGTTGATATACAGAAAACTCATCCTCTTCATCTATAAGCATGGGAAGTTGCTCAGGTATCCTCCACTCTGCCTTGAATGCGTCACACATTTGCTTATACCATTTCTCCAGGCATGCCTTATGGGTGTACGTCATGGTATTGCAAGTATACTTATCAAATCTTTTCATGGGTGAGGGATCTTCATCTGGGTACTCCCATACAAACTTATCTGGACCATCGGGCACTCAAATCTCTGAGAATATGATAGTGAGGAGAACATTTCCAAACATTATCTTGTCTCCCTCCTTTATGTTATTAATGATTTCATCTACAATAAAGGTGGACAAGTTGTAGATGGTTCCTTCTGAAATTTTCTGGCATATATTCAACCATGCCTTGTTTATTTGTGTCCACCTTTCTTGACCATTTAGCTTGGTAACCAAGTGCACGGCCATCCTCATTATAGGGTTGGGGATATTTGTGATATCAAAGAAACGTGAAACCTTCTTGTAGTCATAGTCCTCCAGTCTCCTTGATGGCCTCCTTATCATCCAAGTCATCATCTATGGAATCCCCTTTATAGACCAAGCCAGTAAACTTTGATATGAGTTGAGGGGTTAAGCATATTTTATGGCCTACAAAATAGAAGTGGTCTCCATGCATGTGTGACATCAACCACTGGTATAGCCACTCGAGCTTTCCAAAATAGGGAAAATCATATAGTTGCAGCAACCCAACCTTACCCAATTTTACCTTCACCCATCGGTGTGAATAGACATTCCTTCTGGTGTCCTTGTATCAGTTGGACAAACTAGTTACAAGGCCATATTCTTCTATGTGGTACTCATGCGATGATTGTAGTTTCTCACGACCATCTTCCTGATGTGTGATACCCATTATGTCCCCAACAACACTCCATATGGGTACTGCATCTCTACATACTACTCCTCATTAAAATTAGCTACGGCATCATGTTTCCCCTTACCCTTCTTCCTTGGTGTGATTTTCACTTGTCAAGTTACAACCTAAACTCTTCTTTCTCCTCCTCCTTGCTCTACTCAATCATGTGGCTCAATTATGTGGAAGAATCCTCCTACTCTCGTGCCCTAGCTGCAGAACCCTAACTTGGAAAAACTCTTCCATAAGATGGCGTACTCCTCTGAAACTCTCTTCTCTATGCTCGTGTACTTCTTCCACTCTAGTTTACATATAAACTCTAGTCATGTACTTAAATCTCTATGATTATTTTTTCACACAACTCTCTTTTCACATATGCCCTAGTTCGTAAGAGCTCTTCAATATCGTAATAGTTAGGTAAATAATAATGTGCCTGACTTCATACTTATAGATTTTCCCCTCTTTCTAGCAATAAATTCTACACCACCTATCAACGTAATTAGCATTAAATGCATATTTTTCCATTAAATCCAGCCTTAAGCACCCTCCCACATGCCCAATCCTGCGTGAAACCTTCTACAACCTTTTGGTGCACAAAACATTCCTTACCAACCAAATACTCTTACGCATGCATCTACAACACCTAAGGCACTTATTCTGTCATTGACCTGATTTTTTCCCTTTCCTGCCTTATGTTATTAATGCACTTCTTATCCTTTGTACGTGGTCTTTGTTAATCTATATTTACACCAAAATTCTTATCCACCATTTCCACACGTGTTCTTCTATGTTTCGCGCCTTTAATCCTTTCATCTAAACCATAAAACTTTTACTACCAGCTAATCCTTCACTTCGCACTACCCCACCCCACACCAAAATGGATGTGCGGTCCTCTACACATACACAACCTTTTGAAATTAATAAGTGGTTACCAGCACACAAGGCGTAAAATAGAACAAAAATAAAGGAAAAAGCAACGATAAAGGGAAACGCAAGGAAAGGAAATGCATAAAGGGAAATCCTAAGCTAACTGAAAATACTGCCTTACTTACAAACACAAGGAATACTTATTTATAGTAGGGCTTTAGTGTACTCCCCTTGAAAATGGCCAGGTAACCTTGTCCCATACATCATTTGTAACTGGCAGGCACCTGAATCAAATATGTAAGAGATTATGTAAGGGCCCAACCAATGGAATTTCAACTTCCCCAAGATGACGTAAAAAATTGGAGTCATACAACAGAACCATCTACCCAACCTCAAACTACTTATTCTTGATATGACGATCATGTCATGCCTTTTGTCTGGACTTTTCAGTCTTTTGACTCCATTTAACAAGTGATCACCTTTCATCCAATTATATTAACTTGTCAATCCTTTCCTCAAGCACTTATTCATCAGCTAATCCTCCTATGTGCACTATACGCAGTGATAGTAACATGAATTCAATTGGAAAAATAGCCTCCGTGCCAAATACCAATTGAAATGGTGTTGCCTTATTCAACCTCTTATAGGTTGTCCTATATGCCCAAAGAACTGTCGATACCTTGTCATCCCAGTCTTGTCTTCCAACATCACAAATTTTGGTCAATGTGTGACTTAGTATCTTGTTAAACACCTCAGTGGTTCTATTCACTTGAGGGTGATAAGGGGTAGTCTTGTGATGGGCCACCATAAACTCTTCCAACAAGATCATGATCATTTCATTCAAAAAATATGTTCCCCTATTACTAGTCAATATCAAAGGACGTCCATACCTGCTGAGTATGTTTTCCCATAATAATCTAGTAGCTATCACTTTAGTGCAATCCTTTGTAGGTGTTGCCTCTACCCATCTTTTCATGTAATCAGTGCAAGTGATGATGTAACACAATCCAGTACTTCACGCAGTAGGTGAAATTTGTCCTACAAACTCGATTGCCCATTTCTCAAATGGTTCAGTGTTGGCTATTGGTTATAAGGGCATTTCATCCCTCATTCCAGGTTTTTCAAGGCACTAAAAGTGGTCATAGGCCTTACAAAACTCAATACAATCTTGGTAAATACTTTCCCACCAAAGCCGTGTGAGTATAATCTTTCACACATCTGAATTTCCTACATAGTGTCCTTCTGTAATCCCACTGTGTGCTTCCTCCATAATCACCATGCGCTCATGTTCTAATACACATCAGCATAAACCTCATCACGACCTAACTTATATAAATCTCCACTAATCAACATGTAGGGCATGACACGTATAGCCAACTGTTTCTTTTCTAAAGCCTTCATCTCTTCCGACACCACACCCATTTTAAGAAACACTGCAATATCCTCCAAGTTAGAGGGCGTGCACCGAAACCTAAATAGTTGCGTGTCTAGTATGGTATCTCAGATACTCTACCCAACCTCAACTACTTATTCTTGATATACTATCATGTCAGTGCCTTTTTGTCTGGACTTTTCAGTCTTTTGACTCCATTTAACAAGTGATCACCTTTCATCCAATTATATTAACTTGTCAATCCTTTCCTCAAGCACTTATTCATCAGCTAATCCTCCTATGTGCACTATACGCAGTGATAGTAACATGAATTCAATTGGAAAAATAGCCTCCGTGCCAAATACCAATTGAAATGGTGTTGCCTTATTCAACCTCTTATAGGTTGTCCTATATGCCCAAAGAACTGTCGATACCTTGTCATCCCAGTCTTGTCTTCCAACATCACAAATTTTGGTCAATGTGTGACTTAGTATCTTGTTAAACACCTCAGTGGTTCTATTCACTTGAGGGTGATAAGGGGTAGTCTTGTGATGGGCCACCATAAACTCTTCCAACAAGATCATGATCATTTCATTCAAAAAATATGTTCCCCTATTACTAGTCAATATCAAAGGACGTCCATACCTGCTGAGTATGTTTTCCCATAATAATCTAGTAGCTATCACTTTAGTGCAATCCTTTGTAGGTGTTGCCTCTACCCATCTTTTCATGTAATCAGTGCAAGTGATGATGTAACACAATCCAGTACTTCACGCAGTAGGTGAAATTTGTCCTACAAACTCGATTGCCCATTTCTCAAATGGTTCAGTGTTGGCTATTGGTTATAAGGGCATTTCATCCCTCATTCCAGGTTTTTCAAGGCACTAAAAGTGGTCATAGGCCTTACAAAACTCAATACAATCTTGGTAAATACTTTCCCACCAAAGCCGTGTGAGTATAATCTTTCACACATCTGAATTTCCTACATAGTGTCCTTCTGTAATCCCACTGTGTGCTTCCTCCATAATCACCATGCGCTCATGTTCTAATACACATCAGCATAAACCTCATCACGACCTAACTTATATAAATCTCCACTAATCAACATGTAGGGCATGACACGTATAGCCAACTGTTTCTTTTCTAAAGCCTTCATCTCTTCCGACACCACATCCATTTTTAAGAAACACTGCAATATCCTCCAAGTTAGAGGGCGTGCACCGAAACCTAAATAGTTGCGTGTCTAGTATGGTATCCTCAATACTCTACACATCCTCTCCCAATTCAATCCTTGATAAGTGGTCAGGTCTTGAATTACTTTTTCCTGGTTTTACCACAACTAAAAACTTGAATCCTTGAAACAACAGGACCCAACGACATATGTTCCCTTGCAAAATGGGCTTATTTGCCAAATACTTCAGTGCCATGTGATCTGTGTAGAATATAAAAGGTGTTTCCAGTAGATACTGCTTGAACTTAAGTAGTGCATAGATCATTGACAGTGCCTCATGCTCAGTAATGTAATTCTATTCTACAAGTGTCAACTTTTGACTTGTAAAACAAAGGGGGTGATCAACAATCCCCTCACCAGGTTGTGCTAGTATTGATCCAATAGTTGTCCCTGAGGCATCAACATGAACATGGAAAGGCTTATCCCATGAAAGGAAATGTAGTATGTGCACAGTAACAAGCCTATCCTTCAAAGTGTCAAATTCCTTCTATTGCACTTCCCCCCAGAGAAAGGCACTCTTGTGTTTAAGAAATTATTTCAAGGGCATGACAATATTGGTATATCCTTTGATGAACTTCCTGTAGTACCCCATAATCCCAAGAAATACATGCATTACGCTCTGACTAGTAGGATCTCCTAATCCCACAATAACAACAACTTTGGCAAGATCCACTAATAATCCTTCCTTACATAGAATATGTCCTAATAGGGTTCCAAATGGAGTAGCAAAGAAACACTTCTTAATGTTGAGGGATATCCTTAACTACCAACATCTTTCGAACATCAACCTAAAAATTGTCACAATGGTATTTTACCTGCCCATACACCATCCAGTCATCCTGGTAGACTTGAAGAAATTTATGGATGAATTCTTAAAACACTTGTACCACGATGCACGAGAACACAACATGCACATTCTTCAATCCAAAAGGCATGACCGTGTCAGAAAATATTACCCACTTAGTGGCAAAAAATTTCTTTCTCTGGTCTTCCTTTATAATCCTGACCTGGTGATACCCTAAGAAGCCATCTGTGAAGGAATACACCTCACACCCGACTACTCCTAGAATTTCTTCAATGAATGGGGTTGGAAAAGGGTCAGTGACACACACTACATTCAAGTCTTTGTATTCAACACAAATCCTTATCCTTTTATCCTTATTAATGCTTATAAATATTAGGCTTACCCATTCTGATTCTTCCACAGCCTCAATAATATCAAATTATATCATCTTGTCTATCTCCTCCTTCACTCTTGTGTGTAATTTTAGATTCATCTAATAGGTTCTCTTCCAAATCAGGTGCACACCTTCCTTAAACTTTATCCTCATCTCCCCCAAGGAATGGTGTCTTTGAGCTCATGATACCCACTGATGAGGCCATAAATTACCATTATTTTGTCCTTCCAAGTTACCTTTGAAAGTGGATTTAAATGTAATCTAGGAAATTATAGTTTTATTAAGATAGAATATAGGATATATATATTTTTCATTCTTTAGAAATATTTTGTTGACTAATCTTATTGATTATTTGGGAAAAGATGCAGTCTTATGTATGCAGGTGATAAAGGAAAGATAATGCTAGTGTTGAGACAAGTGGAATTGATCGTGGATGGTATATCTAAACTCAAATATGATTTCATATTTTGATTCCTATTAAAAAATTATGCAATTTCAAAACAATAATCATCTCAATCCGAGATCGTATGCAAAAGTTATAGTTGTTTTAAGTTCACAGACTTAGTTTCCAAAACTAAGAAAATTTTTATAGTTTTTGAGGAATTGTGAAATATAAAATAATCCAATGGAAAATATGAGAGAGGTTTTTATTGATAGCAATGTTTTTAACAAAAACCTCATTTAGATTTGCTACAGGTATTACCAATAAAGAGAGATCTAAGTTTTAGTGAGCTGCAGTCTGAGAAAAAGTGTATCAGATGAGCACTAAAAGTTCTATAAACAGAAACAGAAAATTCAAATTGAAAATCTGAGAGAGATTTTTGTTCATAGTAATATTTTTAACAAAAACCTCATTCATATTTGCAACAGGTTTTACCAATGAAGAGAGATCTAACTTTTAGTGAGCTGCAGTCCAAGGAAAAGTGTATCAGATGAGCACTAAAACTTCCATAAACAGAAACAGAAAATTCAAAAAGAAAATCTAATAGAAGTTTTTGTTCATAGAAATGTATTCAAAAAAAACCTCATTCATATTTGTAACAAGTTTTACCAATGAAGATAAATCTAACTTTTAGTGAACTGCAGTCCAAGGAAAAAGCGTATCAGACAAGCATCAAAAGTTCCACAGTCAAAAAACAACAAAGTCAAATGGAAAATCTCATAAAGGTATTTGGTAAAAAATAATATTTTGAGTAAAATCCTCCTTCCAATAAAGTATAAGAATACAATCATTATGATTCTTGTTACCGAAAAGCAAGGAGAAGATTTAGGAGCAAATCTTCCTAAAATAAGTGAGACAAAACTTTGACTCCAAGAATATATCTCTCTCCATATTTTTTGGAGATGGGGATCTTAGTTGTTAGGATTATAATAAAGATAATATCAAATTGTATCTCCCAAAATAAGGAGTTGTTTGGATGCATAAATTTTAAATGCAACCTTCCACACTTAGATATGGAATGTTTTTCTCCCAAGAAATAAAGATTTGTTCTTTCCTCTCAAATATTTTGTAGTTTTAAGATCTCAGAAGTATGATTTAAATCCTCTTCCAAGAAATGATTTTGCCACTCATTCTAAGGAATATGGATTTGTTTATTTATGTTTATGTTTATTCATTTATCTGTAATTCATCCTTGTATTATGAAAATGCAGTCTGTTGTGAACCTGCATGTGTTTTGTTCAATTATGTTTATTTCTAATTCAACAATTTCAATTCATGCAAGTGTGCCTTTTAATTCATGCAAGTGTGTTTCTTTCATGCAAACTTTATTTCTGCAAGTGTGTCTTTCAATTTCCATAAGTGTGATTTATTTTATGCAAGTTTGGTTTGTGTTTAAAGGAGTTGTTTTCCAATATATTTTTTTCTTAATGCATACAGCCTTCAGACACCAACCTGGATTGACATTATTAATGGCAAGGATTGATGACCCTCATCATTTTGGCACTACTGATGGGGAACATGGTGTTATTAGGAGATTCAGAGTTCTCTAAAAGAATATTCTAGTGACAGTAGAATACATTTTAGCAATTTTGTGACATGAAGAATTTGGTAAGTAGTGTCTTTAGACTTTTATTTCCTTCAAGTAGATAAAAATTTCATTTTTGCAATTAGGAAGATTAGATTGTAAATATTTATCTCCCCACAAACTAACTCTGTGTATAAGAAAATGACTATGATGTTTGATCAAGAGGTATAATGGTATGAACAAATAATTCAAATCTGGAAATGGTATAATATGATATTGAATCTAGAAGTAGATCCAGTTGATGAAATATCATATGTCATTTTTTATAACCACCACCATTTCCCCTTGTATCAACTAACAACTCAGTGATCTTATTACACATAACCTCAGTAAAAACTTGGCTTATCCAGTTTGTAATAATGAAGTGGTAGCATTTCTAGTTAACTCCATCCATATTCAGGGATTTAATTAGAGTCAAAATAAAAACTCACTCATAATAAATCCACCCATCCAAATTAGTTTTTATTCCATAATAAAATTCAATCCCTGAACCAGATCCATTAGAAAAATTTGTTTCAATGTCTTTCAATTTCTTCATTTTTGTATATGCTTATATAACGTTAAGAAGCAATTATTGTGAATATCAAGGCAAGAAATTTTTACGTACTAACATCTGAGGATTAGATCTATAAGAATTTCTAGAGTTATTCTTGATATCAGCATGTAGATTTTGGAGTGCCAACAGTATCAACCAAGGAGCATGTAGATTTTAAAGGGACACACAAATACCTTCACTTTCTCTTTTAACAACTCTCCATCTCCTGAGATCACTAATTCGGGCTTTGAAGATTACTATGGTGATTATGATATTGCACAATTCAAGTTGGGCTTTGAAGACCTAAAAATTGTCTACACAATTTTTGGAATCTTTTTGGAGTTACCAAGCATGCAAAAAGGTTTTTATGAGATCTCAGACATTGCTTCTTATTTTAGACAAGTTGTACTTTGATGAATATAGTCTAATGATGGATCAAATTTTTCTCTAATCCTTCTCATGCTATCATTTCAGCAAAAAAAAGAAAAAAAAATCAAAAAGCTTTAATCTTTGATGGAAAACCAGCTTACGAGCCAATCAAAGGCAAAAAAATTAAAAATTAAAAAGCTTTGATTGGAAAACCACCTTGCTAGCCAATCAAAGGCAAAAAAAAAAAACTTTGATTAGAAAACCAGCTTGCTAGCCAATTAAAGATAAAAAAGGTGGCTCTTCTTCGAAAGCAATCAACTGTTACTTGGTGGCTTATTTCTTGACACTATTTGATCATGTTAATAATAGGATGATAATGACAACTAGAGGTATGATCAAGTTATTTTGTTCTACTATTTTATTTTTAAGCTTTATTGTAAGGTTTTTACTACAGCTAGATCCACTTTTAAAATCTCCAAGGAAGACAAGATAAAATTCATCTCCCCTACTTATATAAAAATATGTGCACCTCTTTGCAATCAAAATTTTAGAGTCTAATTTATGGGCAGTCATGAATAAACAACATGCATGAGGACATGCATGAGCTTAAGTGTGGGAGAGAAGGAGAAACACGAGGTATGCATTTTAATTTTAGATATGAGACACAGTAGAAGGAGATCCATACAAGAACCTGTTGTACAAGAAAGGAAATCAAAAGCAGTAGAAGGATCTCCACACAAGAACCTGTTGTACAAGGAAATCAAAAGTAGCAGATGGATCTCCACACAAGAACCTGTTATATAAGAAACAAAATCAAAAACAACAGAAGGAGATCCACACAAAAACCTATTGTATAAGAATAAAATCAAAAATAGTAGAAGGAGATCCACACAAGAACCTACTGTAAAAGAAAGGAAATTAAAAACAATAGAAATATATCCACACAAGAACCTACTACACAAGAACAAAATCAAAAATAGCAGAAGGAGATCCACACAAGAACCTGGTGCAAAAGAAAGGAAATTAAAAACAACATAAAGAGATCCACAAGAACATTTCTTTGAACTATATATGGAATGCATACATGCATAATCTCAATGTGGAGAAGACTCTAAGAAGAGGAGATAATATTATAATGCATGAGGACATGCATAAGATTAAGTGTGGGGCAATGATGAGGCCATAAATTGGCCATAAATTACCATTATTTTGTTCTTCCAAGTTACCTTTGAAAGTGGATTTAAATGTAATCTAAGAACTTATAGTTTTCTTAAGATAAAATATAGGATATAAATCTTTTTCATTCTTTAGAAATCTTTTGTTATCTATTTTGTTGACTAATCCTATTGATTATTTGGGAAAAGATGCAGTCTTATGTATGCAAGCCATAAAGGAAAGATAATGCTAGTATTGAGAAAATTGGAATTTATCATGGATAGTATATCCAAACTCAAATATAATTTCATATTCAGATTCCTCTAAAAAAATTATGCAAGTTCAAAAATAGAATCATCTCAATCCGAGATCGTATGCAAAAGTTATAGTTGTTTTAAGTTCGCAGACTTAGTTCTGGAACTCACAGGCTTAGTTCTGGAACTCACAGAATTAGTTCCAGAACTCGCAGGCTTAGTTCCATAACTCACAGAGTTAGTTCTAAAACTTGTATACTTAGTTCCGAAACTCGCAGGCTTAGTTCTAGAACTCGCAGGCTTAGTTCTGGAACTAAGCAGATTTTGACAGTTTTTGAGGAATTGTGAAAGATCAGAGAATCTAATGGAAAATATGAGAGAGGTTTTTGTTTAAAGCAATTTGTTTAACAAAAACATCATTCATATTTGCTATAGGTATTACCAATAAAGAGATATCTAAATTTAGTGAGCTGTAGTCTGAGGAAAATTTTATCAGACGAGCACTAAAAGTTCCATAAACGAAAACAGAAAATTCAAATGGAAAATATAAGAGAGGTTTTTGTTCATAGAAATGTGTTTAACAAAAAACTCAATCATATTTTCAATAGGTTTTACCAATGAAGATAGATCTAACTTTTAGTGAGCTGCAGCCTGAGGAAAAGTGTATCAAATGAGCGCTAAAACTTCCATAAACAGAAACAGAAAAGTCAAACAGAAAATTTGAGAGAGGTTTTGTTCATAGAAATGTGTATAACAAAAATCTCATTCATATTTGTAACAGGTTTTACCAATGAAGATAAATCTAACTTTTAGTGAACTGCAGTCCAAGGAAAAAGCGTATCAGACAATCATCAAAAGTTCCACGGTCAAAAACAACAAAGTCAAATGGAAAATCTGAGAAAGGTATTTGCTCGAAAACATATTTTGAGGAAAATCCTCCTTACCAAAAAGTAAGGAGAAGATTTGGGAGAAAATCTTCCTAAAATAAGTGAGATAAAACTTTGACTCCAATAATATCTCTCTCCATATTTTTTGAAGATGGAGATCTTACTTGTTAGGATTAGAATAAAGATAAGATCAAATTGTATCTCCCAAAATAAGGATTTGGTTGGATGCATAAATTATAAATGCAACCTTTCACACTTAGATATGAAATTTTTTTCTCCCAAGAAATAAATATTTGTTCTTTCCTCTCAAATATTATGTAGTTTTAAGATCTCAGAAGTATGATTTAAATCCTCTTCCAAGGAATGAGCTGGCCACTCATTCCCAGGATGGATCTATGTATTTATGTTTATGTTTATTCATTTGTCTGTAATTCATTTGATTGTGTTGTTTTTATCCTTATATTGTGAAAATGTAGTCTATTGTGAACCTGTAGGTGTTTTGTTCAATTATGTTTATTTCTAATTCTGTAATTTCAATTCATGTAAGTGTGTTTCTTTCATGCAAACTTTATTTCTGCAAGTGTGCCTTTCAATTTCTGCAAGTGTGATTCATTTTATGCAAGTTTGGTTTGTGTTTAAAGGAGTTGCTTTCCAAGATTTATTTTCTCTTAATGCATACAGCCTTTGGACACCAACCCAGATTGAAATTATTAATGGTGAGGATTAATGAACCTCATCACCCACATAGGAATAAGTCCTAAAATTCATGCAACAGGTCAATGATCTTTGAAACTTCTTTCTCTGACCAATAATGCCCAATGATAGCTTCCTTAGGTTCTTCCTCTGGCCCAATGTTAACCTTCTTCATTTTCAAGGGATCATGGTAGGCACACACTCACTCATCAGCACTATCCATGACTTTGCGTGAACCTTCAGAATGGTTAGCATCCAGAATTTCCATTTCTTCACCATCTATTACATAGACCATTTTTCTTTTTTCCTTTTCAATACACATGTGCTCAAGTTGTATCTCTTTTGATTACTCTTCATTGAGACGCATCTCCAAACTAGGTTCACCCAAAAACTCTAGTAACCTATCTTCTGTCATGACATTATGTTCCATTGTAAGGCGTTTGACAAATTGTAACACCTTATCTATTGATGACTTGGTACTTCGGTACTCAAAATATTTAATGAGATCATCCATTAACTCCTTCTAATTCCATATCTCATGGCGCATCTACGATTGAATGTACCATGCGCTTGCAAAACCTTGTAAGGTGGAATATAACTTATACACCCATAAATAAGGTGGTAGAGCTTATGTGCCTTCCATCCAAACCTTCTCACATGCTTTGATATGGGAAGAGGTAATTTCTTTACCATGGTAGTCTTGGATAATAGTGGGTGCGTTGCTTCTACAGAACCTTACAAAGTATGTGAATCTTACCTTGCACCAATTTAGGAGACTCTCGCAATGTGTTTCCCACCAACGCGTTGTACTCTCGAGCAAGTTATAATTGAGCATACTTCTCCTTTCATCCTCATTCCTCCATTGAGCCTCCATCTCTCGCAAGAAATCATCAAGGATTGCTCCTCCGAAGTAACTTGGTAGCTTCTTCCTTCCCATGCATTTGGATGAGCATGTCTTTGTCACCCTCATTACAGATCCTCTCAACTGTCACCCAATTAACTCATAGGTCTTGTGTGCCCAATTGTCACATGATATGCTAGTTGTATCGCTCATTGACTGAGTATATTCAAATTGGATAACTCCTTCTGTAGGATGAGATATCTTAATGTCTGTGATGGATTGCACATAGATTATGTCAAGGACTTATTCTCCTAAGGACTCGGTATAGGGTGTTGATTTCCCATATGTTAAGGAGATGATGACTCGTTCTTCCTTGTTCTTGAAACTGATATACCCCTTATTAAACCATAGGACAACGTTGTTTTTGTAACACCAGGGGTGCCTAAGTAATGCTGGAAAGTTATCCGCCTTGTCTATTGTCAAGACTTCAAATTCCCCAGTGAACTTGGCCCCTTGAATAGTGATAACTACATCCTTCAAGACTTCACTGGCCATTTCCTTTGTCTTGTTCACCATATACAACACATTTGAGGACGACTATAAGTGGGCCTTCCCATTTGATGCCAAACATCTAGTGTGAGAACATTGACCTCCAATCTTGTGTCAATGAGGATATTACTCAGAATCCACCCATCAACAATTGCATTAAATGTGATCTCTTTATCATATTCAAGGCTGTGAGGAGGAAGGTTGGCATGTAGAACCTACCTTTTTCACTCTCTCTCGGCGCGTGGTACCTTCTCCCATAACCATTCTCCTAACAAGGGAATGATAGTCTCCTACCTTAACATTTTTCACACTTCCCTGACCTCATCCAGATCCTTCTGCGGAGCCTCAACATTTTTCCTATGCTCCAACTACCTTGACTATTCCTTTAGACGTTGGATCTCTCCTTGTAATCCTCGAATCATATCCATAGTCTCTTGATACACCTCCTTCTGATGAGCAGGGTCTGGATACTTCCCATGTACCACTTCTTCCCTAACAACCAATTTATGTCTTGGCATATCCCTTACTTGTGCAGCCTCTACTCATGTTATCACGTGTACAGGTTCTAATCCTGACTCACACGCCACTCTTGGAATCCACTGTGGGTTAGCCTTATTTATGCTTACCATCCTAGCACATTTATCCTTTCGGTGCTATTGGCTCATGTGTTTAAACAACTCAGGATACTCCTCATGTTTATGCTTCTTTCTACACCATGAACACTACAACAGATTAGGACACTCACATTTATAATGCTCTGTCGATATAGAACTATAACAGGTTCCATGTGGGAAATTATTTCTTCCTCTATCATGGTTAGTTTGACCATGAAATCCTCTACGAAAACCTCTTCCACGCGCCCCTCCATCCACGTACCCTTTATAATGGTAATCATCATCCTTGGAACTACCTACAAGGCTAGTCTGGCACACACCAAGATAAATGGCATCATGAATCTGGTCAATAAACCTACAATTCTTAGTGTCATGGGTTGTAGAGGTATATATCTTGCAATAGAAAGACACATTCTTACAGATCGCACATTGTAGGAGAGGACAACTACTCGCATCATGATCCCCATGACAGATTTCACATTATGTTGTCATAGCGCGTACCACTTTTTGGGGGAAAATATCCTTTGCTTGACCCTCCACTTCATAACATATACACCAAATACCACTACGAACCTCATACACTGAGTTCACAGACAACTTCTCCAAATTCTTAGCCATTGCAACAATTTGAGCCTCCAAGAAAGGGCTCACACCGGTACCAATGCTCATAATAGGCTCAGTGTGCAGGTCAACTTCCAAGGCCTCATATGGGTCTATGAAAGTCTTGTGTGACAGTTCCCTTCTAAACGGTGTTATTAATCCCCCAACAAACCATTGAGCATTCTAAGAGGGGTGTATGTCATAGGATAGTTTTTATGAGAGAGTTTTGAACCACACATCGTACTCTCGCACACTCTCTACCATTCCTTGTTGGATCTCCTTCAGAGCACTGATGCTCTTCTACTTGAACTCTGGGATATGGAACTCTGTAAGGAAGGAATTTTTCAACATAGTGTAATCCACGAATGTCTGATGTGGGTCAAACTTGTGGTACCAGCTATGCACACACCCCTACAATAGTGTTGCAAACTAACTTGCCTTTTGCTCTGGGGTAGTGATCCCCTTCATGCACCATAGCAATTAAAACTTGTGCACATGCTCTGCAACATCCTCAATACCTTTGTAGTTTGGTAGGTGCAAAGACATCTCAAAAAATACTTGCAGGGGTGGTTGAGGCCCTTGTCCACTTGACCCAGAACCTTGGTTTCCTCCTGTGTTTCCTTTGCCACCAGATCCACTAGACTCACTAGGTCCTATCCCTCTTGACCCACCAGATCCTCCAGATCCTCTAAGTCCACCAAGTCACTCCTAGTGTTCCCAATGTCTCACTGAACTATATGCCAATGGTTCGTGATATTCCCCACTGTTAGTTGTTTGTCCCGCACCACTCCTAGACACGATATAGAAAATTTGTGTATTTTCACCTTGTCTAAAAATTCCTCTAAATATGAGAATGGTTTGTGTAGCTATAGATGTCCGAAATGATAAATAATATCTCCTAGGCATAGATCGGTTACTCCCTTTGATACCAATTGGATTAAAAATATGTATCTCTTGATCTGGAAAACTAAGTGCCAGAGGTTGGTCACTAGGTGGGTTCAGATGCACACCGAAGGCTCTCCTTTCTCCACACAAAATAATCTCATCAGAAGCTAAAGGGGCTTCTCTTCTTTACTTACCAAGATGGGGTAACACAGACTACTTAGGTTCCACATCCTCTGCGTGAACCTCAACTCCTTCCCACAACGTCTGCCTCCATAAATCCATCACTCCCGCAACCTCACGTTATCTAGCCAAATCCCTTTCACGTGCCTCACTATACTTGAGTCATATCTCTTCCCTTTCCTTGTCATCCACAATATCTGCCATCTTCCTCCACCCTAGATTCCCTGCCCAACGTTCAGAGAAGTTTAGCCAGCCATAAGTAATGCCTCATGTAACATTCCCATTTTAAGACTTTAGAAATAAGGGAAAAAAATTTACACAATGTTCTCTGTTCTAACTAAAACATCATTTAGAACACACATTTCATGCCAATCAATCTCATAACAGATAACCATATCTAGCTATAATGACTCGGTACTTTACCGATCTTTCATTCCATGACTCAATTCCCAACCAATCTCTCATGTTTCTCTTAAAGTATAGAATACTTTATGTATACTACGTATAGTTGGTTTTCCTACCCTATTCCGGGTACTGAGTGATTTGTTTAAAGAACCTATCTAAATATTTGTTTCCAATATTCATCTAACATCACGTTCCTTTAAACTAGGTGACATAGGACAACGCAACCAACAGCTTGCAATACTTTGGCCAAATATTTTCAACATACAGTTCATGTTACTATTCCTAGATGGCATACTCGTCATTTTGGAATACATTCTTCACCTCACTCTACTATTATCTAGAATGGTCTTTACTGACTATTGTCAATCCACTTTGCTCAAGGTTTGACCCTAGCCCAGGTTAGCAACATAATTTGTTATAGGAAGATGCTCACGATGACTTATGGTATATGGGCATAATCAACCGACCTAAGTCAACCGAATGTGCCAAGGTAACCTAAGTCATACAAAGCTAATCCCTATTCTAAACATGCAACTAACTTGACCTAGAGAGAAACCAAGTTCAAGTCTAGGTGTGTTTAGATCTAGATGAACAAATATGAAAGGGTGTTGCCACATGTCAACTACAACATTGTATCCTTGAGAAGCCCTTGGACTTCTCAAAGGTACAGTCCTACAGTTGACGTGTGCCAACATCCATTAGAACTTATCCATCATGATGTACATACCCCTTGGTGGTCATTGAATTCATAATTAATTTGGATTAAGATTCAGATTGCAGCAACCATGCCTAACCCTGATTCCAACATTCATTAAGTTATTTATCCATAATTAATTTGATTTGATATTAAGAACTTCATTAACTCATGCTTGAATTGATGTTCATTAATGTGGCATAACAAGTAGTTATCCCAAAAACAGGACAGAAAACATCAAACATTTAATTTTTAGTGCAACCTAGTTGTCCAAAGCAAGTGTGTCATCCACCTAGATTTAGCTAGTGTTTACTTTTTTATAAATGAAGCACAAGGATTAATGATCGTAACCACCATTCCTTTTATTTTTTCATTCTTTTGAGAGAGGAAGAGTCTTCCTCTACATGGTTATATGTTAGGGTTAACATAACCTTTTTATCATTCATCACTCATATAGTTTAATTGTATATCCAATATATATTTCATTATTAAACAATAATTTTTTAGATAGAGAATGACATCTTTTGCAACTTAACAAGTTTCATTATAGTAAGGGAGATTGTACTATCCCCTTAATCCAACTTATTAATTGATAACAGTAAAGTATACAAATAGATATAAAGAATATCGACAAGATAACATTACTATTTCCTTCATACAAAGTACAAGAGAATTTAAACCAAAATTTGGAGTCACTCTCCAAACCTTTCAATTCATCAAGATAAAATATACATTTACAAGACTATGCATTTCAGGCATACTACATGTCAATCAGCATTAAGATCTTAAAATAACATCACTTTTCTTTTCCAATACAACTCAAGAATTAATCGAATTTCTTTACATATCATCCAAAATTAAATAAGCCAATGCATCATAAAAAAATTGCCTTCTTTTATCACTTACAATGTCCATCTGCAAAAATTGCTAGCATGGATCAGTTTATTGAACTAAGCATGATAAGCACTAAGCATTAAAACGAAGTGCATTCCACTAATTGTTCCATTAAAACAACTATGTTTTAATGAGACAATTAATAAATATCATACAAATAAGCATAAGTAATAACAACCAAAAAACAAGTGCAAATGATGAGTCAGAATTCACTTTTAAGAAAAGAGCATAATATAATCAGCAACAACTGCATTATAACATATAGTTTAATTAATCCAATCAATTACCTTTTAAACAAACAACAGATCTTATTGTCTGATTATTTCATAATTCATTCTGAATTAAAATACATAATTTATTTTTACTATGTAACAAAAAGAGTTACCGTTAGCATAGTACATATTTAGAATGATTCATCTCACAACTTAAACAAAAAGAAGAAGAATCAATACTTATTATCCACCATTCACAATCATCTGAAAGATAGAGATAAGTTCAGAAAGTACAAAATTGATTACCTACATAACTACATCAATCAATGGAAACCAACAAAGGATTCACTTTTAAGAGACATCGTCAAAAAACAAGAATCCCAATAAATCTAAAAAGGATAGAGAATCAAAACAGTCTACCTGCAAGTCTTAACTAACTTCTACATATTAGAAGATATCGGTCAAAGATTTAAAACTAGACGTTCCACAAATCAAAGCAAGACTCACACGAGGTTAATCTCTTCTCGTGTCCATCCAAGGAGGATTCATAATAAGCTAGAGTGAAAAAAGAGAAATCCTTCCATTAACAAATCCAAATAGAGTATGACTCAGTCAAACAAATCAGTCGGTCTACACATGATTACATTTTCTCTTATACATAACCAACTCAGCTGTTCTCTTTCCACATCATTACAACAAATGACATAGTACAAAATAGACTAAACAATCCACAAGGAAGTTCTGTCTTAGAAGAGTGATTTTCCACTATTTCCTACAAGACAAAGGACAGAAAAGATGAACCCAAAAAGTCGAGAAATCATAAGAGAACAATCACTTTACAGCCAAGAAGAGAGTCGTGCCTTAGAGAAGTTCGATCAAATGAACTTATCTTTACAAAAGTTTAAAGGATATCAAATAGAAAAGATCCAATCAAGAATTCATTTCTTTTATACTATCAAATGAACTCCCATTTAAATTTCAAACTCAGAAATTCTTTTACTAGTTCCCAAGAGAGAACACAAAACCAAACACACAATTTATAGAAAGCAACACTTCTAGTTTCCCTTACAAAATCAATACAACCTGGTTCATATATTCCAATTTATTTAAACACAAGTTTGAATTCATTTCATAAAAAAGAGTACACAGTACATCCCCAAAAATAGAATATTGACCATAAGAGAAATATATTCCTTTCTCCTTTTAAATACCCAGAGATTCATTCAATGAATCTAACAAATAATACAAAACTAAAATCAGTATAAGCTAAAAAACTTTCTATAATACTCACGAAGTCAATAGAAACTGTAATCCCAACTATAAGGTCTTACACAACTCCATACAAAATAGACATATAGTTCACGGTCATCATAAAGAACAAATTATAAGAAAAAATACCAAACCAGAGGTATTAAATCCTACCAAAAAGATTCAGTATAAGAGAGTATTCAACTCTTCTTTTTTTAAAAACCCAGAAATCAATTAAAAAGGATCTGAAAGAGAGTAAGAAAACCCAATACACGTTTAACTCAACTAAGGTCTCAACGTTACCTCAAACTTGATTGAAACAGAAATCACAACAAAAAGACTTGCACACCTTCATCTATAAAGATTGCGACGGAGAAGGTATTCGTTCCAATCTACTAACACAATAAGAAGTAAGCATATTGCATTTTCATAAACTTCAAAAACCATTATCAACTGTTTCAAATGAGCTCTATTTCAAACCAAAGAGTAAATAACAGTACAGTTTCAAACCAGATACATTTCCATAAAAATTCCAGGTATCAAAACAGTCAAGGATTCAAACAAAATGTGGGTTACCCATATCAGAGGAGAGTAGAAGATCCTCAACATTTACACTCCATCACATACTCAAGGTAAATGGTACAGTCTAGGACAACTGTACCACAACCATTCCAAACTCAAGATACGTCGGGAGAAGTTTCCAAAAGAGACTTAGATACAAGCCATTAAATCAAGCTCCTTTCAAAAAGATAGTCCTAATATGAATTCAACCCACACAAAGCTTCGAGCACAAGTTTAGAACCAAACACAAAGCCACGAAGACAAGTTCAAAGTAGACACAAGTCTCAATTACAGGTTCAGAACACACAAGCCTCAATTACAAGCTCGGAACGAAACACAAATCTTAAAATACAAGTTCAGAACTGAACACAATACTTTGAATATGAGTTAAGTATAAAACACAAATTCAGAACAAACACAAAGCTTATCAAAATCAAACTTGCGTAGAGAGAGAGAGAGAGAGAGAGAGTTTCCAAAGGCTAACATTATCATGCAATGGATTTATATCCAAAAATCACAGAGATTCATAAACCCAAGAAAGTAAATAACCAAGCAAAATATGCAACCATTTATCTCATGAGAGCAGAATTGTTTTAATGAAACATTTAGAAGAAAGTAAGAAATCTTAATGGGTAGAGCATATCATGCCTGATAGTGCTTCTACCAATTCTAAGGAGACTTCCAGCCGACCTTCAAACTCTTTTTCTCTTCCACGAAAGATAAAAAAACCAAAAATATCTCTCTCTAATCCCTCATATACTTTCCTTGGATCGAAAATAGAACAAAGACACCAAAAATAGCCACAAAGTAAAATTTGAACTGCTGGTTAGAAGAACCAGATAGCTTCATGCAGAGCAAAAATCGAAAGGCATGCAAGACCAAACAACCTCTAACAAATCCACCTTCCTTGTTTCCAAGACACTTTGTATGCAAAAACTGAGGTTCATTAATGAAATTACACCACAATCTCCCACCTATCTCTCCTTGTCACCACCTCCTAAAACTGACGAATGCTATTTCCACTTCAGCATGCATTTCCAACTTTAGTGAAGCCTCCACATATGCTTCCACTAAAGTTTACTTACATTTTCCAAAACTAGTTGTACCTCCCGTTCATTCAACTAAATCAAATCAAATAAATTCATTTGGAACTATCGCCATAATGCCATACTACCCTAGGTTCCCTTTCAATAGTTTAGGATAGATTTCCCAAAACTTAGGTTATAACCTTAGGTTTAGTCAAAATCATTTCATAATTAATTTCCACCTCAAGTTAGATCAAATTCACAACCATAGAGTATTAGGTATTAGGTTAAAATAGCCTAACATTACCTTAGTAATTTCTCCCTCATTCATTTAGCACAGGAACTTAGGTTAGGACGCCATCTCAACAAAATAGAATATGAAGCTTAGGTTAGATTGTAACCCAAATAAGTAGACATAGCTAGGAAGTAGGTGCATTTACCTAGTTTTAAAATACCATTAGGATAATCCTTTAGGTTTAGGATTTAGATTTCCCTTCATAGTCATGAAGCAAGCTTCATTTCGCTGATGCCATTAAATGTCCTAAAGAGATCAATCCCAAAGATCCGAGCACAAAAATACAACCGAATGAAGGCACATTCTTACAAGACCAAAGAATTTGTAACATACAAAAGTTTAGTCCGTTATGTCTCTCAAGCTTATGAATTTCAATTTACCATTCAGTCCAATAAGGAGATTTAAAACATTCCTTCAATCACTAGAATTGATTCAAGGATGAGTCAGTTAAAAGAGATAAGTTTGCAACCCTCAAAACTAGATTGTAACTCACCTATAAGAAGTGAAAATGGATTCTTGTAAGCCATATCATTTCAGTCTAATGAATCCAAGAGCAAAAATGATTTATCCATAACAACCATGATTTTCAGCAATCAAGGAAAAAAACCTCTTTCAAGAAAATCACATGCCAATGCTTGTAATGCAAAAGATAAATATAACAGTTTGTCAAAGGTGTTACACCTCCAAACTTAATGTAATGATCAAGATATTCATAGCCAATGGGATAGCACACAAAAATGATCCTCTATTCTCCCTCAAGAATTAAAACTTAGAAACCTCCGGACAAGAATACATATAAATGGCATATTCTAGTGTATAGCTGGTCAACACTCCCCTCCACTAGTGGTAAACAACATGCGTCCAATTCAGATCTACATCCTACAACTTCTTGTAATCATCTTGGGTCCATACATGTGATCTATAAAAATATCTTGACCTAGATGCATATGCTAAAATCAATTCATACAATTCCACTTGAAAGTAGTAGAAAAATGTTTCATATAGCTCATGGTACAGGTGCTCTTCTACCCATCTATGTGTATCAACCTTAGGTCCAGTGTTGAATCTTTGAGCAAACTCGTACTCCGTACTCTTGAACCATGCTTCAATACTTTCCAAGGTCAAGCATTTTGTCATCAATGGAATCAATATGTAGCCATTTCTCACAACTTTTAAAAGAGTTCCCGGAAATGGAACCAAGATGTAGTCATTTTTATACCCTTAGAACAACAGTCTAATCCCATGTGCATCGGCCTATCACCCAGTGGGCACTGGGTGCTCACCCGAGGCACACGCGGGCACTGAGCCCCTCCTTTATGTGAGTCTTGTGAGAATACATTGCTTAATGACATAAACTTAGATTCAAGAAGATAAAGAACCATGCATTCATTCTGAGATCTTTAAGATGAGTTATTATATCATTATACCTAGTTTGATAACATGAGAAACATCAAATGAATAAAAAATCTGATTCATACCATAAAGGAAATTTACTAGGGTTTACACTCATGAACAATACATATTTAGAACATAACCATATATTTCCTATTGATCATAGTTCAGCAACCATGTTACATTCACCGAGGCCATAATAGACCAATGTATCAATGTAGATAAGACTCATGCATCAGAAGTCCTAATTATGTCTCCCATATTACAAAAAAATTTCCATAAACCCATACCTCTAGACAAGCTATTACTCCTACAGTCCTTTAAATGAGAAACCCAACTCTCTAGAACCATCTTACTATTCTTGCATAGCTTCGCCTTACATTCTCTCTATTTGCACTCTCTTCCTTGATAGTGTATCTTTAGTCACTGTCTCTCCTTCTTCTACCTAAGCATTTCTATATACAACTTTATTACCCACCTCCATGCCTTTTTGAAGTAGCAGATCAGTCGCCAAATGTCAAGGTGGTCCTCTAAATGAGCATTCTTATTCTCATCCAAGGTCTCCACTCTTTGCAATGATGTCTTTATGGATGCTTCCATCACATGGAATATTCCTTTCTTGACCACCAAGTTGTCAGGGTGGCACCTTATCTACTCTGCATGCTTATTCAGGTCATGCTTTTCTCGTGTGCTCCCTAGAACATTGAATATGGATAATTTTTGAAGCCCTTTGCTTTACCTTATGCATATGCCATGGGTTCTACTAAACCCTTCTAAAACCCTTGTCCTATGCACCTTTACCCCACATGCCATTCTCCATATGGGTCTCGTGTGCCCACGTGCCTTCTTATACTTAGCCAATATTCTAAGGCCCAATAGAAAGTAGGATCTTTGCATTGTGAAGGAGATACATGTAGATATAATTTAGCTATAGTTCATGTAGTGAAACAGACTAGGGATTCACAAATGATAGTGTAGTAGGCACCAGTGTTCAAGAGTAATTTTGGAGGAGTTTTTACAGGTGCATCACTAGAACAAAGTGTTGGCACACAGAATGTTTGAAGTAATCCTATAGGTGTTGCTACAGTATAGACAGTAGGTGTCCAGTTCAGTGCCACAACTAGGACACAAGGGATTTCATCCATAGGACCACATGCTATGATAAGTTATGCAAGAGGCTCAACAGATTCAGGTCAGCCACCACGTGGAGGAAATCTTGGTGGAGGTTCAGGATTTGGGTTTGGTCCTAACCCAAAATAGGGTCTGAAACCACCTCTAGACTATCCCTCGTAGACACCATCTCAAAAACCACAACAGAAGACACATCAAGTCTTCTTTGAAATGTCTCTTCACTTTATAGAGTATATAGGTGTGGAGGATGTCATTAAGCATGTGCAAAAGTGTGAACCACTATGGAGAGAAAAGGGGATTATAATTTCTGATAAAAAGGAAAGCCAATTTTCCACCACACTTCAGGGGCATGCACACAGTTGGTATAGAAGTATGATCCACACCAGAATGTAATGGATTATGATGGTTTATGCTCTTTGTTTTTGGATGAGTTCCAAATTCCAAATTTTGAACAACAGAGTATCATCGTGCTTAAGGAAATAAAGAAGGGTTTATTTGAAAGTGTAAGGGAGTATGATTCACATTTTAATACTCTCTTGTCTAAGCTCTCCTATGACATTCACCAGAGACAACATGCAAAGTGGTTTTTTGAATATTTTTTGAAGGTATTTGTCACACAAGACATAATAATCCATGTGAGGCTTTGGAAGATACGTTATGTGTTGAAGTAGTTTGGAGTGTAGATATTGGAGTAAGTCATTTTTTAGAGGTGCAAATAATAGCTATGGCTAAACAACTGGAGAATATTTCTACCAATTCAGTACTAGAGACGTGCATTGGGTTATGATGCACTAATTTTGAAGTTGAGGGACATATGAAGGATAGTTTCCTATACAGGAACGTGTGTGTACTATTACAATCTTGTGATATTTTCCACAAGAATCATTGTTGATAGGTTTTTCCCCCCATGTGCCAAAATTTCCCAACAGGGTCTTAGAGTAATCCCAAGCTCCCAAGTAGAATCCATAGGGTGTAAATCAGGTTACAAGTGATTCCCAAGGTCTAACAGAAAAATTACAAGAGTTTTGGAACATTCAAGAAGTATTCAGGCTAAATCAGACTATTCAGAGCCATCCCTAGATCAGGGCCCCATTGCAAGCACAAATGCAGTCTCCGATCTCAAAATTGGTAAAAATGGCTCGTAATAGAGAAATTCAACATTTTTTGTTTTGGATACTTCCATCCTTTTCCCCCAATTAATAAATTCAAAAAATATTCTCCCTGAAGAAAAAAAATTGGCATTGAATGTCTTAGAAGGGCTAGATGGAGCATTGAGAAAAAATAACTCACTGAGTAGCTCGACGAGCTCACAATTTTATGCAGGGGTGAGTAGGAGCTGGCTCAGTCAATCCATTTGGGTATTTGCATAGCTTGGGTGAGTTATCACCTAACTTGGGTGAGTTGGATCTCAAATCGGGGTCATTGGCAAGTTCAATGAGGGTATGCTCGAGCCATTTAGATCAGACATTGGGCGAGATTAGCATTGGATTTTGGATCAGGGATGATTTCAATGAAGTCAGCTCTTTGGGGGCCGATTCAACTCAGATTCATAGTGAAAGATGGTATTAGTTGATTTAAGCTTGTAGGTGGAACAACTTGAGTCATTCAAAGGCAGGTATGTCAATGCAAAATCTCACGGCCAAACTAAAGGTCAAATAATAGTGAGTCAGAAGCCCACGCGATTCGTGGTGATGAGTTTGGTTGGCAAGAAAACATGGTGAAGAGTTTGCAAGAAAATTCATAGACTTTGGAGAAGTTCACAAAAGGTAGACACACATCTCACGTAGATAAATGGTTTGGTTTGGCAATACAAAATGGAGGAGAACAACTCGGTGTCAATCGAGTCACAGAGCCGAGTAGTGCTTGAAGGGAAGAGCCCAATTTGTGAACTCATTAGAGTGAGGTCTTTTGGATTTTCGACGGTTGTTGGTTTGGAGACTCGACGAGTTTAGTTCCAAAAATAGTGAGCTCAACCTCCAAAGTGCAAAAAATTGAAATCCTAAAAGGGTGGCGACATGGCTTGACGCGACATGTTTTGGAGGTCAAAGCTCAGTTCAGGGTCAACGTGGATGAGCAAGCTTAGAGGACGACAATGGATAGTTTTAGGGTTGGCGGCACGAGAAACTTGAAAGAGAGGGATCATGAGTTCCAAAGACACGGTGTAAAATTCCATGAAACATAGAAATATGGTATGAGCTAGTATTTTTAGGGGTCATCCCTCCTTTGGGTCAATGACAGATGTAATTCATAACTCGACAGCCTTGCAACTCTAAAATTGAAAGGGTGGGATACCTAAATATGGCGGATCCTAAAATCCAAAGCGGCAAGTAAAAATTCAAAGGTTAGATGTAAAACCATTCAGATATTAGAGAGGAATTGTCATAGAATTGGTTGTGGTGAGACACTCCAAAGTCAACACGATGGGGTACCTGAAGGGCTATGGCCTGAAACCCCGAACCAATACTCATCTACCGAGTCAACACAAACCATCGAGTCATCACCTAGGTGCAAGGGAGTGAAACAAATTGGTGGCCAAGTTGGGGGTTTCAATTAGAGACCAAGTCGGTGGAAAAGAAAATTACCTCTATGGTAGGATAGCTAGCTCGACATGTAAAAAACATTTCAATGGTGAAGAATAGCACGGTAGAGCTCATGAAAACCCTAAAATGACCCCAATTTCAAACTGCAATAACTTTCACAATCCTTAATCATTTGTAACAAAATTATACTTTCTGGAAAGGTGATTTAAAGAGGAATGCAATGGTGAAAGCCAAATTTAGTTTCCTATAGAGAAGATTAAGAGGAAATCTAGTAGAAAATCATCCAAGGAAAAAATGTGATATCTCCCAATTTACTTGACCATTTCTTACAATTTTATAGTCATTGGAGAGGTGATTTTAGGATCTACATAATACAAACATGGGATTTTGGATTTTAAGGTTTTTGATCCTCCAAAAATGGAAAAGATGAAGTGGTAGATGATGTCATCAATGGAGGTTGGTGAAAAGCAGGGCCATCATGAGTCTACTTGGGCTAGACTAGATAAGAGGTGCAATCACAGTCAATTTCTTGAAGCTCAAGGCAAACCATTAATGAAAAATGATATTTTGAAGATCTGAATGCAATTATTATAGGATTAAATAATGTTTTTTTGAATATTTTTGGGTAAAATTCAAGATTTAGTTTTCTCTCTCCTCTCCTTCGAATCTTCTATTATAAATAATAATGAGGGCCACAGTTCTAATGTTGGATAATTCTACTTTGCCCCTCCATTCATTTCTTGTATGTAAGGATTTTTGTGGAGTCAAACCTCCCATTTAACTGTAAATTAATTTTTTTCCTCTTGGCCCTTATAATGCACTGTATCATATCTATGGAGAAATAATATAAGTATGTGGATGAATTTCAACCCTCTCTTGTGTTCATTGCATTCTCCTGATCTCTCATTTTAATCTTGGTTATCTATCCATGGTTGTTGTATTGCATGTTTAATGGTTTTTGTTTACTGGTTAGTGGATAGACAGTAGTAGATTGATTTGTGGTCTTTTTTCATCCCCTTTAATCTGACTGTTGTTTCCATTTCCATGCAAAGTAGGTGTTCATCATTCCTTATTGGTGCATTACCTCCAGTAGATTAGGTCTTATTTTTCTTGCATCCTTCTTCCATGTCTCCTTGGAAATTTTAGGGTAGGATTTAGAATAGTTTCTCCATATTGGATGAGTGGTTATAGATACAGGAATAGGAAGCCGACCTTTCTCTGGAGATATTTCCTAATTGCAAAGTCACACACTTTGGGAAAAGCTCCATGTTATGCAATCACACTGATAGTTTCAATCCATCAAATAGCAAAAAATCAGGAGTGTTTTTATTACGCATCAACAATTTTGGCACGCTCAGTGGGACATAAGTCTTTTTCATAAGCTTTGAAGGCATTTTCAATAAATTAAGACTTATTAAATTGTAGGTTTTCAATTTCAGACCTCTCACCTCACATGAAGAGTTCTAAGATCAGTTTTGCAGGGTTTGACTTGCTCAGAACAAGTCCAAACTTCACCAGTTAATAGATCCGGACCTATGCTTCAAAAGGGTATTTTTAGATTTTTGAAATTTTTACTTTCAATATTTAAGAGGTTTTTCCATTTTGGGATTTTGGGTTTCAGGATTTTGAACATTCCAAAATTTTGGGATATTGGTATTTCAGGTTTTGGGAGTCCTCTAATTTTGGACCTTTTGAATTTCAGACTTTGAAAGTCTGTTAATTTCAGATTTAGGGGGTTATCCTCATTTTTAAACTTTCGGGGGTCTTTAATTTTAGGATTTCTACATTTTGGGATTTTAGGACTATCAGTTCAAAACAAATTTTAACCTCCAGAAGATCAAACATACATGTCTTTCAAAGTTTTCATTTTTATTCTGTCAATTTTGGTGTGTGACTTGGTAAAATCCAGCCTTTTGGGGCTCATCTCCTAACACATCTGGAAACTCTGAAGGGAATAGAACTCAGTGGTGGTGTAACAGCACAAATTTTCCAATTATATGAGAAGGATCCAAACGCATTCATGAGAAAGATAGGAAGGTAATTTTGAATACTTGAAATTATATCCACGTAGAGGTATAAGAGGAAGAAGACCACAAAGATCCTCATCTCCTCCAGCTAGAGAAATATCTACACCTCCACTTGGCAAACCCTTCTTTCAAACAAATAGGGTTATTAGGCCAATCATAATGGCACATCTACAATAACAACCACCATAAGGTCCACCAAATCATTTTGTTTATTTTACAAGTAACATACCATTAACACTTAATTCTCAAAAACCTATCCCACTGGAAACATTAAAAAAATCCCTTATTTCACTGGTGAGAATCACACAACTCCTACTGGTCATATAAAAGATATTGCAAACATTTTCACTATTCATGAAATAAATGAAGTAGATGTTGAAGTCAATTTACTAGCTTCATCATTAAAGGGCAAGGTGTTGCAATAGTTTAAGAGCTTGACAACGATATCCATCCAAAATTGGGACCATATATGTGCAGCCCTCTGTAATCAGTTCGGAAAAAAGGGAGATAATCAGTCTTTATTGGAATAATTAACAACCATCAAGAGGGATCCTAATGAGAAAATGAGGAATTCAATTTCCAATTCCAATGATCATGGTACCAAATTCCATTTTCTGTGAGGCCGATAGAAGAAGGTGCATTCCTCTACTTTTTGAAGGCTCTAAATTCAGATATAGAAATGATGATCCATTCCATGGGAGGAACAACACTGCTAGGCACCTATGACATAGCTATTAGAGTTGCAAATTGCCTTATTCAAGCCGGAAAGTTAGCACCAAGGCCACCAATGCCTCTATATCTGGAAATGGGAATCCCTACGACAAGTCAAGCACCTGAAATATCCCTTGTTCTAACTCCAAGAAATCAAAGCAATAGCAAGGATTCCACTTCTTCGAGTAATCCATTCAAAACCCAAGAACTTAAGAAGGCTTTACAAGAAATAGCAAAAGGACAACAAGAAATAGTCAACGTACAACAAGCTTTCAAAAATGAGTTAGTTTCTATCAAGAGACATAATGCTCAACTGAATAGGCCTCCTTTTCAGTCAAATAGGCCACCAGTTCAAGCTACAAACTAGAACCAGGGATAATACCAAGCTACCAGGAAATTCCATCTATATGACCCAAATGTAGTTTTGACATCAAGAGCCTTGATCCCAACACAGAAAAAATATCGCTCAAGAATATGAATGGTGTTATCCTTGCAGTCAACCACATAACCAATCTACCTAGTTCAATGGTGTAGTAAATAAGGCCTTGATGGTCGAGACCATTGATATGTCCCAAGAGCTAATTGAAGAAGAAATCCAACAACAGACAAACACATAAGAAGTACCTCAAACTCAAACAACTTTGGTAAATTGGCAGATAAAAGATTTTTGTGGAATCAATCAACCTCCTTTTGAGGGTGTATTCGCTAATACACAATTGAATAAAAGGAACATAGATGAAGGAAAATCATCTAACCCAAGTTTTTATCAGGCCACTCTCACGTCATAAGGTGCTAATAAGCCAAGTGCAACCCTGAATGTGTAAAATCAGCCTAAGGCACCCATTGCAGCAGCACATGTGCCTATTCAAGATCCAAACAAAATTGTGCCAAATAAGGGGCAGTAAAAGGATAATCCATTTCCTTTCAACATCATAGATCAGATGAAGAAAACACATGTGAACATATCCATGTGGGAGTCACTAGAAATTCTAGGGCATCAAGATTTGTTACAAAATGTGATGGCAAACTGATCCGCATCAAAGGAGACACCTAGGGATAATGAAAAGGTTCTTACCAATGTAGGTAAAAAATGGAGGTCAACCAAGCAAGAATCTGAAACCTCCACCTTTCTATGTCTCATTGATTGTCAGAAATAATTTAGTGCACAACAATTTGATTGATTCAAGTGCAAGTAGCTTAGTAATACCAAATCAAATAGCTAACCAATTGGGCTTAAATAATGAGCCAATATTAAAGGGAGTAGTGCAATTGGATGGGACAGCAATAGGAATAGTTGGAGTCATCAAGGGGTTAAGCCCAACACTACATGTATGTCCCAATGTGACTGTCTTGCAGAATATTTCTGTAATCAACTTGCCACCACTCTTCACATTGTTTCTATCAAGAGACTTCACAGCCAAAATTGGTGGATATATATCTATAGATTTGTCACACATGCTTTTTAGAATGAGGTATGGAGTTAAGGCCACATTGAGGTCAGAGCCTATTGCCAATTTCCACATTGAGCCACATGTACCTAGCCCTATTAATGTAAATTACTCGGCTTATGATCAGAAATATTTCTCAAATTATCGTGAAGTAGACAAAAAAGTGGGTAATATTTTAGATCTAACACTAGATCAATGGGAAAACAAAAGACATGCATTTGATCCTTACTAATAAATGGAAGAAGCTGAATTGGGAATGTATTGTATACTTGAAGAAGATTCACCCATTCCCATCCTCATCAATTTGGAAGGCAAGGATGAAAATAAAGTATGGTAATTGTTTTTTAATGGTTCGAGAAGCAGGAAAGGAGTGGGAGGGGATCAATGTTGGTGTCTCCACATAATTTCAAGTATTATTCAACTTTCATATTTTAGTTTTCATGTTCAAAAAACATAGCCGAATACGAAGCTTAGTTCATGGACTCCACTGGGCCAGAAAAATAGGTATTAATAATTTTCAGGTATTCAGGGATAGTGAGATGATAGTAAATCAAGTTAGGGGACAACATGCTACAAAGAACAACCTACTCAAGAGCTATAAAAATAGTATATGGTATCTCGTTGAGGAATTCGAAGCAATCAACATCGAGTCCATACCTAAGAAGAAAAATGAATCCGTTGATAGGATCACAGCAGTTGCAGCAACATTCAATGTGGTGGACAATATTTAAAGAGATAAAACAAAACCTCATATCCATGTGATTGTAAGGAAAGCAGTCCCAGAAAACAAAACCAGCTTGCAGGTTTTTGAGAATGATCAACAAATAATTAATTTCTTACAGGAAGGAGTAGAGTTCTCAATTAGGAACCAGGAGAGAATAGAGCAACAGTACGGGGATTAGGTAGTGTAGTTGTAGACAAACAAGCTTCCCAAAGGCTTGGTTACACTGGAATCCATCTTCGATCCTAATGATCAATTTCATAAAGAAAAATATAACATATAGGTCAAAGGTGAGGATTCATAACCAATTGGAGTAGGGGAAGGTAAAACACTCCAAATTAGAAAGGTTACCACTAAGTAAGAAATATATGAGTTTATGCAACTTTTCCAATAGTTTCTAGATGTCTTCTCTTGGAGCTATGAATATTTGTGAGGATTCGATCTGAAATTAGCACAACATACAATAAAACTAGACCCAGATGCTAAGTTGGTCAGGAAAAAGCATACACCAGTTAACCCACAACATTGAGCCTCATATGAAGAAAGAGATAAACAAATGGATAAAGGCAAGTATTATATTTCCAATCAATAATTCTAGTTGGGTTACAAACTTGGTGTCGGTCACAAAGAAGAATGGAGAAATTCAATTGTGTGTAGACTTTCGAGATCTAAACATGGCATCTTTCAGGGACTGTTATCCACTCCCTTGAATGGAGAAAATCTTACAGGTAGTAGCTAGATCAGAAATATTCTCTCTCCTAGATGGTTACTTAGGGTATAATCAAATAATGGTGAAATAGGATGATCAGTTCACGATGGATCTCACCACCAAATGGGGCACCTATACCTACAAGAAGATGCCATTTGAGATGTCAAACACCAGATCCACTTCCCAAAGGGAAATGGATATGGAATTCAAAGGGTTGATCAAAAAAATAGTGCTAGTGTATCTTGATGATATCACAGTGTTCTCTAAAAATGTAGTAGATCATCTCTATCATCTAATACAAGTGTTTCAAAGGTGCAGAAGGTTCAGAGTGTTGCTAAAACCAAATAAGTGTGTGTTCTTGGCTTACAAAGGAAATCTTCTAGGCCATATTGTGTCAAAGGAAGGGTTCACAATTGACCCATAAAGAGTTGAGTTAATTCAAGCATTGCCCTTGGCAAGCCATAAGGAGGCTCTTCAGAGCTTCTTAGGAAGGATCAATTTTATCCACACATTTATACCAAATTTTGCTGCTCTAGTGAAGCCAATAACGTAGATGTTAAAAATGAGCATGGCATTCAAATGGATGAATAAGGGTAAAAAAAATTTGAAGCAATCAAAGAATCCATATCTCAAGCCCCTACTCTCATCAATCCATATTTTTCTAAAGACTTCATGCTCTATGCCTTTGGTGGTTCAGACACAATTTCTACAATCTTAGTACAACAAAACAAAGAGGGATATGAGTAGCCGATTACATTCTTCAGTCAAGGATTGGAAGACTATGAAATTCAATACTCCTTCATTAAAATCACATTCTCGTAGTAATCAGGAGCTTAAAAAAGTTCAATCAACTAATATCTAACAACAAGATCCAGTTCATGGTGTCACATGTGGGAATCCAGGATTTCCTATTGAACAAGAATTTGAATGAGAAATTTGCAGACTGAATCACTCATGTCATTGAATACGATATTGAGATCAAATTCACCAAGCTATTTCATGTGAAATGACTATGTGAAAAATTGGCTTCAAGTCAACAAGTTGAAACAAGTAATGAACAAGAAATTATTTTGGTACTACAAGATGATCACGAGAAAGTAAATGATAATTTTTATATTCCTTTTTGGAATCAAGACATAAGACACTTCTTACAAATATGTCTATGCCCACCAGAGTTGAGCAAAACAAGGAGTAAATATTTCAGACTACAAGACATTTCGTATGTGCTCATTGAGAATGTTCTACTCAAGAAAGATATAAATCGTGTCCTATTGAGGTGTGTTGCAACAAGTCAAACTAAAAGAATATGAAAGTAGGTTATTATTTGTTATTATTGATAACAATGATGAGCACGTAATCATATCTTTAGATGATGTGAATTTCATACCCTATACTACTTCAGTGAGCAAAGAAGAGCTAAATAGAATTTATGTGCGCATGGTGAGCGATCTTGAGACCATATAACCATCTAAAGAAGCCATAATTTAGTGGGAATATGTGTAGTTATTTAGTGACACCATTAATTTTACTTGTGATAACTAGGCCCATGGAACATATGAAATTGTCAGGAACAAGATGAAGGACACAGTCACCAAGATGATTAGGTCACACATGGTTAGGCACTTGGGAACACTCAATTACCTAGGTACACTGGTGAAGAGAATCCTGAATCCTTCTTGTGTGCCATGGAAAAAAATGGAAGAATGATGGTGACAAAAGGAATATGATGGTTTATACGTTGTGCAAAATGAAAACACTTTGGTGGGCAGTACATAGAGACAACTTGTTGGGATGGAGATAAGTAAGAATCACCTTTTCCACAAAGTTCACCCAGAATAATGTGGCTACACTTATCCACGCGTATGATGGGAAGAAACCTTCTTTGGTACATGTTCATAATTGTAAGAGACAATGGGCATAAGGATAGGAGGATTTACCACCATCTCTATGGGTACATATGTTCTACTCCACTCTGTTTGGATGTGTGTGTGTATGGTATGTGCATGATGAGCTCAAGAAAGAGACTGTAAGTTAGTAAGATATGACTTATGGTATGGATACACTATTGATTATTTTTCTATTACATGAGTATTTGTAGATCATGAAGCATATCACATTGGGAGATAGCATGGAATTAGATGAGATTGTACTTGAATTACTTGGTGAACCTAATCCTGAGGTGTATGAAGATATGTTTGAAACGAATGAGATGCAATTGGGCCATTCTTGGAAGGAGAAAGAAAAAGGAAATATGGTATACCTCATTGATGATGAAGAGGTAGAGAACCTAGATATTAGACATACTAAGGGTATGTATGAGGTGATGGACTCTGCAGAAGAAAATACACGCATGTACCATACTCTTATGAAGAATAAGAAAGTTAATATTAGAACTGAGGATGTACCTAAGGAGGCTATTATTGGATATTACTAGTCAGAACAAGAGGTATTAAATATCATTGAGCTATTGCATGATTTCCACGATTTATTTCCAAGAGCTTACCTTGAACTGAAAGGTGTGCATCCCTCATTAGGAGAGATGAATATTAAAATGAAAGAAGGTGTGCATCTAGTTTGGAAGAGGCCTTACAGGATGAACCTGAACCTTGCATGCAAAGGTGAAAGAGGAAATTGAAAAAATGCTTAATTCTGGAATCATTCAACCAATTGAGGAATCTGAGTGGGTTAGTCTATGGTGATCAAACATTAAGAAGGATGTGTAGATCATGATCTATGTATATTATAGGGAACTTAATGCTTCATATGTCATGGATCCTTTTCCTATGCCTTTCATAAAAGATATACTTGAGGGAGTTTGTAGGGTGTGAAATCTACTCTTTCACTTATGGGTTCTTAGGCTATCACCAGGTGCAAATTGTCTGTGAGGATGAAGAAAATACTACCTTTTCCACTCAATGGGGAAGTTTTACATATAGTGTCATGCCATTTAGGATTGAAGAATGTGCCAATAGTATTCTCGCGCATAGTTGTGATAGGCATTTCATGAATTCATCCATAAGTTTTTGTAGGTTTATCTAGATGATTGGACTTTCTATGGGATTGTTAAGGATCATTGTGATAATCTGTGGCTCATGTTTGAAATATGTAGGAAGTTAAGTATCTATCTTAACATTAAGAAGTGTATATTTGCTACACCCATTGGAACTTTTCTTGGGCACATTATTTGTAAGGATGGATTGTTGGTAGATCTAGGTAATATTGCATTATTTTTGGGATTAGAAGAACCTACCAATTAAAGTGAAGTGCATGGAAATTTTAGGGCATACTGGTTATTATAGGAAAATTTATGAAGGGATATGCAAATATTGTTGCACCCCTGGAAGAGTTACTCAAGGATAAAGGAAAGTTTTATTAGGGTGACCTGCACAACAACAAATGTTTGAAACATTAAAGGAGAAGCTTACACCAATATTTGTGCTTCCCTTCATGGAAAAAACCTTTCCATGTACATGTTGATGCCTCTAGCATGGCTATTGGTGTAGTCTTGGTGCAAATAGAAGAGGTTAATGTGGATCATCCCATATGCTTTTACAAGAACAAAGTTAACAACCACAAAGCAGAATTAAACAACAACTGAGCATGTAAGCATTGTCTATGATCTACGCACTTCACAAGTTTTGACAATACTTATTGGCCACACCATTTATCTTCTATACAGATCATATGAAATTGAAATACTTGGTCAACAAACCTATTTTTCAAGGGTGCATCTATCGATGGATACTCCTTTTCAAGGAATTTGATTTTACAATTGTAGGTAAAGCCAGGAAAGAGTGATATGGGATCTGACTCACTTATCAAGGATCAATTCTGGAGAGGATGCACAGAAATATTGAAGACACTATGTTTGATGCGTAGTTGTTGAGGTTGAACCGCATGCCAGGTGATTTGGAGGACATTGTAGTATATTTTTTGCACATTGGACTTATGCACTAGAAGGGATGAAAACATTGGATAAGAAGTAGCTTGTATTATTCGAGTTGCGGCATACCATCTCATTGGAGTAGATTTGTATAAAATGGTCCAGGCAATGAGGTCTTACATAGGTGTGTTTTGGAGTATGAGCATGAAGTATATTATGGAAGAAGCTCACAGGAATTGTCATCCCATGAGGACATTATGCAGGAGATGTAACTACGCGCAAGATCCTTCTAGTTATCTTATGGTGGGATACATTGTACAAGGATACTAAAGCATTTGTCAAAGCATGTGATCACTGTCAGATAACTTGGAAAACCTAGAAGTAGAGATGAAATTCCTTTGTGACCTACAGTAAGTGCACAGAACCTTTTGAGAAGTGGGTTGTTGATTTTATAGGACCTATTACACCACCAGTGTGCAGGACTAGTCTGTGCATACTACATTATCACATGTACTGACTACTTGACAAGGTGGGTAAGAGGATGTGTCCTATAAATGATTTTGGGACATATACAAGAATAAGGTTCCTTTGGGATAATATTATCAGTAGGTATGGATGCCCTTTGAGCTTGACAAGTGATAGAGGAACTCATTTCTTAAATGAGATAATCAATAATTCTATAGGAAGAGTTTATGGTGGCACACCATAAGACTACTCCTTATTACCCTCAAGAAAATGGAACTGCTGAATATTTCAACAAGATATTATGGAAAATACTCACAAAAAATATGTGATGTTGGAAGAAATGATTGGGATGATAAGGTATCATTTTTTATTTGGGCATATAGAACAACCTATAAACAGTTGAACAAGGCCACACCCTTTCAGTTGGTGTTTGGCATGGAGGTTGTTTTACCTATGGAATTTTTATTACCATCCCCGCGTATTGTGCATAGGTGGATTATCTGATGAAAAGGATGTGGAAGAGCACATTGAGAAATTGATGTAATTAGATGAGTGGTGTCCCATTGCACATTGGATCCAGAAGATATAGAAAATGCACGACAAAAGGCTTGGCATGAAAGGAACATCAAGAACAAGTCTTTTACAGTTGGAAAGATGGTACTTCTGTATGACTCCAAGTTTACGCACCACCCAAGGAAGTTGAAGGTTTATTGGTTGGGACCCTTTGTAGTGACCAAGATACTTGACTCAAGCACATGTCAATTACAGGCGCTGGATGGCACCATGTTTCCCGAGTTACTTAATGGGAGTAGGATGAAGCCCTACTATAAATAAGCTTCTTTGTGTTTGTAATAAGGCAATATTGCCACATAGATTAGATTTCCTTTCATGTTTTATTGATTACTTTACTTGCTTTGTTATAATAAGTGTGTTCACACGTAGAAGATGGTTACTATCTATTGAGTTGATTCAAAAAGGACTGCACATAATTTTAGTGTGGGGTGGAAGAAGGTGTGACTATTAAACAAGAAAATTGGATGATGACACATACCTTGGAACTAGATACAGAGGTGTGCGTGACATTGGTGAAATAACATGTGTTGGGTGAATATGAATTGATCAATGCGAACAAGAGAAAAGGAAGGTGTTGCATGTTGTTAGGATGATGGTGCTTGAAGAAGATTCGTTCATATTGAAATCCATGGAAATAAGAGTCTGCATAGTGTAACTCGAGGGAGGCAGGTAGCAACAGGATGTACTACTTGGTATGAAGTGTAGAGGAAGATGGGTTATGGCACACAAGGAAAGTGTGTGTAAGGATGTCTATAGGATTAGAAAGTAGTGGGTGGTCCAGAAGGTTACAAGTGTTGCACACATGGAAGAAAATCATATAAGAAAGAAAAAAATTCCTTAGGAGGAAAAAGGTGTTTTAAAATGGAAAAAAGTACTTTAAAACATAAAAGTGGAAAAAAGTGTTTTAAAGCCAAAAAGTAAGTCAGTGGGATTTTTAAGTATGAGAAAGCTATAAAAAGATGAAAATTGAGTTATTTGTTACCTTTCATTTGACGATATTTGAGCTACTAAGAAACCAAGTGACCAAGTGTGATGAAGCGAATTAACCTGTGAGAAAACTTGAGCAATGTGTAGAGGATTTTAGTGTCGAGATCCTTTGTTGGGAAAAAGTATAAGTTTGAGCAAGAAGCTAGGGAATGGGAAGTTAGGGTTTGCAAAAGGTATTGATAGGTTGGATGACTAGGGTTCCTAGGGATCAGATACTACAAAGTAAGGACACGTAAGGCAGATCAAGGCTTTGGCGTACATGGGTTTGAGAAGTAGGGATACTTATGGCATAGTTTGCAAGGTAAAGGTGAGAATGACCAATGGCACCGAAGAAGGCTACCTCAACATCACCTAAGGGAAAAGGAAAGGCCAAAACCATGAATATTGAGGTTGAAGAATCACCAGAGGAGCTGTTCTCAAAAACGCAGTATGCCCTGGAAGTAACTATGGATCAACAATGGACCTCATAGCTCACAAAATGTAAAATTAGTGAGTTTAACCACAATGTGTTAGGGAAAGAGGAAACATTAAATAAGGAAATACTACAAGATATGTCGTCCAATAATGCCGAAGGTCAATTACTGATAGATGAATTGGTAAGGAAAAGTATTGAAAAGGTAGGGGTCCTACAATTGTTTGAGTTCCTATACTTTGGGAGACTTGTGCACCTCTTCTAATGGTTGGTATCGAGGGTGCACAAAGACTAATTCTATTATGCGTGGCTTTAATGATTGGCATGTTACAAGGTTGCATGAGATAGGAGAATGCCTATACTTGGATCTGCATGATGAATTAAAGATTGAAAAATTGGTGACCAATTTCTAGTATGAAAGGGGGGGTAGAGCCATGACTGTGGAAAAAATTGTAGACCCTACAACTTGGGTAACAACTGGATTGGTGAGTTACAAGCTTAACACTTTGGAAATATGGGGGGAAGTGAATAGGAAATTCCTCAACATTGCACACAAGATGACGTAACAAATATAGTACAACATTGTGCACTTCAACACTGAGGGGATCATCGAGGAGGCTAATGCATAGACTAAGAAAGGAGAAAAGATCATGTGGGGTTCAATTATATTACTCATTATATTCTAGGAATTTGGTGTCCTAGATGGCCTAGAGGAGGATATGTGGGTTCACCCCATGGAAGATAAGTCCCCCGTGGAAAAATTCATAGATTTTAAATGTGAGGGCACCTTCAACAATCAGTATAAATATTGACTAGATAAGTTATATAAAAAGATGCATGTCACTTTTGAAAATGAATGGTGCATACCTAGGGATCTTCCTAGAGAAGTTGGGGATAAGGTAAAGTTTGTAGTAATTCAACACTTTAGCCTTGCATAGTTTATAATGGACAATGGATAAATGAGGTTTTGGTACAAACTACCATTAGCATTCACATAAAAATACTTTAAATGCACAGTGAATAGAAACAAGGATGCACAAAGGTTTACCTTCGATATAGAAAATGTGGATTCATACTGACACACCTTTTGCATAACCTTTAGATATGCTACTAGGATATCGTACCTGGAAACCTTAGAACCAGACACCTTGAATTTGAACCCCATGATGAATATTACAATCGGAAGAATGATTTGTAGGTTTTTTGTTGTGTTGCACCTGAAGAAAAAGGATGGAGAAGAGATTGAGGTATGTGACTCACATATGCCCTCAACCAAAGAATTACACCACAGAGATTCCAAAGAGGATTTGGGAGGAGTCCCCAACTAAAGAAGAAGAATAAAATATTATGTTGGCTCAAGCATGTAGAAAAGAGATGCAATACAAAAGGAGGAAGTACAACAAGGGCACAAGACCCTCTCAACCAATTAAGGTAAGTCCTATAAGGACCAAGAAGGGGTGTTTAGGGGGCCAATTTGTTTTTGATGATGAGGAATACTTGGAGGAGAATGTGGTAGAATATTTGGGAAGTGATAAGTATGCACAGGAGGTAGCAAGAGAGCCACCAATAGACATAGATCCTAGCCTAGAAAAAAATGATGGCGAGCAGCATATAATCTTACGCAGAGAGAAAAAACTGGTGCGCGAGGAGGAGCCTAAGGGAAATAAGGAAGGTGAGACCAACATAGGTTCATTCACACACAGGAAGCCACGAACTAAGGCTAAAGCATAAAGGAAAGGAATCCCTCCCCAATCCACACATATCGATTTTGTTGATGATCCTATAAAGGTATTGAGGGAAATATTTCAAAGTATGGTATGTACAAAGAAGTTCTTTAGATGGGACATAATTGATAAGGAAGGAAGGCTCTCACACAAAAATAAGATGTTGTCATGGAGTATGCATACACACATGGAGGAACCAAATTTTTAGATTACTAGTAGGTCGTGCTCCACCTTAGAGTTAAAGAAGTGTCAGGAAAGGAGTACAAGATTTTTGACCCCACAAGGTTGATCGATGAGTAGGAATGTAATGCCTTGAATAAACTAACAAATATTTCACGTAGGAATCTAGACAAGGGGTACTACCAGGAGGCTCATGGTAGAAGATACGAATAACAAGGAGTGCGAAGTGGAGAGCCTAAAGAATGATATCAAGGGGGAGAATAAATGCATGAAGGATTCCTATGACAGGGCAGGAGCATTGGTAAAACAAATAATAGGCACATGCACCACCCTAGTCAGCCAAGCTTGGACCAAATATAATGATGAAATGGAGTACCTTGAGGATTTGGTTAGAATGGTGTTTCCAAACATCAAGAGTGACATGAGGCCATCAACAAAAGAATTGGATAAGGAAAAATAAAAGAATAAAGTGGCTTTGGAAAGAAATATAATTGAGCTTTTAGTTATATTCACATAGATCAGGGAGGAAAATAGCAAGGATGATTTGGCTTTTGATAGGTGTCAGAAGAGTGACCCTATCATCAGTTTGATTCACTATGTGCATGGCCAAAGAAGAAGCAAAGATCAAGGTAATTCAAGAAAAGACGCCAACCAAAAAATTTGAGTGTACAAAGGTCATGGAAGAAGTACCAATGCATAAGGAACTAATAAAGGCCATAAGCAAGACAATGGAGTTCTAGATCAAGAAGATTCAACTCCTAGTTTTGGAACACATGGATATTTTGGAGGGAGTGGCTGCAGATTTGAGTGTAGTCATAAATGAACTCAAGGGAAGATTGGATGAAGTGGCCCTGACCAAATTTCAGGTATTATAGAGGTATTTCCCAAGAAGGCCACAAAGGAGATCACAGAGTGGGAATTTTTTAAATATGCATTAAACGTAGAGTTCCCAAAGCTCCTTCAGTAGCCTAAGGCTTAATGAAACTTCTACATGATCTTGGAAGCCATTTTTTAGTCCATGGTATTTTGGGACTTATTCTTTATTCTTTTAAAATTATTTGATTCATTCATTTATTAGAGAGATAAGTTGGGTGAAACTCTTGAGAACAAGATATTTTTATTCTATATTATCATATTCCACACAGTACATAGGCTATTATATAGTCAAAATAATAGAAAAACAACTTCTTATTATATAGGAAGGCATATAAAAAAAACCCGGTAATAGTCATGGGTAATAAACTAACCATATACGTGAAGTTGTTAAAAAAACTTCATTTACATAACAAAATAATATTAACCATGAAACAATAATATTCCTAATATTCCCCCCCCCTAGTTTTTACATGGGAAAAATCACATCAAAAAAACTAGAAACAAAATCATATGCCTCTGCATACTTTTAGGTCTACATACTGCTGGCTTGGATCTTATTGTCTGGATATTGCTGCACATGACCAATCCAATTTACCTCAGTGGAATCCCATACCAAATGATCACACTTCCACCTATTTACTAACATATGTGAACTCAACAGTTCCCACTTTCACTTCCAGTGAACACTCTTTCACTGGGCCGATCGATGTTAGAAGTACAACAATCAAAGAATCTCATCAGTTAGAGGATCATGCTAGTTTAACTACCATCTTATACAACTATTCTCAAAATCCAAAATGCACATTCTCCTTGTTTCAATCATAAAAGGGGAAGGAAACCACACACCATTTTATTCTACACACACCACACAACTAAAAAAATATGTCACCATACCAAAATGTGACCCCGTCATTGGTGACTGACGAGAGGCTCCGATCACCCTCCATCCTCTATTACCTCCAACCTCCAGTGAAGGATGCTACTACCTCAGCCGAATTTGACTTGGATGCTCAATATTTTCCACATTTTACTTTATTATGTCTCCTCGTGAAACAATTTATTTTTTGGACGTCGAGTAACACCGAAAATGCGTCCGTAAGGAATTTTTTTAAGACTTTAACAACAACACAAATTTTGACAACTCAAAAATTTGACAACTTAATTTTTTGACATTTATTTTGTTGACTAAACAAAATTTGAATCTTGAGGACAACATATAAAAATAGTATTGACTTAACTCGACAATACAAAACTATAACCATTTATATTTGTAATGACAATTTTGATAACTTAACAAAGGAGAGACTGATGATGCTATACAAATTTGTAGTATAGATGAACACAAATTTCACAACAACAAAGAGCATGAGATACCATGAGATACAAGACTCTGGAAATACCAACACAAAAAAAATCTTCATGTTTTTTTTACCAAATCACTGATTATCTCTTTAGTCCTACGCAAAAATAATAGATGGTGCTCCTCTATTCCAATATTTCTGTAGACCTACAACTAAAATTTTTTGATGAATTTTTCTTACTCTGAAACTTCTAAAGCCTAATTAAAAACTTATAACATATAGAAAACCTTCTCTGTAATGATGATACTACTATCTCTCGAGGCAACGTAATACATTGTTGCCCCTATGAAAATTAACTCTTCATTATATGGATTAGACACTTCTCTGATACCAAATCTTGAAAACAAGATATTTGTATTATGTATTATCATATTCCACACAGTACATAGGCTATTATATAGCCAAAAAATAGAAAAATAACTTCTTATTACATGTGAAGGCATATAAATAAAAAAACTTGGTAATAGTCATGGGTAACAAACTAACCATATACATGAATTTGTTAAAAGAAATTTACTCACATAACAAAATCATATTACCTATGAAACACTAATATTCCTAACAGACACATTATCAAGGACGGGAAATGGCTATAGTGTGGGGTAATCTTTAGTGGGAAAATTGCTAAGAATTAACCACACGAGGAGGTTTAGAACATCGCACAAAGGGTGCGTGAAGGGGCACGTGTGTATATAAAGGATCAACGTGTGAAGTTTTTCACATGAGCAGACAGAGTCTAGGACTTAGCTGATTTTACAAAGACGCAACTAAGAATATAAAAGTAGAGAAATAATCATGTCCAAACAAGGTCTATAAATATAGAAAAGCAAGATAGCTTGGGACATAGAAAAAGGAAGCTATGTTTGGATAAAAACACATTTAGGGATAGAAAAATATCATGGACAATTTGAGATAATAATAGGATTAAAGCAAAGCCTATATTTAGGTTAATCTATTATTAGCATAGAATGTAAAAACATGCACGATATTTTTGTACGCATGCCTATTATTAGGAAGGTGCGTGAAGTGGTGAAGGGAAAGTCCCCACCCTTATATATAGGTAATACATCTAAATTTGAGGGTGTTTCTGTACATGTGTGAGTTAGAGATTCTTGAGGGTTTTAGTGTTATGTAGTCATGAGATTTGGAAATTGTATAAGAGTAAACAAGTCATGTGTACAAATGTAATAAGGCTGTTGTAATCAGCTACTAGTTATGAAATATAATTATGTTCATGATGGTGCTGGGGAATTTCAGTGTTATTAGTCTTCTTGAATGATTTCTTTCCTCAATATATGTGTTTTCTGAATTGTTTTGGCTTTGGTACTTCTCTATGGATAACTAGGTATATTGATTATGAATATGGTAAACATGCATGCTAACCTTATAATAGGCATAAAAAAGAAGGGACTTTGTGGTTGCGCATGCTTCAGGTAAGCATTCATATATAATTGGATGAAGTGATAACACACATAGCTATTGAGTGGGTAAATAAAAGACTACAGGAAGATGACCATGGCATATTGAGGATAACTTTGATATTTTTTGGGTTGAGATCGATACCACACTTAGATACTAGAAATCATAAGAGCATTCCTCACGTCACCTTGAAAATGAATTTTTTGGGATTGAGGTGAACTTCGTATTTACGTAGGTGTCCTAAGGAAATGTCTAATGCATGTGTGTGATCATCAGTGCATCGAGACTTGTTGATTATATCATCAACATATAGTTTGACGAATTTGTGTATGAGATCGTGTAAGATGTGTGTCATGGAACGTTAGTACGTTGTGCCAAAAATTTAAGTTTAAAGGGTATATTTATGTAATAATAATTACACATTTCCATAGTGAAGGTGGTTTTATGCTAATCCTCATGAGAAATATGGATTTGATTATACCCTAAGAATCCATTCATAAGAGATAACATCTCATACCCTGTCGTAACGTCGACGATGACATTGATGGAGGGTAAAGTAAAGTTATTTTTAGGATAAGAGAGGTTGATATTCCTAAAGTCAATGAAAATTCAGATGGATAAGGTAGTCTATTTCAAACCAGAATGATATTAGACACCCATTCCTAATGGTCTACCTTACAAATGAACTTGGCATCTAAAATCTTGATAATTTCTTTGTGACATAAATTGTTGATTTTGGGAGGGAATTTCCTTATATTTTTCCGAATTAGTGTGGCTTCCAGATAAGTGATAATGTTATGGGAGATAATTTTAGGATCAATGCGAGGAATATTGGCATATCCCCATGCAAATACCTTTTTTTAAAAGGATTTCTATGTGATTCTCACGTAAATGAGGAAAACAATACCCAAGAATGAATACATGCGTAGGATATTCATTGAGTTGTTAACTAATGGTTGATTCATCTAAAATAACATTATCATCCTGGAAATGATATGGGGATTCAAATAATTTAGCTACCTTATCCTGGATAAGATCAATAGTAGTGACATAGTCATCAAATTGCACATGTTTTTAGAGAAGTTACCCAACTGATGATGATATTGAGGGAGTCTATCTCTCAAGCATATATAAGATCTAGATTATCCTTATCATTTTATAGGGTAGGGAGAGGCACGTGATATTTGACATTTATTTCTAGGCCTTCATACCACTTACTGTCTTGATGTTTCTGAGAGCTGGTATGTCGTAAATTCAATATTCTAGCATCTAAGGTGACCTCTTTATGTGTAGGATAAAAAATGGCCATATTAGGAGCATCGATACCATTGTTAACTATAGAGGTTGGTTCAAACGATATTGAGAGTGACTGAGATATTACGGGAGCATGACATGAAGTTTAGTTATATATTTTATCAATGACCTAAAGGGTATCAAGAAGTGGTGGATTAGGGGGAGGAACATAGGGAATAATTTCTTCCTCATCCTTGTTATCGCTAGTATCGTAATTAGGGGGTCTATAAGATGTGTCGACCGTAAGATGTGTCGAGAAGATCATATTTGAGCCAAGACATATTGATATTTCAATACATCCAAGTGTCTAGAATCAACTTGCAAGATGATACAATATTCATCAAATACAATCCCTTTTCCTTTACGATCATGAACCTCCTCCTTAGCTAAAACAATGATCTTGCTAAAAGATCTAGGTGAAAGAGGAGGGTGATCATAAAAGAGTTGCATGATTCCTAGTTCATTACATTATAAGTGATTGGAGACCAAGGAGTCTCTTGTTGGATCCTTAATATCATTTTGAGGTGAAAATGGTCGCGAGATAAAAGGATCGGAGGTAATCGATGCACAATTTCATCGAGTAACATGTTTTTATTGACCTTTTTTAAAGGTCATTGGGCTTGTGGTCATCTATGTCTGCTAGTGTGATTTTTATTTTAGACCTAAGATCAAATAGTTTTGGGTAGGGAATGCTCTAGATCTTGAGAGCGGTTGGCGTTAGGAAAGGTTCGTTAGGAAATGGTACTAGGATATCCTAGGGATTGGGATCATCGTCATGTCTAAAGCATTGGTTTTTATGGATGAACTTGATACATTGGTAACCAGAAAATGTGGCTACGTGCATGTGATGCGTCTATGGTCATCCAAATAATAGGTGGTAGGAAAGAGGATGATTTAGAACCATAAGATTTGTACAGACCATTTTAGGTCCAATTATTATGGATAACCATTACATTTTATAGGTTTTTTTTTAGTTTTATCAAATCCATGACAAGTCAAGTGAGTAGGCTTGAGGTCATCAATGAAATAGTTGAGATTCTTGATGAGAGAAATAAATGCCAATTTTATTCATGATCCTTTGTCCACAAGGACACCTACACACTTACACCTTGTGAATGACAACATTAATGAGTAAGGGTGGGTCATCCACATGAAATAGGACCTCATCAGTAAGCATGTCATCTTCCACAAACTCCAAGGCTAGGTAGAACATACATGAGTATTACAAGGATGGTCTTGTAGTCTCTATATGGTAGATATTTGGATTCAAGGATGTAGTAGGAATCATGGGAGCTACACAAGAAGGATCCTTGAATATTTACAATGGTTGAAGGAGAAATATTTGATGTGAAGCTGAGGTATGCATGAGACCCATAAAATATATTTTATATGTTGTTGGCAAGAAAAAATTTCAGGGAAAATTTGTTGGATTTATTACCGATGCTCAGGGAGTCTAAGTCCCTCTACTTAACCAATGCAACTTTTGTATATGCATGCATGAGTAAAAAGGTGGATTTTCTTGGTGGCCTTATGGTCGTGGATCCAAGAGGGGCACTCCACTGACCCTGCGGAAAAGCTAGAAGTTTCTTGCTAGAGATGACTTTGTCTCTAAGGCGGGAAAGGGGAGTGAGAAATGAGATAGGAGAACTAATGTTACAATAGAAGATCAAATTCCTGCACACACTAGTTAGAAAATTCAACACATGCATTTATGAGAAATAAAAACTATGTAAATAGTAACAAAACTAAATAGAATTTGTGATCACAAAGTATCAAGAAAACCCTTAGTCAAAGACAGCTAGAAAATCCTTCTTCTTGTATTGGTTGCTCAAACCAAAGTTTTACATAGTGGAGAAATGGAGGAAATTTGAGAATGAGGGGAATGGAAGAATTTGGCTATCTCCTTTGTTCTCTAAATGCACTATTGAGTTTACCAAATCAATCACTAACCCTCTGAAATGGGAATGGATTTACAATTTATACAATGAGATATGACTCTTCATCTACCCCCCAATGCCTTTTCATATGTCCTCACACAACTTAAAACTTTTAAACTTCCTAAGGAACTTTTAAGTCCCTTTTTATAACATAAGGGTGAATTATTACATTAGGAACATTAATACATATGAAAAAGTGCAACCCCAACACAAATTTAGAACATGGAGGAGAGAGAATGTTGGGGGGAAGGAGGAGGAAAATAAAGGATGTTGCCCCTGATGAAGTCTACAGATCCATTGATTGAAAACTCAAGTGTAGTGAGACTTTGCATCTCTAAATCTGCCACCTCCTGAGAAACTTCTTCAAATTGGCTTATGGAAGCCTTGGAAAGAGTGTTTAAAAAAACTTGCCAAATGACTTCACTGATGATGATGAACACCAACTCTAAAGAGATAGGATATCATAACTAATCATGTTAAGTTGAATGGGCTTTCTTCACCCGATGACCACAAACTCCACCCTTCATATGTATTTGTAACCCAAACGATGCAATGCTCCAATGTAGTGAAACCTAGATCCTTGAACATCTTATACCACAAGAGGCTTCCTTTAGATGATGTACGAATCCCATGAGCTAAGTGTTAGGAAATAAGGGATAAAATATGTGGAACGATCCCTTACAGAATCACAATGGTATAAAATAATATGCAAAAAATATTACTAATCTCAAATAAAAGTGCAAAATAAAAATAACACAACACAAAGAGACAGTATTTAACATGGTTCACCCAATTTGGGCTATGTCCACCAAGAATCACTTGCTTAGATTTTATTATAAGCCACCACTCTCTCGATACAATACCAAGATCTATTTAGATATATGCTGAACAAACTCAACATAATTCACACCCGAATTAAGACACATATGTAATGTTACCTCTACCCTACCATATGCACAAAACCACATAAGTAGACAATTTCTTAAGAATTTTTACAATACAATGGGTATCAAAACCATGGTTCAAAATCATCCCATAAACATATGGGTCAAAACTCCTGCCCATATAAGAAGAGCACGTTTCCTGATATATTGGGCACACTTTAGTGTACAGTCTTCAACACTTCCACACATGAAAATAGGCTCCAAAACATAACACTAAGTTTTTTTCAAATGATTCCATTGGTGACTGTGAGCATCAAACAAGGATATCCCTTCAGGAAATACTAAAGCTTTGGAACAAACCATGTTTTGATCCTCTGCAACACAGCCACACTGCTTAGTTGATTTGGACATGATCCTGATGAATAGTTTGATGACATTTGATTGTGAATTCCACCTCGTACATATTGATTGAAGCATGAAATGAGTTTCAAAGGACACTATTGAGATCCATAAAGATAGAGACTTCATTGATTCCCCCTTTGTGAATCTAAACTTCATTGTTTCTTGACACTTACTGTATTTGGAAAGAGCAACTATTTTTGGAAAGTGTCAAGATTTTCAACTCCCAGAATGCTCCCTCTAAAAAATCCACCCTTTTGGGATGACTTGCTATTTTTAGTAAGCACCGACAAAGAAACTTACTATTTTTATCAGTGTGAAAAATCGACCCCTTTGATCCTTGACTAGTTGTGATTAGTGAGAATATCCTTCCTTCTACACTCCTCCCACTTTTAAACCAATTTTCTATTTTTGGAAGGTTCTCATGGGACCACTTACTATTTTTATTAAGTGCCAAAATTGGACCAAAATGCTTGTTCTAATGAATTCATAGCTGCAGTGCATCTTCTGTGTACGAAGTCTCCTCCGCAAGTTCTTCTGTTGATGACTTTCCCAAAGTAGTAACCCTGTATGCAGAAGACCTACTATTTTTAGAAAGCAGGATTATAGAGGTCAGATTTATGGGGAATGAAGTTTTCTGAGGTGGGTTTTTGCCCAATATCACCCCTCTGAAATTTTGTGCTTACCCGATCAACAATTTAGGAGATTTTAAACTTTTTTTTGACCTGACAGTGCTTTTGGCACGACAGCCATTGATGGACCTTGACAATTGAAGGTTTGGTTTTATCCTCCGTTCCTGAATTTTTTATATGGGTTTTTTCTTCTTGTGCTTCTGATGAAATATTGTTTCGATTTGACTGTCGATTTGATGGGAAATCAAGCTTTTTTCTCTGTTGGGTCAAAGAGAGGATTTATTCACTATGAATGTTTTATGGTGTGAGAGGAGGGTATGAAGGTATGTTTCTGATGGTTTTGAATAGAGGAATGAACAAAAAAAATGGTTTGTCAATCTGTGCATCTGTTTGTAAGATTTATTCAAATTTCAATTTCACGAAAATGGGGATTTCCATTGTTCTTCTTCTCTGTTCTTCGTTTCTTCTCCTTATCTCGATGAAATATTATTCTAAGACCTTCATATCACCATGGGAAAGTGATTTTATTTCTTTTTTGGAGAATTTTTGAGATTTGGCAATGACAGAGTGGTGGTAGGAAGTTGTAGAGGTAGTTTGCAGATAAGGATGTGCACAGGAATGTTAGATGTTAAAAATGGGAAACATGTGGGTTTTATAACCTATATACATGAGTCATAGTCCCCACCCAACCCCCTATATATATATGGTTGTTGAAAGGGATAGTGGACCACGATACTAGACCACTCTCCCATTCTAGACCAACCACTCCGGACCAATCTCGATTCTCTATGGGGTGTCCATTATAGATCTAGATCCTGAGGATAGCTCATACCTAGATCGGTAACAGGAGGAAACCCAGGGGCTATTCCCATTTCATTGACCCGTTGTAGTTCCACCTTAATCTCCTCCCCCCCATCTATATCTCTATTTGAATGAGACTATAAAGCACAAATGGGAGATAGGTGTATTTTCATGTCCCTGATGTCCCTCACCCAAAAGGTATGTTAGGGACATAAAATTCCATGGTGAACAAGGTAGTGACATGTGGTGAAGATCTGATGATAGGGGATTAAAGCCATAAAACAACTTTAAAGCAGTGAGGGGCTAGAAGCTGGTCACATGGGTGACCAGAAGTCTCCTTAGGGGATTGGTGCATTTTTCCATGTTTGATTTCCCTAACCTCAAAGGGAAATGAGGGACATAAAATTTAATGGTGAGAAAGGTGATGACACGTGACGAAAATTTAGTGGTTGAGAATGAAGGCTCGACAAGCACCTGGGGGCTAAACTGGCGATCCTAGAGGTTGCATGAGTGCATAGAGGTCTTATGGGTTCTAGGTGATTTTTTCAACCTTGATGTCCCTAACCTTAAGGGATGTGAGGGACAAAAAATCATGTCAGGCTTTTGGAGCTAACATGTGTCCTTCTAAATTTTGACCAACTCCTGAACTCGCTCCAAGAGGGCAACTTGAAATGATAATAACTTGAGCTCTTGATGGAATTTGTTGATGAAATTTTATATGATCTTGATTGTAAATCACCTTATGAATCCAATGGTGGGTGTATAAGGTCTAAATTCCTCCATTTGACCCCTTAAAAATCGGATTTTGGATTTGATACTCTATTTGTGCATGAGAAAACTACTTTCAGGCCCATTTCACCAAAGTGTTGTGAAAACAATAATTTCACCATATTTTATAGCTTAGAATTATATTTCCAAATATGTTTTATTTTACTCCTAACTTCATCTGGAGCTCCCAAAATCACCTTCTGAAGCTCAGCAATTGTTTTAGCATGTGCACTACCTAGGTCTATGAACCCTAATTTTGGTGAAATTGCCCCAACTTTTCCGAGTCCTTACTGAATCTTTCTGAATCACTTAAATGATGTCCCAAGGCCTTTAAATGACCTCTATGTATGGTTTGTATTTTTTTTTCCACTCCATGGGGTTGCTCCAGTTCTAGGAAGGCCAATGATAGCCCTTCCCACACTGCCTGAAGTTTGCATTTTCTAATGAACTCCTAAAATCACCTAGGGGGTTGATTTGAATTTCCTAAATTACCTAGGGGAATTAATTAAAACAAATTGGGAGGTTACTGGACTGACTGGGAGAACTTGGGGTACCTCAGAATGATAAAACATGAAACTTTTGGTACAGGGGTATTATTGTCATGCTTAGAAATTGTCAATTTTCTTGTTGCACATTTGCATGAAAACAACTGGCTCTAGCTTGGGGACATGAAATGGAAGGAGCATAGTGAAGAAATGACATGGAGAATCTAGAATCTCAACTTTAGACCATATAATCCATTGACCAATGCCTTATCCATTGGGCCTTGCAGAGTCATGTACAACTTACAACAAGAGATAGCAAGGGAGCAAAGAAGGAAACACACAAACACCAAAAACAATGAAAGGAAACACACAAAACACATGGAAAGGAAATGAAACACACAATAGAAAAGGAAACACACATAACAGAGGGAAACACACCTAGAAATCACCTATGGTACAAGGCAGGGGACAACCCACTTTCACTAAAGCAATATTCATTCCTCAAAAGTTACCCCTGAGTGGGAAACCCTAAGTGATGTTGTTCTGCGAAGCCATTGATTGGTTCTAGAAAGTAGCCTCCTTTCCTTAACTATTTATGAATGACAAGTTATTCCATGATTGTCCGTGTACTTGGTAGGAGTGAGTCTATATGAGATTCTTGATGCTCAAACCTTCGCTTATAAATTCCATTTCCTTCATGTTATTTGAAATCATTTTCATAGTGTCAATTTCCTTCTGTGTTTATCCACATAGTTGATTCTTCATTGTGCATCTCATCACTACACCAAAGCTGATTTTTGTTCAAATTTCTTGAATATTCTGAGTTAATTTTTTTCCTAGGTCTATGCTCATTGATATCTTCTTTATGAGAAACCTTAGATTCATCCTTTATATCTACTCCATTGCGAGGCATTTGAGTACTAGCAGGAGGATCAGAGGAAAACTCATACTTTTCTTGTATGGCCATGACATGAGTTAAGAGAACAAGAATCATCTCAGGGTCTTCTGCAACTTCTACTGCATCTAGTATTTCTTACACGGAGATCTCTTTTGTTACTTCCTGTAGTTCATCTTTGTATGCCTTCTTAGGATCTTTATTTTGCAGCTCAAGGAAACTATCCAGAGGGATTACTTCATCATCTAGAAAATTTATGCATTATATCACTCCTTTTTCCATAGGAGCTTCCACTTCTAAGGTCTCAAAAATCCTTGCTTCAAATTATTCATCATGGAAAGAGTCTTCTTCTTCAAATGGGAAATAAAATACCTCCATTTCATTGTTGTATCTATCAACCATTGGCTCAAGAGGTGCAGAAACTTTTTCTTCTTGCTTTATTTCAACATGGCCAACATTCACATTGTTTAAGGCTTTCAAATCAAATTCAAACTTGTCTTGAAAATTCATGGCTTGTATCAGGAGTTCGATACTAAGCTTTGGGTCTTCTATTTCTTCCGTGGATCTTAGCATTTCCTGTATACATGATTCTTTCCCACTATTTGTGGGCTCATTGTAGACTGGTTTGGTTTCTTCCTGGGTGACATGATCAAGGGAGTCCTCATATTTGAATGGGAATGAGAATATCTCTTCATCAAGAATAAGCACATAAGCTTATTTTTCTATTTAAAAATCATTAAGAACCATTTCCTCTTCTTCATGGTTTGCATTTTCCGATAATTTGGGGTTACCCTCTTGTAACTTAAATCTCCTTAATGCTTCTTCAAGGTGCATACCTCTCTGAGAAGGCATGTTTGGAACTATCAAGGTGGGAATATCATCTTCTTCTTTAGTCATTATGAAAAATTCATCCTCCTGTTATCTTGATACAAGATGTTGGTTCCTGGACTTTTGGACTTTCGTATTGTGTACCTCATCTTCTTCTCTGGAATAAATTTCTTCATGTCCCCATTCACTAGTATGGTTGTGGAAGACCAATTCATTTGAATTCTACCCCCTAACTGCTAACAGAAACCCCTGATTAACAACATTCCAAATGAATCTGGAATGTCTGCTACCAAAATCATCGTTGAAATGTTCTTGTTTGGAAATTTGGCAAGAGCCACCTATGCATCTTTGAATTTCCCTACAAGTGGGAACTCTTTTGACTCTAGGGAGTAACAAGAACAACCAGGTGGAATCATGGTGATTTTGATATCCTTGATGACCTTTATAGGAATTACATTGTCGAAGGCACCATAATCTATTATGCAGTTGTTCAATACATATTCTCCAATAAGAAGGGAGACATAGAAAGGTTCAACCTTATCATTCTCTGATGCACTCAAAGAAAGCATGTTCTATGATGGAGGAGTAGGTGGGTTTGGTAGTATCCCTTTAGAATTAGGAGCTACATCATTGGGTGTTAAAATACCACTCCTGATGTATTCAAAAAACCTCTCGAATCGTTAAAGATGAGTCCGTGGATATTCAGTTTTAGTAATCTGCACCTTGGCTAGGTTTGCATATTCTACAAAGTAAAAGGGAACATTGGTGGACAAGGGAAATGAAGGGACTTATTTTGGAGTTGGGATAGTTTTGGAAGTAGGGTTTGATTCTTGGGGAATGAAGGAGGGTATTTTGAATGACACGCTATGAAATTTTGAAGCACTAGTTTTTAAAGGAGTATATTTAGATTTAGAATTAGAAGAGGCATCAATAGACTTACTTGGAATTGTGGGAGTGTTCTTACTTGCTACAGGATCAGGCTTCAATAATGAAAACTCCATGGAGGGTGGGAGCAGAGATCCTTGACTAATTATTTTGTTTTACAGAGTCATCATAGGAGGATCTTCAATTTTCTCTTTCTTTACAGAAGTAGAGGGAGATTCTCCTTTCTCAGACTGAGAATGAGTGAATACTGCACATGAGAAACTAGTTGAATCTTCATTTTCATCCTCATCACCTCCATAATACTCACATAATATGATTTGTGTATCATTTTCAAGTTCACCAACTTCTAGAAAATCAGCACCTTCACTCTTTTGTTCATTCTCCTTACTTCTACAATTTGCATTGATTGGTGGGGCCTCCAAGGCAAGCCTTCGGGGTGCTCCTGTAATTTGATTTCTGTTGCTTCTTTGGGAAAAAATCCCTGTTCAACGATGCCATCTCATTCGATATTTTTTGCAGCAATGGATCTATTCTTTCATCTCCCGAATGTTGAGCTTTACCCTTTAAGGGATTATTGATCATTCTAGATAGGATGAGATCATCATCCGGTTAAATGGCTAATCTTTGTGCTTCTGTAATATCCCTCGGTTGAACTCTTCATAGGAAAAATGCCACCTCTAGTGATTGAGCATTGATGAAGAATCTCTTGACGTTGTTTTTAGATGGAGAATATTCTTCCAGTATCTTGCGAAGTAACCTTTCAAAATGAGCCACAAAGTCTCTCATAGTTTCAATTTATACTTTCTTCATTTGAGCCAAGTGCACCAAGAGGTCCTGACAGTCTTCAATTGATTTAAATATTTCCTCGAAGGAAGTCTTGATGTCATTCCAACCAGTGATGGATTGGGAAGGTAGGAGGTAGAGCCATTCTTCTACTTTTTCTTAGAGAGATTCCATGGAAAATCTCACTACAACGTATTCGTGTTCAACTCCAAGAATCCTGCATGATGTGGTGAAATCGGCAATGTGTTCTTCTAGAATTTGTGACCGTCACCTTTGAACTTTGGAAAGTTCTTATAGGAACCTATTGGTAGATCGTGAAGAGGTGGTTCAAGAGTGAGTGGGAATGTATTTCTTCCCCATGGAACAATGGGTTGGGGTCATTCTTCTTCATCTTCCATTGTCGTTTATGATTCTTCTTAAGCTCTTGCTTCTACGAATTCTTTTTCAAATTCTTATTCCTCTGGTAACTCAATGTTCAGATGTTGTTGAAAAATGGGGGAATTTTAAGGAGTTTGGATAGGATTTCCAGGTGAGCTGCTTGAAGACCCAGATGGGGATGAGGCTTGAGAAAAATAGTAGGGATTGTCTCTAACTCATCCTTTCTGATTTTGTAAAGCCTCAAAAGTGCGGTCGATAATTCCTCTTGATCTATTCAACCTGTTGTATCTCCTTTCAGCCAGCTTTTAGAAATTCTTGCAGTGTAAATACAAAAGGACATTGTGGAATATGAAATGTCACATGTAGAAATTGACAATGTATCAATGGATTTTCATGAAATCATTTTTTTTGTATTTTTTCAATATTTGATTTTTTTTGAATTTTTGGACCTTGCAGTCATATTTTGGGTGCATATGCTACTAAATCTACCCCACTATGGGTGCTAAAAACTGTTGGCAAGAAAAAAATTGGGAAAAAATTGGTGGATTTATTGTTAATGCTCTAGGATTCTAAGTCCCTCTACTTAACCGGTGTAACTGTCTTATATGCATACACAAATAAAAAGGTGGATTTTCTTGGTGGCCTTATGGACGGGGATCCAAGTAGGCCACTCCACTAACCCTATGAAAAACATAGAAATTTTTTGCTAGAGAGGACTTTGTATGTAAGGAGGGAAAGTGGAGTGAAAAATAAGGTAGGAGAACTAATGTTACAGGTAGAAGATCATATTCCTACACACACTAGTTAGAAACTTCAACACATACATTTATGAAGAAATAACAACAAGACTAAATAGAATTTATGATCACAAAGTATCAAGAAACCCTTTAGTCAAAGAAATCTATACTCTCCTTCTTCTTGTATTTATTGCTCAAACAAAAGTTTTACATAGTGGGGAAATGGAGGAAATTTGAGAATGAGGTGAATGGAAGAATTTGTCTATCTCCTTTGTTCTCTCAATGCACTCTTGAGTTTACAAAATAAATCACCAACCCTTTAAAATAGGAATGGATTTACAATTTATAGAATGAGATATGATTCTTCATCTACCCCCTAATGCCTTTTCATAAGGGGGTAGATGAAGAGTCCCTTTTTGTAACATAAAGGTGACTTATTACATTAGGAACATTAATACATATCAAAAAGTGCAACCCCAATACAAAATTAGAACATGGAGGAGAGAGAATGTTGAGGGTAAAGAGGAGGAAAAGAAAGGTTGTCACCCCTCATGAAGTCTATAGATCAGTTGATTGAAAACTCAAGTGTAGTGAAACTCTAAATCTCTGAATCTGCCACCTCTTGAGAAACTTCTTCAAATTGAATTATGTAAGCCTTGGAATGAGATTTTAAAAACACTTGTCAAATGACTTCACTGATGACCATGAACACCAAATCTAAAGAGATAGGATCTCAAAACTGATCATGTCAAGTTTAATGTGCTTGTTTTTCCGATGACCAAAAATTCCACCCTTCATGTGATATACATGTAACCTGAACCATGCAATGATCCAAAGTATTGAAACTTGGATCCTCAAACATCTTATACCAAAAGAGGCTTCCTTTAAATGAGACACAAACCCCATGAACTAAGTGTTTTTTAATGATTCCATTGGTGATTGTGAGCATCAAACATGGAGATCCCTTAAGGAAATACTAAAGCTTCAGAATAAACCTTGTCTTGATCCCCTGTAACACTACCACACTGCTTGGTTGATTTGAACATGATCCTGATAAACATTCTAATGATGTTTGATTGTGAATTCCACCTTGTACATACATATTGAAGCATGAAATCAGTGTCAAAGGAAATTGTTGAGATCCATTAAGATAGAGACTTCATTGGTTCCCCCTTCATGAATATGAACTTCATTGTTTCTCGAAACTTACTGTAGTTGGAAAGGGTAACTATTTTTAGTAAGTGTCGATATTTTCCCTCCCTGGTCTCTAACTATTGATGGAAGCATGAATGTTCAACACCCAGAATTCTCCCTCTAAAAAATTCACCCTTTTGGGATGACTTGTTATTTTTAGTAAGCACTGACAAAGCAACTTACTATTTTTAGTAGTGTGAAAAATTGGCCCCTTTGATCTTTGACTAGTTTTGATTACTGAGAATATCCTTCCTTCTGTGCTCCTCCCACTTTTAGAACAATTTTATTTTTTTGGTAGGATATCATGGGACCACTTACTATTTTTAGTAAGTGTTAAAATTGGACTAAAATGGCTATTCTGATGAATTCTCAGTTGCAGTGCATCTTCTATGTACGACGTATCCTTCGTAGGTTCTTCTGTTATGACTTTCCCAAAATAGCAGCCCCCTATGGAGAAGACCTTATTTTCGAGGTTGTATTGATGTGCAATGAAGTTTTCTGACATGGGATTTTTTCCCAATATTGCCCCTCTGAAATTGTGTGCTTACTCAATAAACAATTTAGGAGATTTTAAAATTTAATTTTTTTGACCTGACAGTGCTTCTAGGAACGACAACCATTGACAAACCTTGAAAATTACAGGTATGGTTTTATCCATGTTTGATTTCCCTCACCTCAAATGGACATGAGGGACATAAAATTCCATGGCAAGCAAGGTGATGACATGTGGCAGAGATCCGACGGTTGAGAATGAAGGCTTGGCAAACACCTGGGGGATGAACTAGCAATCCTGGAGGTTGCATGAGGGTCCAAAGGTCTTATGGGGGATAGGTGCATTTTTCCAACCTTGATTTCTATGAATTTGAGGGATGTGAGGGACACAAAATTCTTCCAAGCTCCTGGAGATGACACGTGTCCTTAAAAAAATTTGACTAACTCCTGAACTCGCTCTAAGAGGGTAACTTAAAATGATGATAACTTGAACTCCCGATGGACGTTTTTGATGAAATTGCATATGATATTAACTAGAAATGGCCATATGAATCCAATGTTGTGGGTATAAGGTCTTAATTACTCCATTTGATCCCTGAAAATCAGATTTTGGATTTGGGACTCCACATGTACATGAGAAAATCTTCTTGCAAACCCATTACACCAAAGTGTTGTGAAAAAAATAATTTTACCCTATTGTAGGGCTTGGAACTCCCTTTCTTATTATGTTTTTGTTTTCTCCTAACTCCATTTAAAGCTCAATAGTTGTTTTGGCATGTGCACTACCTAGGCCTGTGAACCCTAATTTTAGTGAAACTACCCCGACTTCTTTGAGTCCTTCCTGAATCTTCCTGAATCACTTCCATGATGTCCCAAGGCATTTGAATCGCCTTTTTGTCTAGTTTGGATTTTATTTTCCACTCCATGGGGTTTCTCCAGTCCTAGGAAGGCCAGTGATAGTCCTTCCCATGACTACCCGAAGTTGGCATTTTCCAATGAAATCCTAAAATCACCTAGGGGGTTGATTTGACTTTCCTAAATCACCTAGGGGAATGAATTAACACTAATTGGGAGGTTACTGGACTGACTAGGTAGACTAGGGTTCCTCAAAATGATAAAATGTGAAAAAATTGGTACAAGCGTATCATTTTCATGCTTAGAAATTATCAATTTCCTTGTTGCACATTTACATGACAGCACATGTAAGGGACTTTAGCTCATCTAAGAAGTTCTAACTAGGCTTGGAATAACTTCCATAATGATATCGTGGTGGTGGTACAATGGAAGGTGCATCTAAATGTGATGTTGATTTATTTGGATCCATCTTTTAAAAAGGTGGAATAGGGTATTTACTTGGTACTTTTTATGACACCATAAGTGGAGGCTTAACTATAGGAGCATGCTCAGCCGTTGGTGGGCCCTAGGAAGTATCAAGAAATGGTGGATTATCAATGGATTTTTTTGGTTTAATAACATGATCTTTATGGTAGGGTTTGTGTCTATATTCTACCTTAGCCATATTGATATAATGTGAGTCTAAGAAGATTTGATCATATGAAGTCTCTATGGTGACCATGACATCATTCATGGGGATTTTATGACATTTTTTTTTATGTTTGGATTGGGATATTTCCGAGGATTGATACTTCTCATAAATCTCTTGTATAATGATAAAGTAATTGAAAGAAGATCCAAGGAAGCAATCAGGTGTTGCCTTCATAAGGTCCTTACAATCACTGTGTGAATTCCATATAGTGGCATGCCACCAATAGAATAGGTCACCCCTAAATTTAGGCAAGGCTTGATTTGAAGGGGGAACTATCCATGGAATGGGAAGAATTTGGAGAAGTTTGGTGCAAGATAAAGGAGTATGAAGGGAGGTATGAAAAGAATCCTGATCAGGGATAATTTTAGTGGTGAATATTCATAATAAGAAGAAAATTTCATTTTAGGAAAATTTGAAAAGGTTATTTTTTTAGAGCAGGTCAATGTCTTTTTTGCCCAAAATTCACAGTATATTTTTTTTAGGGGTCGGCTTCACCTACATTTGAAAACATCTCCTATAAAAACCTAGGTGATTCACTAGGTAGTATACTACCACCCAGGCCTGGAAATTGACAGGTTGTAGACCGTTTTTCATGATTTTAACCGTATATTACAACTGAAATTTTCTAGAAACCGTAGACTATGACAGGCTAAAAATTTTAGAAACTGTAAATTTTTTCAAGTAGTTTATACAAAAATATAATACCTATTTATATATATATATGAACAGATTATAGAAATATCTATAAAAATTTATGGAATTTACAGCCACCTAAAAGAGCTAAACCGTCAAAGAAATTCCTTTTGATAGGTAGGGGTGACCATCAAATTCCAAGCCTACTTCCACCAGTACTACCAATACCATGAACTTGCATACTCTAAGCACCAGAGGACATTACAGATTTGTTTACTGTTAGTAGTTTGCAGTCAAGTGATAGTTATTATTTGTTGACATGTGACAAAGGTTTCTATGGATGGGAGACAAGGAGATATTGATGAAGTGTGATAAGGGTTGCTTGTTGATACCTGACACTGATCTTTTGACACATGATAAAGTTTTTTTCTGATGTACAACAAGGATTTTTTTTGACGCGTGACTTATTACATTTGCTGACATGCGACAAAGGTTTTATGTGGATGGGTGATAAGGAGATATTGTTAACGAATGACAGGGGTTTATTTCTTGAAGCCTAACACTTCTCTTCTTGACACATAGATGTTTTTTGTTGATGCATGATAGATTTTTCTCTTATGCGTGACTTGGTGTATTTGTTGATGTGCCACTCGGTTTTATCTGGTGTGCAACTTAGTGTGTTTACTGATGCATAAATCAGTTTTCTCTTATGCGTGACTTAGTGTATTTGTTGACATGTGACTCGGTTTTCTCTGATGCATGACTTAGTGTGTTTTTTGACACACGAGTCAGTTCAAAATAATGGAAGGTGCTAGTGATCAGAATGAGAAGACCCAAAAAGTAACTAAGAAATCTCATAAGTCCATGTTCATGTATTTTGGAAACTCTGTTGCTATAGATACCACAACCACCAACACCCATATAGCTACCACTAGAATGAATAAGAGTACATACTTTGTGGAAGGTAATATTGAGGTGGACATTTATTCTGCACAATATTAACCAATGAAACCTATGATGATACCATGTCAGATCTTGAAGATATACCTGTTAAGATGTCAGATCCTGAAGACATTCTTCCTATTGGGGTGCAAGTAGGAGTGCATCAAGATATCAGACATGTAAATACTCAGAAAAATGGAACACATAAATAAAATTCAAATTCAAGTTCATGAAAGAGGAAACCAGGTGATTCTGATAAAGCTAAAAAATCTACTCAAAAAAGTAAAACATTAAAAATGAACAAGAATATGTGGACAATTAGGAGGACATACAAGTTTGATTGGGATGCCAAATTTCCATTTATCAAACATGTACAACCATTTAATTCAAAAGAGATCCCATCTGAATGTTCCTGTACAATATGTACCTGGAAATTAGGAAAGCAAAAAAAAATGCAACCGAAGTTGGACACTATAAAAAAACACTGTGGAAAACAATATTTGAGTATAACAGGGGACGATGGCTAGAAAATCAAAAAACACAGGTGGAAAACTGAAAAATAATGCATGCATGTTAAATATGCAATAAAGTATGAAGCAGAGAAGAAAAAATGCAAACATCTTGTGGAAAAGGGAGGAACTATCACATCACAAATTAGTAAGATGAATGAAACAAATTTGCATGCAAACCTCATACAGTTCTCTACTTTATTTCACATACTAAAGAAAGGAAGACCTATTTCATATTTCCTTGATTACAAAGTGTTGTATAAATATAATGGAATGCACAACGTTCCTTAGTCTTATTGATCTGATAGTAGTGCATGGGAAACAGAAAAATGCCTTTCAATGATAGAGAAGGAAGATTTGAAAAAGAATGTAAAAAAAGAAAAGTTTATTTCTCTTTCAATTGACGAAGTAAAAGTAGTCAAAAACACTGCATGGGCTTGTATCCATGTCTATACTTTAGAAAATCATATAAGGACACCTCATCTGGTGGGTGTTATGAAAATGGTTGAAAACTGTAATGCCAAAAACCTACATAAATAGTTATTTCTCATTTGAAAGATATTTCTAGAATGACTGATTATGAAATTACTACAAAGTTGGTATGCATCAGAGTAGATGGTGCATCAATCATGCAGGGTCACTGAATAAGGATGTGTGTTAGATTGCAAACAACAACGGCCCTTTATATACTAGCAATTCATTGTATGGCTCACAGAATGAATTTAGCATAGAAAATGGTAATAAAATATGAAAATTTTGCTAAAGCATAAGACCTTATAAGAGAACTTAATGCATATATAGCAAGCTGCACAAAGCAATTTCTTGAGTTCCAAAAATTTGCAATTGGAATTACAGATGGCAAAAAAATTCTGAATCATGTTGAGATGAGATGGATTTCTTTGTATGAACCTGCATGCAAACTTCGTGAGGAGTATCATTCATTGGTTAGTTTCATGCACAAATATCATCATAAAGTTGACGTGGTGAGGGACTTGTTGTTCTGTTTAACTAATTTGGAGACATTTATTACATTGGTTGGTATTCTTCCAATGTTGCAGGCTATCAATACACTGATGAAGCATGCACAAGGGAGATTAATCTATATTGTGGATTTTATATGGATGAGAAAAATGGTATGTTAAAGTCTTGATGTCTTGTATTATTCCCAAGATAGTTTTAATACACCTATTTTTGATAATTGGAAAGCTTTATTAGATATTAAAAATCCTAGTAACATTTAAGATTTAATATCCACAATCACCTCTACATCAATGTTAATGGGAGGAACATACCACTGCACATTTTGTAAAAACGTTAAGATGTTACAGGATCAAAAAGAGAAGATGTTCCTGTGACACATAATCTTTTTGAGTCTGTTACAGTTGAAATAAGAATAAATCTTAAAAAAAATTCAGAATCCATATCATCAAAAACTAGAGAACTTTTCTCCAAATATAAAATGCTTGAATCAATGGTTGTGATGAATCCTAATTTTGGAATATTGAAGGTGCTCATGCATACTTTACAAGAAATCATTTCCATAAATCCATGGGTACAATAATGGAACATTTCACAAAGACTTCATAGGTCAAGGGTATGGAAATCAAAGGTATATTGAATGTTGATTTATTAAAGTCTCAATCAAACAAATGTGTAACAACAATGAGGAACTAATATAAAAATTTAGATGAACCTTCTAAGAGTGGTGTTATTACAAGGATCTGGTGAGGAATCTATCAAATTACTGTCTTACAAGAAGATATCAGTGAGTATTTCAGATTATATGAGTTATGCAAAACAATGATTTTGGGTTTTGTGGAGGATGAAAGGGTTTTCAGTGCTTTATCATTTATAAAATCAAAACTAAGAAATAGGTTGGATAAAAATCAAGAAATTTACATGAGGTGTTATGTTTCTCGCTACTCCATGGAAACCTTTCCTTTCAATAAAGAAAATTTGCATTAGAATTCCCTTTCCAAAAGAAGACGTGTAAATAATAAAGCTACAAATAAAACTGTTCCCAATGATGAGACTAGAATTGTTGCATCATCACACTCTACAGAAGACAACATTGACTTTGAAGAAGCTATTGATAATGGATTGTTTCAAATTTAAATAAGTATCTTCTTGACCTTACTTTTATTGTTTGTCACCTTACATTTTAACAGTGGTTATTTATTCAATTTCATATTAACTCTACATATGCAAATATTGATTGAGGAGGCTTTTATCATATTTTGTTTTAGATCTTGTTATCATTAAAGATGTTATAGGTATATATATTTACATTTACTTAAATACAATTATTTATAAAAAAAATTGTTTTATATAATTATTATTTTGGATTTTGCGAATACCAATTTCTATTTTAAAAATTTGTTTGTTACATGCATTTGTCGAATACTAATTTGTAAGGCATTCAGAGTTCAGATCCACATATTCTTCCACTATTATACTCTTCCAGACTTCCAAACTTCTACTATCCAGACATGTACAGGTTATCATTTGCATTTTATTTAATCTTTCTGTTTCTTCCGTAATCCGCTTAATCATTATTTCATCTTTTTTTCTTGAAACTGTGGGTTGACATCCATCCAAGGAAGCTCTAACTTCTCAAGACTGATAATGTTAAGCAACTCACCCATCTATATACTAATCCATTTCTCGTGTTGATTTTTCTTGAATCAAAGATCTTCTAGCATGCTATGAAGGATGATTTCTTATTTTCCTTCCATATGCTTTATCACAGCCATCTAAAATACAAGAGGTAACTTAAACCCTATCATATGACATTGCTTGAGTTTTTACAATTATGTTTAATTTATTTTTGTATTTGCAAAATGCTTTGATAAAGTGTTTAAAATTTGTGGGATAAAATCACACATTCTAATTTTACAAGTAGAGAGAGGAAGATTTTATCCATATTAAGATGTTTCTGTCATAACACATTCCAAATTTTCTTAAAAAAATTATGCATTATTAAATTCATTATCATCCATATATATTTTAATGTCATCATCCACATCCAATGTCATCATATCATTGATTCATTACAAGTAGAGAGAAGAATATTTTGAGAATTTTTAAATGTGGAGAAACCTGATACAGAGTTTGAATTTTACAAGTAGAAAGAAGATATCTCTATCCTAGACTCTTGACACAGTCCAATTATTCTTAAAACAATTATTTATTCATTATCATCATCCATGATCCTATTTAAAGCTAAATCTAAGTCCACACAATTCATCATCATCCATATCTATTTTAATTTCATCATTCACATCAAATGTCATCATATCATTGATTCATTACAAGTAGAGAGAAGAATATTTTGAGAAGTTTTAAATGTGCAGAAACCTAATATAGAGTTCGAATTTTACAAGTAGAGAGAAGATGTCTCTATCCTAGACTCCTAGCACACTCCAATTATTCTTAAAACAATTATTTATCCATTATCAGCATCCATGATCGTGCTTGAACCTAAATATAAGTCCACACAATTCATCATCATCCATATCTATTTTAATGTCATCATCCACATCGAATGTCATCATATCATTGATTCATTAAAAGTAGAGAGAATAATATTTTGAGAAGTTTTAAATGTGCAGAAACTTGATATAGAGTTCAAATTTTACAAGTATAGAGAAGACGTCTTTGTCCTAACACATTCCAATTTTTCTTAAAAAAATTATCCATTATCATATATATCCATTCTAATGTCATCATATCATTACAAGTAAAGAGAAGAATATTTTGAGAAGTTTAAATGTCTTTATCGTACCACATTCTAAATTTTCTTAAAACAATTACCCATTATCATCATCCAGATTCCATGATCGTGCTTGAAGCTAAATCTATGTCTACATACAATTCATCATAATCCATGTCTATTCTAATGTCATCATCCACGTCTAATGCAATCATCATTACAAGTAGAGAGAATATTCTGAGAAGGTTTAAATTTGAAGAAACCTGATACAGAGTTTGAATTTTACAAGTAGAGAGAAGAAGATTTAACTCTTAGTATTAAGATGTCATCTGTCATACCACATTCCAATTTTTCTTAAAAAAAATAATTAACCATTATCATAATTCCATCACATTCAAATGAAACATAAACACCATATACAATCTAGAAATTCTATATATAATATATAACAAGATATTAAAAATAGAGATTATAAAGTATTTCAAATTTTCAAACGCCATCACATTCAAGTTTCAAATTTCAAATCTAGATTATAAAATATTTCAAATTTTCAAACGCCGTCACATTCAAGTTTCAAATTTCAAATTTAGATTATAAAGTATTTCAAATTTTCAAATGCCATCACACTCAAGTTTCAAATTTTCAAATCTCAGATTATAAATTTTTCAAATCTCAAATTTAAAGTTTTAATTTTTCAACCCTCAATCATGAAATTTATCCCCAGCCAAACCGGCATCTTCTGTACCCCTTTCCCCAATGGCTTCCCCTCCTGTACCCCTTTCCCCGATGGCTTGAATAATCCCAGAACTAATCAGATCTTCCGCATCACTGTTTAGATTCTTTGCAATTCTTTGTTCTTCCTTTGTCGCATCACCATGGGATAACAAACTAGGATCTAGAGTTGCCTTAGTTTTGAATAAAATTTCAAGGTTGAAGCCATTCTCTTTAATTATTCGTTTTAGTGTATTGTTTTTTTTATTAACTAAAACAATATTTTCTTTCAAATTCTTTGTTGTGGATAAATTGTTCTTCATGGTTTCCAAGTGAACTTGGAACACCTTTTCTCAAATCTTCAAATTTTCATATTTCAACTGCATAAAAAAGTGATCTCAATTAAATATATTACTAAAATAAGAAAATTTCAAATTAACAAAAAATATTGTTTTCAAAGTGATAATACTTACAACCACTCTATCTCTCTCGGCATTTGCAATCGCCACAAGATCCTTGTCCTTAGACCATTTGTTAAAATATTCTTGGGCTTCAACACTAATATTTTCCAATTTTTTTAATGCTTTATCTAAAATATCATCTTTATAATTGTTGTTATACATGACGGTCCCACTTCTTACTTGGGTAAGTAAGGAATCAATCTTCGTAGGTTAATTCTAGACTTTAAAGTATAAACTGTCCCTTTGCCAATAATTTTCAAAACGACTTATTATCTCATTGATTAGTATTTTTTTCCTTCTCTTCCAGTATATGAGCTGACTGATATGAGGTAAATAAAATCTTGGATATGGGATTAACAATCATAACCAATCACGTTCTCGAAAGGAAATGGTAGTAACTAGTCACCATCTGTATTTGAAGAAGATGATGTCGCTGGAGAGGTATGGGGGCTTTCAGGTTGATCATCAACTGCTACCTCTTTTTACCTTTAGGTGGCCTGATCCTATTTGTAATAAAATAAATCAATATTCAAATATTCAAATGTAAAGAAAGTTGAATAAATTATGTTGAAATAAAAGTATATTTGCTAGCCTTGAATCATCTCATGTGTATTGAAAAATCATGTTGGGTCATTGCTATCAATTCCCAAGTAATATTCATCTAAATTTATATTATGTAAAATAGATACACCTGTTGCGCTGGGCAAGCCATCGAGAGAGAGGGTTGGAATTTGAAATGAGGAGGTAATGTTTAGTGTCCCACTAGGGGTCAGATGAATTGGCATGTGTTTACAAATGTTATTTTTTCCTGAACCTTTGGTTGGAATTTTGAATCGTAATGGCAGAGGAGATGGTGGTGTTGCTGTTTGTACAGAAGGTGAAGAACTGTAATATACTGAAACGTGCAAGAAAAATCATATGAAATTTTTTTAAACAAATCAAAAACTACAAAATTATATGAAAAACTATTCAAAACTTGTACTAAAGTAATAAAATCATACCTTTTTGTTGAGGGGTAACCTTTTGTGGTACTTGAGGTGGTTGTGTTGGAGTAGTAATTGGATGTGTTTGAGCTATTTGTGGTTAAGATTACTGAGTGGGGTGTTGAGAAGAGACAATTACATGTGACTGAACTGAGTGAGTTGGTAAAGACGGTTGACTTTGAGAAGCACGCATATTGTCCAAAGTCTCTGCAATGTTAGAAATAATCGATTGTATGTCAATTCAATATGGTAAATGGTAAATTGAAAATAGAAAAAGGGAATTTGTAAATAGTAAATGTTAGGGTATTACATCTCTCGTATTTAACTAATGCAAATGCTTGGTGGTTCGATGATGAGTGAACTTCCATTTCAAATTATGAATCTGTCGACGCCTCAACATGTTGTTGGCCTCTTCCTCTTGATGCCACTTTTTTTCACATAAGGGCCTCTAAAAATCTTCTCTGCAAATAGTCAATATTTAATCAAACTCTAGAAGAACATTGTTAGTACTACATAAATATTCAATTAGAAGAACATAATCAAGACATAGACCATATTAAAGTCTAATGTCAAAATATAAACTTTATACATGTTTGTTCTTGAAATGGAATTGAAAAATTATTCATTATCTCATCTGTGCAAGTAGGAATTGGTTTGTCTTTTAAATTAAAAAGAGCCTCATAATAAAGGCCAAGGAGATAATTTGTGGAGTGAATGACTGGTTTTTTAGAAAGCGATACATTTGTAATGTCAGTTTTGATTTTATTGGATAAAAATGTGCACCAATCAAATTTTAGCTTTCCGATAGTAGACAAGAATGTATGTAATAGCCTAGTTTGGTATATCCATTTGTCGACCCTGCAAAATAATTTTGGCTTGAAAGAAAGAAATCATGACAGCAAGAAAGTGGTGTGCAATTTCTTGTGTATCCACACCTCATCTTGATTTATTGACGTGAGATGAAAAAAATCATTGGAATTAATATGAATTTCAATTATATCAAAATAAAAAATGAAAATTGAAAACAGATTACATGTACAATCAACATGGAAACCGAAATTAGATTCAAGGTAATTCTTATCATTTTTGACGAGGGTTACTTTCATTGTTACTATGGAGGAATTTTTATATGGAAGGCATGTCAACTAATGGATATCAGCTGGATCAACACTAAATTCAAACATACGATCGTTATCCACAGTAACAGTAAATAGACTATCATGTGTATTGTACGAGGAGAGAAGGTAATTCATAATGTCATGATTAATTTTGAACTGGGGCATTATAACAATCCCATAAAAATCACATGCATCCAACAAACCCTTGTATTATGTATTCATTTGCAAATTTGTATGAATGTGGGGGCATAACAAGTTCCTATAGAGTATCTTTCCCTTAGATAAGGCTTGTGGGTTGACTAGATTTTCTTATTGATCTTGGTCTTGAGCTTGGGCTGCACTTGTAGTTACCATTATACTTGAGCTTGATTTTACCTAATCTTGATTCCTATAAATGTGAAAATTTGGGAGCCAGGAAGTGTAAACATGAAAATGAGTGGTGGGAGGGTATTTATAGGAAAAAAATTAGGGTTCCCAAGCCTTGGATGTGCAACAGTAAGGCTTTCTATCATGTGTCAACAAGCTTTACTGACATGTGACAACAAGACTTGTTGTCGTCAGTTAAAAAATATTTTTGACGCGTGTCAGCAAGATTTGATGTCGTGCATCAGCAAATCTTGTTTTCACATGTCAACAAATCTTGTTGATGCATTACAAAAAAAATTGTTGTCATGTGAAAAAATCTTTGTTGTCACGTGTCAACAAGATTTATTGATATGCGACAACAATCTTTGTTGTCACATGTCAACAAGCTTTGCTGATGCATGAAAGTGAAGCTTGCTATCGTGTGACAACTATGTGTCAACAATGTCATATATCAATTTTTCCTACGTCTATAAAAAAATTTTCCCTCGGTATGGTCACTCTCGCTCAAATAATAGTAGATGAAAATTCAGTCCTCAAAAACTTGAAAAAATTGCCTTTACGCAAAATTGGTTCCAGATATTCATCAGGGATTTTCCACCTCCATTTTACTAGAGGCTTCTTAAAATGAACCTTAATCATGTTGTGCTCCTATTCCTTTATCTCTATAAGTATTTGAAGGGATGATAACATGTGTTGCACTTTGAGTCTTCAGAAATGAGTTGGAAGTGCATCCAAGCTAACACATGAGATTATATTTTCATTTATCTTGCTCGAGGGATTTTTTTAAAGTGTTAGGATAAAATTACCTAACTTTTTATTGGAGATTGGGTGTAAGGTCCTTAAGTAATATATGACATAGGGTTTGGCTGTCAAGATTATGGTTAGCTTGAATGGAGAGCATATTCCATTTCTTAATAAAGCCTCAGGCAGATTCGTGCACCCCTTGCTTAAGATTTATTTACTTTTGTAAGGTGTTTTCGGGAAGGTCTTATTACTGAAACTCAAAAATGAGATCCTTCACTTAGCCTTCTAGGTTAGCTATCGATTTGGGGGAAGTTGGTTATAAAATTCTAATGCCTCTCCTACGAAATTATTTTCTATAGGCTTAGCAGTTACATAGGAATTCATTTGAATCCATTATTTGTAAATATTACTGAAGGTATTAAGATAGAGGGTTGGATCCATAGATACATCATAGGAGATGGTAGGGACTGTCTCTCCTAAGTCCATGACAACAATGTAAGGAGATAAGGGTTCATTTGGGACAGTTTTTAGAATCTTTCTCTGAATTGGTGGAGGAATAGGGTCCCCATGTGCATCCATAAAAGGAGGGGGTACAAGAAGGAAAGTTAGGTGAAAAAATTTGAGATGCTAACTGTAACATCTGATTTTGTATTTAAAGCATGCTCGCATTGGGGGTAGATTGGGATAAAACCATCTTATCTATGAGCTTAACTATTACTATGTTAGGATCCATAGAGGAAGAGTGGGATTTAGAGGTGGGTACTTGTTCATGATTGTCATGTTCATTAGTGGGGGTTTTGGGAGATTCATTTAGATCAGTCCTATAGGGAATATTCTGATCATGATATGGAAATCCCTGGTTAAGACGAGGCATAATAATTTGCATGGACTCAGTGGATAACTTTCAAAAACCCCCATCTTTGTCAGGGGTAAAGTACTCATTGTTAATATTTTTAATGATCAATATGGGATCTATATTTTAAACTTCAACCACATTACATTCTACTGCATGACCCTGCTCTGAGAGATCAAAGGGGTAGGGTTGGGAAAATAGACTTTCATTGGTGAGATTAGGGCTACTAAGAAGGGTAGTGCTTTTAGGATGAGATCTTGAACAATTAAGAACATGGAGATGAGATGTACGCACAAATTTATAGCCCATGGATAAGTTTAGGGGGTTCAGTTGTGCCAGAAATATCCTTATATGTGACATCTTTGTGGCTTGGAAGCTGAAAACAAGGCTATGGAAATCTACACTGTAGAAATAATCAACCTTGTATAATGTTTACACAAGAGCCGATGGTGTAAGGAGGTAGATTTAGATGGAAAAACATGATCTTCATTTCTAGAGAGCTCGCACAAGGACCGATGGTGTCTAGGAAGTGAGAGGACAACAACAAACAAAATTAGCCCTGTAGAAATTCACACACAGGGAACAAAGGCATCTAAGATAAAATCTAGTTGAAAAGAAAGGATCCACCATGTAACAGGTCTGCATAGTGGCTTGAGACGTGTAGAAAAAAATGAGACAAGAACAAACATGCTCTCCCATGTGTGATAATGTCTTTGCAGGTAGGTTTTTAGGGTTTTTAGGATTTTTAGATGCTTAGATTAAGTCAAAATAAAATATGGTTACTTTTAACAAGATGTGCTCAATCATAAGGTTGGTAGGATTCACTTCAGGTTTACCAGAGAATGTATGTAAGCCAAATTTTGTCCCAAAAACATGCACTCTTACTCACCTGTTCAATTAGGGTATTCAAGGTAACAAGCAGAGAGACACGCAAGTACTAAATACAAGGGGATAGTCTTAAAGGGGGCTACAATGAGTGCTAGGGTTACATATCTAGATGGAATTTACTCTTACACTAGGTCAACCCTAGGGTTTCCAAGGCCTTCAGTTAAGATAGAGGAAGGAACCGTACTAAGATATCATTGGTTAGGTATGGAGAGGTATGGATCAACAAGTAAAAGAAAAAATCATGTAATAACTAAAATGAAAGTGAATAAAGAGACGATATTTGATAATGGAGAGTAGTAAGATAACTAACATCAAGCATGCATAACACTAAGATAACATAACACAATGAAGAGGAGCTAAACTAATCTATGTAAAGTGACAATTTAAGGGTCAGAACACTTACCTTATACCTATAGGGTAGTTGTTGATGTGTCTATATCCCCTGAGAAATGACAGAGAGAGATTCGTTATTAGCTGGATTAGGGGAAGACCATTCTTGTCTTAGACTCACTATATGTTGACCCAATAGTACAATGCAATCATCCAAAAAGAAGGGTATCAAATCCAATCCAATCCAAGAAAAATGTAAGATGAACTAAAATTAGGCGAGAAGATGTCAAGATGGTGAAAATGAGCAGAGAAAATGATAGTTTAGGGTATCTTATCTTCCTTTTTTTTCTTACGAGTGTCAAGTGAAGTGGAGGTATATGATAAGGCTAGAATATGTCTCAATAATGTACAATAAATGATCTTATCTGACTCTCCTTTTTATCAAGTTTGATTACATTTTACGACTTTTGTTTGATCTAATATAAGTTAGGATGTAATAGTCCATCTTTTGTTGATTGTAGTTCTAACGTTTAAAAACTCTGAAATTTCTAACTAAGTGCTTTGGAAACTCAGTTTTGTAATAAAACAAGTCACAATCAAGCAGAAGAACAAATATGAAGTGGATTACATGTTTTTGGAAGCATTGGAATCAATATGGTTTAGTTCCATAACTACCAAACTTAGTTCTGGAACTCCACCACGCAGTTACGAGTTCTATCACTTAGTTCCAAAACTTTCGGATTTAGTTCCAGAATCTAGTACTTAGTTCTAGAATTATTGGAATTAGTTCTAGAACTCCTCCAGATAGCTCTGGAACTCTCTCAGTTAGACCTGGAATGATTTTCCTTTAGTTACACAACTCTTCTAAAGTTTTAAAACTGATAAGAATCTATTCCAAATGGCCGGTGATTTGTCAAATCAATGATCCTATCAATCAGAATCAAATTATAAGACTTTTGACTCTCCATACTCACAGATCCATGATAATTATCACACAGTTGTACGTCCAGCCATGTTCCAATTTAGCATCTATTCTAGGCATGATTTAGTTCCATCGTATCAGTGGAATAGTTACAGCCATAAATGCACCCCTCGAAGAAGTATATACATACAGACTTTTAGATAGATTAGACATAGGAAAAATAAATATCGATCAATACACAGATGATTAGACAGAGGGATAGAAAGAACCAGTACGTCTTTTGTAATGTAGAACATTTTATCAATAAAATATCCATTTCTATTTTGAGAGAAAATTAACTTATCCAATCTTGTTTCGAGGCAGAGCAAGGGCCCACTCCTCCAAGAACCAGGATCCTCATTTTTGTTGGTATTTATATTTTTAAAGAAAATAGTATAGATTTGTTAAATTTGTAAATGCTTTCAATTCCTTAAGTTAAAATTTGTTATAGACTTGTCCCTGCAGGTGTTCTAGATTCAATTCTTATTATTTTGCAATCATTTTCCAAGTATTCTCAATTTTGTGTTTATTTCTGTAATGTGTGTTTATTTCCAACAATTCTTTTCTGTAAAGTGTGTTTACTTCCAAGGCAAAGTGTGTTTATTTCCAGCAATTCCTTTCTACAAAGTGTGTTTACTTCCAAGTCAAAGTGTGTTTATTTTAAGCAATTCATTTCCATAAAGTGTGTTTACTTCCAACAGGTTTTCATAATTTGATTCCAATAAAGTTTTTAACAAAGAAGTCCTTAAGACATTGAAAATATCCCCCAGAAAATATAAAATACCTACAATCAATTACTAGATCGCTAAGATTCTTCTTGTTGCATATAGCTTTAGACACACCCCTGGTTTGAATATGACATCAACAGAGAGTTGATTAAATGAAGGGAAACCCATAATTTTTGGTGTCGCATTCTGGGGACCCACTAGTTAGAATTTTCTAATTAGGTGTCAACAAGAGTAACAATCATACATTTAGTAATTGAAGAAATCTTCCCTAAGCTATCACAAAATTTATGAGTAGACCAAGAGACTCCAAGGGTAGATTCCTCCCAAAAATATCTAAACAAGAATTACCATCATCCTCTAGTTTAAATAAGGAAGTTGACCAAGAATTGGAGGCACCATTATCCCCTATAAGACAAGAAGCAGAATTGCCACCTTTGGAATTCTTGGATCAGACACTAGAAGGAAGTAGAACTTTTAGGAGAAGGATTATTTCTCAAGATCCATTTAGGGTAAGTTTTGATTCTCAATTGAGTAGTCAACCTCCTACTCCTGAATTTTCACCTTCCCCAAGGCATACCACATACCACATTGATTGGGAAAGAAGTTTAGAAAATACTTCAGAAATGGTGCGAGAAGCTGAAAGGGAACCGGATATGACCTTTACTTATCCAATTCAATTAGATGATGATGATACACCAATGAAAAATATTTCACCTGCACATTTACCCACATTTAGAGGGATGTAATCTGAAGACCCTGACCAATTTCTGTTTAAGTGTACTATGTCAGACCTATGACTACAAAACAAATAATCAGAAACTCAAGTTGTTTCCATCCACTTTGAAGGATGTAGCAATGAGGTGTTTCATGGGATTAACATCCAACTCTATTACCACTTGGGCACAAATGGAAACTTCCTTCCTATAAAAATATCAAGATTACTGTAGAGGGAGAAATAGGAAGGAAGAGTTTTTCAAAATCAAGCAGGAGGAGGATGAGAATATAGAATATTATTTGGATAGATTCCTCTTTGTAAGTAAAAGGTGTGGATTTGTACTTCAAGAAGAGTTAAGTAAAACCATTTTTCTTAAAGGTTTGGAAGATGAATCTAGGGAAGATATTAACTTGATATGAGGTGGAAACATTGATAAATTAAGGATGAATGAAATTAAAGACATTTGTAGAAGTTATTCCGAAACAAGGGGTGGACCTAGGAAGGGAAAATCAGTGAAAATTTTGAATCCATATATGAACAAACTAATGGATGAATTTACAAACTTTAAAACAAACATTTTAGTTCACTTAACCTCTGTTATGGATGGATTACAAGCTAAAGCAAATCCTAAGACTGAACCATTAGCCATATATTTTCCTAGATGTAGGGAAAAGCATGCATTAAGAGATTGTCCTCGGGATAAAATAGAAAGGTGCCTTATCTGTGAATCTAGGGACCATGATAATAATGTTTGTTCTCTTCTTCCATTTATAAGAAACCAACTCAAACAAACTAGCACATCAGAAGAAGTAAATTTTGTCTAGAGACAACCTATCCAAGGACAGTTCATGCCAAGGTCATCTCCTAATCCTTAGATGATGCCATAGGCTGCTCAAACAGTACCACAAAGTTAGGGGCAACCACCTTGGGCCCCTCAACCAACTTGGAATCCCCAAGATTGGGCAGTTCAATCTTGGTATGCTCATGGACACCAACAACTATGGACTAGTCAAAATAATCAGTATGCTTGGTCACAACCTAGATGGAGCCCTAATAACTATGCTCAAGGGAAAACATATCCTAATCAGAATCAACAAGCCATAATGGGTGCCCCAGCACAAAATTTACAAACTGAAAATGTGGTTCAAACGTAAATACCAGCATAACTAGTTGTTAATCCTAGAAACAAACAAATAACCCTTGTCTATGGAAAAGAACATGAGAGTCTAGTTGATCTTAATGCCATAGATTATAAGGATATTCACACTAGATCTGGAAAAATAGTTAGCAGTCCACTTGTTATCATCACTGAAATGGGAGAATAAACTGAAACCCCTAGTCTGGTTTCCCCTAAGAAATATGAAAAAGAAAGAGATAAGGAACCATAAAGAAACTCAATTGAGACTCCATTTCCAGACAGATTTAAAGAAGTTAAAGAAACTAAGGAATCTGAATTGGTGTATGAATTGAGAAAATTAAATATTGAAATACCATTGTTGCAAGCAATCAAGGATATTCTGAAGTTGAACAAGTTAATCAAACTATTATGTTTAAAAGGACCTGAAAGAAAGAAGTACCCTAGAACTATCAAGGTAGATGGGAAAATTGTTGATTTATTAGCAGGAAAGCTCCTCCTTCCCAAATATGGAGATCCTAGAAGTCCTGTTATTTCTGTCTCTATAGGGAATAAATATATACAAAACATTTTGGTAGATCTGGGAGCGGCTATAACTTTAATGACAATGGACACTCTGAAAATATTACCATTAACAGGTATACAACCTACTAACACCATTTTGCAGATGGCAGACCATTCTATAGAAAAACCAGAAGGATTTATTGAAGATGTGGCAGTTATGGTGGAGTCATGGGAATATCTAGTTGACTTCCTTATATTGCAGCCAAAAGGTAAAACACTTGGTTATCCCATTATTTTAGGTAGACCATGGTTAGCTATATTTGTTGCCTTAATTTATTGCAGGTCAGGGGATATGACTATTTCAAATGGTAAGAATTCCAAGTAAATTTCCTTATATCCTTCTACACAACCTTTTATTGATAATCAAGAACAATTTTTGGTTGATTCTCCTAATAATAATAAGTAAAATTTGTCTTCATTGGCCATGATCACATTGCAAGATCACGTACAAGAAGTAGAAGATATGATTAATCAACCATTGAATGGGCACTAGTTATCCTTGAGGCAATCGGAAATAGTTCTGGAACTGGTAAACTTAGTTCTGGAACCTGCAGACTTGGTTCCAAAATCAACACATTTAGTTCTGGAATCACCAAATTTAGTTTCGGAATCATAGCAACAATTCCCTGCAAATGAAGATAATTTCACTCTGGAGGAATGATATTTCTCTTAGGGAGAGGAAGAATCCGTAGCTTCAGCTTCACATATATCATGAGATGATGAAGAATTTTTGGAAAACAACAGTGATGAGGAGTTCGACCTACAACAAGATAAGTATCATAGCTCTTTTTGTTGTCCTTTTTCCAGTATTCTATCTCAAGGAACTTTTGGAGATGTTGCTACATATCATATGTTGTTGCCACATGCATGTCCACTAAATACTTTAATGGAACCCTTTCAAAAAATCATTTCATCATACACTGGAACCAAACATGTTGAGATTCAACTAGGTAAAATTTTGAATATTAATAGTAGGTTGAAGAATGATGAAGAAGCTAAATTGTTTGATGTTCTGAAAGATCATACTAAATCATTTGCTTGGGAATATAAAGGCATGGAAGGAATTCATCCAAGTATCTACACCCATCACATCTATACTAAAAACATTAAACCAGTTAGGCAACCTCAGAGAAGGATTAATCCAGCCTTAAGGGATATAGTCAAATAAGAAATTAAAAAACTATTACAAGTAGGTTTTATCTACCCTATCTCAGATAGCCAGTGGGTGTCTCCTCTTGTAATTGTCCCTAAAAAGAATGGAAAATGGAGAATTTGTGTTGACTATAGGGAACTGAACAAAGCCACACTGAGAGATTATTTTCCCTTACCATTCATAGATCAAGTCTTAGACAACCTTTCAGGTAAACAGTACTTTTCCTTCTTATATGGATTTAGTGGATACAATCAAATCAGAGTTGCTGCTGAGGATCAGGATAAAACTACATTTACATGTCCATGGGGTACCTTTTCCTACAGGGTATTACCATTTGGATTATGTAATGCTCCAACATCCTTCCAAAGAGTTGTGTTAGCAATTTTTGCAGACCTAACAAATGACTGTGTAGAGGTATATATGGATGACTTCACTGTGCATGGAGATACATTTGATGATGCCTTGAAAATTTTGGATAGAGTATTGACAAGATGTGAGCAACACCAGTTGTCTCTTAGCCATGAAAAATGTTTGATGATGGTTGATGAAGGGATTGTATTAGGACACCATATTTCAAAAAGAGGAATTCGGGTTGACCAAAACAAAATCAGAATTATTTCAGACTTACCTATTCCTCAGACCCCCACTGATATCAAGTCATTTTTAGGACATGTTGGGTACTATAGATGATTTATCAAGGATTTTAGTAAAAAAATTGCCCCCATGTTCAATTTTCTTACCAAGGAATGTGAATTTCTTTGGGATGAAAAGTGTCAACATGCTTTTGAAGAAATCAAAGAAAGATTAATCATTGCCCCAATATTGAGAAGACCTAATTAGGAAAAGCCTTTTCATATCCAAACAAATGCCTCAAATAATTCCATTGGTGTAGTTTTGGGACAGAAAGATGAAGAAGGGAAAATGTATGATATCTATTACCTTAGAAAAAATCTTACTCCCACTGAAAGAAATTACACCACCACTGAAAAATAATTTCTTGTTGTGATCTATGCAATTAATAAGTTTAGACATTACATTACGGGGTACAAAATATTTTTACATACAGATCACTTAGAAATTAAATATTTAATGAACAAACCAATTGTTGGAGGTAGAATAATTAGATGGTTATTGCTTTTACAAGAATTTGATATTACAATTGTGGACAATCTAAGTAAATCTAATGTGGTAGCTGATTTCTTGTCAAGACTAACCACTACAGGGGAGTAAGATCCAGTCAAGGACAAATTTCCAGATGAACAATTGTTTGTTATCTCAGCTGATACACCATGGTTTGCTGATATGGAAAATTATCTTGCAACAGGGAAGATTCCTCCTTCTTTCACTAAGAAACCAATAAAGAAGTTAATCAAAACCATTGCATAATTCAAATGGTTAAATGGAATGCTATTTAAATGTGGTCCTGATTTGGTTTTATGTATGTGTGTAAGAGAAGATGAAATATTTGACATCCTCTGAGCATGTCATGATGAACCAAGTGGAGGACACTATTCAGTGAAAAGAACAGCTCACAAGATACTTGGCACTGGTTATTATTGGCCATCTTTGTACAAAGATGTGAAGAGATATATCAAGTGGTGTGATCCTTGTCAATGGATGGGACAACCAACCTTTACCAATGAAATGCCTCTGCAACCTCAAGTAGTGATTGAACCATTTGAGAGATGGGGGTTGGATTTTGTTGGTCCCTTTAGTCCTTCACAAGGGAAGGAACATATTCTTGTGTGTATTGATTATGTGACAAAGTGGGCAGAAGTGCAGGCTTTAACAAATGCCACTGAAGAAGCAGTTGTTGATTTCCTTTGGCACATAATTATGGTAAAGTTTGGAACACCAAGGAGCATAGTTTTAGACCAGGGACCACAATTTATGTCTAATATGATTCAGGATTTCACAATGTATTATCAGATCAATCATAGGAAGTCATCTCCCTATCACCCACAATCAAATGGACAAGCTGGAGTAACGAACAGAGAATTGGAAAACATCCTTACCAAAACAGTTGAAATAGGAAGAAGAGATTGGGTAAAGAGACTACCTCAAGCTGTCTGGGCTTACAATACAACTTGGAAAACTACAATAGGGTTTTCACCATATGAGTTAGTCTATGGGAAAAATCCCTTGTTGCCTATTGAGTTTGAACTATAGACATTGAGGACAGCAGTTAAGGTGGGTATTGAGTTGGATGCATCTCAAAAGGAGAGAATCCTTCAACTCAATGAGTTGGATGAATTGAGGATGGAAGCACTTCAACAGAAAGAGATAATCCAATATCAAAGGAAGCAATGGCATGATACACATATCAAGAAAAGTAAATTCAAAGTAGGAGACTGGGCATTGTTGTTTGATTCTAAGTACCAACAATTCAAAGGAAATTGAGAACCAGATGGTTAGGACCCTATTAGATTGAGAAAATATTTGACAATGTTTCTATTTAGTTAATTCCCATTGATGGCAGTAGAAGAACACTTTTGGTCAATGGTCATAGGCTAAAGCCTTATAGGAAGCCTCCTACTAAGGATGAATTCTTGAGGTAGATTGAAGCAGATAAAGAATTTGATCATATGGAAGAACCCAGTTCTTCCAAAATTATCAAATAATCAGATGGATAGATCCAGAATAAAGGGAAGAGAATGAAAACTAGTAAATGGCATTCTCTTCCCCAAAAAAAAAGAAAAAAGAAAAAAAAAAAACAAGGGAAGAGATTGAAAACCAGTAAATGGCATTCTCTTCCCCAAAAAAAAATGTTTCTCTTAGAGATCAATTGAAAACCAGCAATGGCGGTTAATCTTCTCAAATAAATGGCTAATTCAAAATAAAAAAAATTTTTGGAATTCCAACTGTTTTTCTAACCATTTTCCTTTTGTTTCACTTTTTAGGAATGATGAATCATCATGACAAGGGATTACATCATCAAGGATGGTAATTATGTCTTTAACTTATTAAAGATTAGATTAAAAGTTCTGCATGTGTGATTAGATTTGATTTAAAAGTTGATATGATGAGTCATCTATTGTACATCACTGATTAAAAGTGAGTAATCATGAGAAAGATATTGATGGAATAAATTGGCGGCATAGTTATAATGAGTTATCACTTAGTGTGGAATCAACAAATTGAAAACTAGTTACAGAGAAACTTCAAGGAAGAAGGAACAAATTAGGTTTGCATTCCGCAGCTACAAAAAAACAGTTCCGCAACTAATTACAGTAGTTCCACAGCTAAATTCATCAATTCCATAGCTAAGAAAAGATTTATTTAGCCAACCTAGCACAAGATTAAAGGAGAATGAATTTGAATCACCTCTGTATCATGGGGATTAAAAATAAGTCAGAACCAGAGGATGATACCCAACTCATTGCAGATGAAGAAGTGGCAACTATCTTTCAACAGGAAGGATGGTTGGAATTTCTGAGAAAGTTCCCCAAGTATAACAATGAATTGGTAAGATAATTCATTATAAATTTAGAGAAATCCTTGACAAAGGTTGGAAATGTTTTCATTCCTTTTTCTATGAATACAATAAGTAATATATCTAGAGTGCCAATTGTGCATGTCCCAAACCTTGTCAAAGGGACATTAAAAGAACTGGTTGAAACCCTGCTGAAAAAGGGGGGAAGCTGAACCCCAATATATTTACAACATGAAGAAAATCATAAAAGGGGTCAGAAGGGCCAGCTTTCCCAAACCCTTTGACAGAGTGGCATTTTGGATAGTCAATTATTTAACCTATGATGGTCAATTCGGGTTGGTAGGAAGAGAAGTTCTGAAGATACTCATATACCTTAGATATGGAGCTACAAAACCAAAATATATAGCAAACCTTCCAAGGTTTCTTTTTGACTCCATCCATATAATGGCCTAGAGGTATTCCTAGGGTGTGGGAACAATTAGACATCATGGGTTAGTGCATTTAGTGTGTCCGCACCATTTTCTTTTGAAGAAAAATGGAGAAGAAATGTGGGAGAAATTTCTTAGCAAGTTTAAGCAGAACCCTGATATTCTCAGGAGAGTAATAGCAACTCCTTTTGCTCCTTCAAATAATTTGGAAATTGATGCCACTACAAAGGAAAAGAAAGAACTAGGTGGAGAGGAAATACCAAAAATAAGAAGATATAGAAGAAGGACTAAAACTGCAGAACCTACTGTGCCTTCTAAAGAAATTCCTTCCTCTGCAGTAGCTACAGGAGAGCCAATATCTGTCTCTGATAGTGACAGTTCACCTAGGCAAGAGCAAGAGGTGAAAATCAGAAGAAGCTCTAGGAGGAGACCCATTTCTGTACATTTTGAGGATCCTCAAAGAAGGAGGAACCTCATAAGAAGGAGAATTCATAAAAATTTCTAGAGAAATTCCAGAGGAGATGGAAGATCAAGAAGGGATGGAAAAGGGAGCTGCTGATATTTTGGGCAGCATGGCTATGACTCCTCCTAGACCAAGCCAAACAGAGATAGAAAAAGTAAGATGAGATATTTGAGGAACAAGATTTCCAAGAGATGGGTGAATCATCAGCACCATCACATGAAGAAGATGAATTGGCATCTTGGAAATGGAAAGGGAAATCCCTCTCTGGTAGAAGAAGAATGCTTAACCCCCAAGGAAATTTTAGAGAAAGAAGAGAAACAACAAGTTAAACAGGCTCTGTTTTTGTCCAAAGAAGAACTCATTATTAGAGAAAAGGATGAGGAGTTGAATTTTCTCAAACTTAAATTGGAACAAAGAGAAATGGTTATTGGGGAATTAACAACTTGGCTCACTGACAAGACTGTGGAATTGACAAGAGTTAAACAACAAATAATGGAGAAAGAGGAAGAATGTCAAAATTCCAGAAAACAAACTACTCTGTCAACAGTCTATGCACAAACTGAATTAACTTATTGGCCACTTAAACAAGTATGGGATGATACTTGCAGAGAACTCAGTGAATCCAATACATCCAATGAGGACTTGAAAAGCAAGATAGAAGAAGAGAAGAAAGCAAGAAAAGAATGGGAAGAAAAAATTTTACAAAGAAGAAAATGACAAATTTAAATATCTTGTGAAAATACAAATGGTTTGCATGATGAGTGAGAAATTGCTTGCATGTCGAAGACCTTCTCCTGCATATAGTGTGTTTTTGGAGGAACAATTCATTCGCTGGTAGTTGTCAAGGATAACATGTGGCCTTTCGCATGAAATAAAAGATGAAGCTGATTTCACGGTAGCCTATTCCTTAGCCAATGCAGAGCAGAAAAATCTTCTCTGCGAATTCTATCTCTGCAATTTCATGTTGGAAAAGAACTCAGTTTTTATGATCAATTTGTATGTAGGGGAGAGCCAACTTAATGCATTTGTTTATGTTCTTAAAAATCATATTGCATGGAAGGAGAGGGATTCGAAGCATCTGTTAAAGGCTAGTTCATCTGGTCTCTGTATGAGGATTCATTATGGTAAACCATCTACCTTTGCTACACATTTCAGATCCCATGCATTTGATAAAAGGTTCAAGGAACCTTATCTTGCCAATTTGCAGAGAAGTATTAATGCCTTCACCTCTTATGAAGAGGAAAAAATTTGAAGATATTTATGAGGTATGTTTGAAAAGATGGGAATTTCTCACAGTGGCATTGAGAAGAAGGGAAGTAATATCTCCCACAAACTTAATCTGGAGTTTGCATAGAGAAAAAGCCTTATGTATGTTAATTCCTCAGATCAATGAAAAGCACAAAGGCATATGGATGGGAATGAGAACAAGAGCTCCACTTCTTTTCACCCCCATGTCACCATGGAAAAACAGAGAACCACAAGATCCCACTAAATTTGAGGCATGGCTGAAGAAGGTAGACACTAGGATCAGGGTATAGTACCTCTGAATTAAAACATTGGAATATTTAGTATCGGCCATTTGACCTGAGAAATCAAATGGAATGCAGAATCCATGAACTCAAGATTTGAAGAGTAAAGTTTGTAAGGGGACTTACAAACAAGTAAGTATTGGGGAAATGATGAGGCCAGAATATGTCTCAATAAATGTACAATAAATGATCATATCTTAACTCTCCTTTTTATTAAGTTTGATTACATTTTGTGACTTTTGTTTGATCTGATATAAGTTAGGATGTAATCGTCCATCTTTTGTTGATTATGATTTCTAACGTTTAAAAACTCTAAAATTTCTAAGTTCTTTGGAAACTCAGTTTTGTAATAAAACAGGTCACAATCAGGTGAAAGAACAAATATGAAGTGGATTGCATGTTTTTGGAAGCATTAGAATCAATATGGTTTAGTTCCAGAACTACTAGACTTAGTTCTGGAACTCCACCACGCAGTTACGTGTTATGTCACTTAGTTCCAGAACTTTTAGACTCAGTTCTGGAACTCTAGTACTTAGTTCTGGAATTATCAGAATTAGTTCCAGAACTCCTGCAGATAGCTCCGAAACTCTCTTAGTTAGACCTGGAACAATTTCCTTTAGTTCTTGAACTCTTCTAAAGTTCTGGAAACAATAAGAATCTATTTCAAATGGCCGGTGATTTGTGAAATCAATGATCATATCAATCAGGAGAAGATTAGAAGACTTCTGACTCTCCATACTCATAGATCCAAGATAATTATCACACAGTTGTACATCCAGCCATGTTCCAATTCAGCATCTATTCTGGGCATGATTCAGTTCCATCGTATCAATGGAACAGTTACGGCCATAAATGCACCCCTTGAAGAAGTATATACATAAAGACCTGTAGATAGATTAGATATAGGAAAAATAGATATAGATCAATACAAAGAGGATTAGACAAAGGGATAGAAAGAACTAGTACATTTTTGTAATGTAGAACATTTTATCAATAAAATAGCCATTTCTATTTTGAGAGAAAATTAAGTTATCCAATCCTGTTTCAAGGCAGAGAAAGGGCCCACTCCTCCAAGAACCATGATCCTCATTTTTTTTGGTATTTATATTTTTAAAGCAAATAGTGTAGATCTGTTAATTTGTAAATGCTTTCAATTCCTTAAGTTGAAATCTGTTGTAGACTTGTCCCTGCAGGTGTTCTAGATTCAGTTCTTATTTCTTTGCAATCATTTTCCAAGCATTCTCAATTGTGTGTTTATTTCTATAATGTGTGTTTATTTCTAGCAATTCCTTTCTGTAAAGTGTGTTTACTTTTAACGAAAAGTGTGTTTATTTCCAGCAATTCCTTTCTACAAAGTGTGTTTACTTCCAAGGCAAAGTGTGTTTATTTCCAGCAATTCATTTCTGTAAAGTGTGTTTACTTCCAACAGGTTTTCATAATTTGATTCCAATAAGGTTTTTAACCAAGAAGTCCTTAAGACATTGAAAACATCCCCCAAAAAATACAAAATACCTACAATCAATTACTATATCGCTAAGATTCTTCTTGTTGCATATAACTTTAGACACACCCCTGGTTTGAATATGACATCAACAGAGAGTTGATTAAATGAAGGGAATAATGACACCCATCATTATATATAGGATTCCATTGCATGTGGGTGATGGCATCAACCATGAGAAAACATAACACCAACACAATCGCCCACGGGTGATTGTGTCGGCCAAGGATGTAAAAATGAAGTGGTGTGTCATGAAAGGTAAAATAAATGCGTTGTGAGTCACAAGAGATAATGAACAAGGTGAAAATGGTACAATGCAAGAAAGAATTCATGTATATGATATGCATGAGACCTACGAGGACAATGATATCTAGTGCAAAGAAAACTAAGGCCAAGACCAAATAACGACACTCTCTCTATGTACTATCTCTAACCCATAATGGTTATGTGAATAACCATTCCCCATTCCTAGCAGTACCCTTAGGGTACTCGCTTAGGAAATAGATGCATCAACAACCCTTATCTTCACAAAGATGATTGTTAGTAACAAACATGAAAGATGGAAAGCAAAAAGTGAAAAATTTGGTGTATCCAAATTGTGGAAAACTCTTAGGGAAAGGAAGAAAGTAAAAGTGATTAGTCATGAGGTTGAAAATTCATGGAGGATTATAAAATTTGTAAAAAACACGCTTATAAGGTTGTTGGATATTATTGATTTTATAGTTCATTATGAATATATATATATATATATATATATATTCCTTAACCAATATGGTTTGATTATCTATGTGAAGATAATTATTTGGTAATTTCTGGAAGCATTGTTTACAAATAAAGTGTATGGTTCTTTTACATCTCTCAAGTCCTCCTAATTTGCACAAATGTTAAATTAAGATTTGTAAGTCTAATTACCTTGCATTCTCCCTTAATTTCCTACTCAAGATTATATTCTGAATGATTAGTCCTCTAAAGAAGATAGAAACAAGTTAGATTACATGACTAACATATCTTGACAAGGAAATCCATGGACCACTATTAACAATAGTTCCATTTCCAAGACCTTAAGATTTTTAAACAAGGAGAAATGACTAGAGCGAAAAAATACCAATTTGTGAAGAAGAAACAAGTAAACTAGGAATTCCTATGAAACATATCTTGGATTAATACATATATAGAAATATCTATAAAATTCTATGGTGTAATTTTCTTGAGTTATAGTTGTTTGGTTGTCAAGGTTGAAGTACTATTATTTCTAGGCTAGGGAAAACAAAAAGTTCAAATAGAATGAAGATAAATTAGAGAAGTTACACAAGTTGGACAATAAATGGACTTGAGTTGTGGAATACTGAATGAAAACTATAAAAAAAACAGGTACACATTTGAATTTTTCATTCAAGGATGCATTATTTTGATGTTGTGCAAGATCTTTTTATTAAGTGAATGGGAGGAAAGTTCATTAAAAATCTAGATATGACGTTGAAGATGTTAGTGATAGAAAATGACATGGTGCTAATTCCATTTAACATGGAGAAATTATCTCGAAGGTATTGGGGATGTGATTCTTGGGGGTGAAGATGAAGGGGAAATGACATTTTGTGACAAGGTTGTTAGGAAGGACTGAAAATAATCAAACTAGGAGCACAAAGAAGATATTAAAGCTTCTTGAAGGAATTTGAGGCAAGGAAAAAATGGGGAGTATCAAGCCACACTAAGTATGTTCTAATACTATTACAAATAAGAGTAGAGAAGGAATATTATAGGATGAGGGAAGAGAGAAACTTGCATCAGAGACCAAAGTTTCAGTAAAAAATGGAACGAGCGATCAAGAAGAACACAAAGAAGAGAAAACCATTCAAAAGTGTCATTTGACCCATTGATAGAGGAAGAAGAGGAGACCAAATATATAGATCAATGTAATGATTTTTTTATGAAGCAACTAAATCTATATGGTGTTTGGAATATTAAGGAAGAAGAGTTGATTTTACTAATGTATTTAAGTCTTGGGTAGAGAACAAGAAACTTCACCAACCCCTGAATATACATCTCCCATGGCATTATAAGAAGATATTTCACTAAAAGGACTTATCATATAACAATGTTAGAATATTTTGAACACTATAAAAAATATCACAAAGATACAATAGATGTTCAAGTGAAATCCAAGTAATCAAGAGAAACATAGTAGGCTCATATAATTGGGAGGACTAGGGTTTCAATATAACTTTCAAGAGGCGGTCCACTTCTATCCTAATATGCATAGGACATGATTTGAAATTGGGTAGAGGTCTTGGAATAAGTTTAGTAAAATTTGTATTAGATAAATTAGATTATAAGTAGCAGTATGAACTACAATTAAAACAAAAATCCATGAAACCCTAGTTTAGGCACAAGAAGCCTAGATAAAAGCATAAAAAAATTATAAACCCAATAAACCTTTTTTTATTATAGGTGAAACAAGGTTGAGGGGGCCCTACCCCTTACAAGTAAGAGCTCCAAAAAGAGTAGATAAGACATTACATAACATTCAAAAATATACATATATATCAACTATTACATCTAAGCTTCTCCATGAGCATATAGACCAGTTTAAAACACATCAAAAAAGAGTAATAACTGTATATATAAGACCACCAACTAACTAAAAACAAATTTAAAAGAAAAATAGTATAATAACAGCCACCCCAAAAAACATCAATTTTTGCCCTTTTCAAGACCATCTAGCACTTTCACCCACTCCTTTGAGAAAGACTCAATATTGATACCCAACGAGGCCAGGTCACATCCAGCAGCATCCTCTTTTCTTTTCTTTGGATTTCCATGCTCATCCATGAGCCTGTAAGTATTGGCCAACTGACCAAGGGTTTGGAGATGTTGCATAGTGGATTTCACAATAACAACACTCCATTCCATATAGCTATATAAAATAGCTCTGATGTGATCCACCTCATTTGAGAGGTTACTACAGTTGGCTTTCATAATTTCAAGCTCAGCCCCATTACTGATTTTCACCACATCTTCAACCTATATTTTCATTTTGTGCCAGTCATTAAAGAGGAACTAAACAGAACTATTTGTAAGCCTCAAGTCACCCTTCAATTATTCGCTATCCATCACCATCTTATCCAGATGGTTATCCATTTTCTCAGGACCCACTTGACTTAAAGCTTCAATTTTCTGCTCCAATTGGGCATTCACGGGAACCTGATTCACCTACATGTTTGATTCACCTTTGGTTTTGAAAGATCGACTAGGAACATTCTTCAAATTTATCTCTCTGATATTCTGAGCGACATCAATTTCCACGACATCCTTATCATACGCTGATGAATCGCCTTCATGAGACTCTAAATCTTTGCTACAATCCTCCTCCTCCGAGTCTGAGTATTATTCCTCGGCATAATCTTCAAGGGATTTCATGAGGGTACCCATTTTATCAATGTCAAGAGCATCTCTTTTAACTAGGTCAAGAATAAAACCTTGGTGAAGGGGGACAACAACTCTATTGTTTTTAAACTGGGAAATGGAATCACTCAGAGAGTGAAATAGGAAATACGGGAAACTGAAACTATGGCCATCTCGGAAATAATTAAGCATAGGAGAATGGTAGGCATAGATACACTTATGATGGCCTTCTGGGGTAAGAAAGTGAATAAGGTTTAAAGCCACACTGTTAAAAGGATTGAGTAAAGTAGAGCGAAGAAAGCCGAAAAAATTAGTGGTAATTTTTTCATCACCTTGCAACAACAACTTCAACTCATCTGTGGCTTCCTTTTTAGGCTTGTAAACCTCCCTAACAATAGAAAATACACCCATCAATTTAGCAATAGACTCCATAGTTTTCTTTATGTGCACCCCTTTCAGGTCCACAACTACCCCTTTTCTGGTCATCTTCCAAGCTCTGGTAAAGTCCTTACTCAAATTTTCATAATGACCTTCAAATATTTTGAGAAAATGTGAGAAACCCTTTCTCTCGAACACTTCAATGGCTTCATGCTTAACTCCATATAGGTCAAAAGGCTCAGTTCTCACAAGATCACCCCCCATTTGAAAATACAAGCACCAGTTCACAGAAAATACTAACTACAAGTTACTCAGAATGAAACAAACAGTCCCAGCAATGTTGATGTTACAAGCACATACGGAAATAATGGCCCTAAGGTGACATGAGTGTATCCAAGCCCAAATATTTGCATCATCCCATAATAAATTCACATGATTCATATGCCTCTTATACATTATTTCCTTAACATACCATGACTTTTCATTATTACCCAGTGGTGACATGTCCATCTTGATCTTTTTGGATGTGTGCTTGCACCTTAGTATCTAAAGCTTCTTCATCATTGATTAATGTCATATCATGAAAATTAACCCCCTTGTTGGAAAAATAATCAGCAACATAGTTTGCCTCTCTATATATATGTTTAAAAGTAATATCTTCAAACAAGTTAGAAATTTCCTTTATACTAGTTATAGAGTTTTGGAAAGATGTAGAAGTAGTACCTTTACCAGTAATATTATTAATAATGTTCAATGAGTCTCCTTCCACTTACAATATAACAAATATGTGTTGACAAGCTATAGAGACCCCCCAATAAGCAGTAGTCGCTTCAGCATCATGATTCATTTCAATTCTAAGATTACAATGATACCCAAGAATGAATCTTCCTTCAAAATCACATAATACCCCTCCACAACTAGATTTTCTAGGGTTTCCTTTGAAGTCCCCATCAAAATTTAGCTTTATTTATTCGTTGATAGGTTTCACCCAACCTTAAAGCCTAGGATTATGTGTAGGAAGGTCAATTTGAGTAGGAATTAAACCTCAATTATTAGATAATTTACTCCCATTTTGAAGAATTATTTTGTTATGTGGGGCTATGGTTGAGAAGTTTGCATTAATAGCGTTAAAACAGTGAGTTCCAACTTTATTTTCCGATTCCTTCTTCCCTTTAAAAATCTTCCTATTTCTCTCTTTCCAAATTTCCCAAGCCAGGTGCATAATAGAAAGGGTCCAAATATGTTTGAGTCCTTGAATCCTAAAAGGGATAAACCATTGGGACCACTATTGTTTAATGGAGCATAGGAAAACCCACTTGATTTCAAATAGGTTAAGAAGGGTGTTTCTAACCGATACCAGAAAAGGGAAATGGAGGAATATATGTAAAGACTTTTCAATATATTTTTCACATAGAACACACCTATTCACCATATGAAAATTTCTCTTATTAAGATTATTGACAGTAAGGATTTTATCATGGAGAACCAACAACCAAAACATATTGATCTTGGGCGTAACTTCTTTGACCCACACACTTTCCTATTTGAAGTTGTCAGGATCAACTTTATCTAAGAAAAAGGAACTGTAGGAACTTCAAACTGAGAAGATTCTATTATCCTCTCTAGACCAATATAAGTTATCATCTTCTAAACTATCTTTATCATTAATAACAACTCTTAATTTTTTGTTACTAGAATTGATATCATTGTTGTTATGTCCATCCAATTCAATTATTTTCCATTGACCTAGAGTTTCCTCAAAATTGAAGTAATCTTTGACCTTAGTCCCATATTTGACCACAACATCCTTATAGCTTTTAGGATAGGTTACCTTAAGAGGTTTGCCACTAAACATTTAGTTAGTTTAGAACATTCTATTTTCATCCAACACCAAGATAACTTGAGTACACTAAGGTTTTAGAATTCTCTAAGAAACGACAATGATAATAGACCCATAAGTTTAAAATTACACGTAATCTTACTCAGCACCTCAAGCCCTAATTGCAACATAAGATCTCCAAGAATCTCCCGCAATGAAATATTTGCAGACTCTTAAATCCAAACAAATCCTTATCTCCTCATGAGTCTAGGTAATAAAATATTACAAATACAAAGACACGTGTCTATGGAAGATTATGTGCACACTCAAACAATAATGTGTAGTATATACACTAATGGATTTTCTCAAAATGGTATATGTATTGCGCAATGAAGATAACTCATATAATGGCACTAATCTACTCAAAACTTCTAAGAATCCACAACCTATGACATGAAAAACAAAGATAAGATATTCCTATCCGTAAAAAATAAAAATCCATGGGATGTGTAGACTAGAATAGATACCATTTTCATAGGCTATGAGATCCAAAATGTAGTGTTTGATTTTGGCAGCACAATTAGCATGATACCTTACTCTACTTAGAAAGCTATGGGCAATCCTACCTTGTCTTATAGTCATGTCACTTTTAGCATCACAAATAATGGGTGCGTGGAACCTTTAGGTTAGATGGAAGATGTTGAAATTCTAGTGGAAGATCTCAACTTGAGGAGAGAATTTGAGGTCATAAAAATGAATATTAGTGAGACTAACTACCCCATATTGATTGAAATTGTTTTTGGAATATGGTTGGAAAATGACTATCAATACCATGAACAATAAATTAATTTCTCAGCATGAGAATGCAATCATAGTTAGCCTCATGAATAAAACAAACCATAAACCATATACCATCCCAAACGAGCCATTATCTCCCCATATGTATGAACTTGAAATATGTTATAAGGTTTCTCATCAACCAAGAGGAGAGGGTGAAAGAAAGAAAATCCAAAAGTAATAACAAGAATTTGGAAGTTAAATTAGTATCACAACACACTCTTAGGTTAGAAATAGATAGATCTATGGTTTCAGAGACGTACAATAAGATTATATTGATCCAAATCAAGAAATAAGGGTTTCATAAGGATCATCCTCTTCCTTGGTGGAGATGGTGATGTAGATCTGAACCATTAGGTAATAAGAGAACATGATATGCAACTTGTTGGGACCCAAAAATTTTCACCTCATATTGGGGTTTTAGAGTTAAATATGGATCTTGAAAGGTGATAAAACTATTTGTTTTAGCATCCTTATGTTTTTTAACACACTAAAAAAATGGTTACATTTTATTTCTTTAAATATCTTGGAAGATTTTGAAGTGGTTTTGGATCTCAGATGTTTAATTGATGTTCAAACCCTTTTTTTCCTTCAATCAACAAACCATAAAATTTTATTGATTAGATCAAGGATACTTGTCACCAAACTGTTATCTCAAAACTTCACAAGATGGTCACTTTGTTTATTCACTTTGAGAATTAATCCCATATTCACTGTGAAAAGGTTCAAGATCTGGCTTATAAGATAAGTGGAAAACCTTTGTAAAGTGGAATAAAGGATCCATGGTTCACTCTTTTTCCTGAGATCAAAATGGCTAAGGCATGATGGCCAAGTTAGTTGGTTGTTGAGGTCACTTGAGATCTGAAGTTAGTTTGAGATTGAGAGTTAGAACAGTCAAGGATACTAAGCACATAAAGGTATGTCATTAATCCATGTGGACCAATGACATTGCTCCCTGAGATATAAGGTCGTGATGAAGTATCAAATGCAAATAAAGTTGGGAGACTTAGGTTGACAAGTTCTCAATAACTCAAGAGGTTAATCGATTAGGTAGAGACTGAGTAGTGGAAAAAACCTGAGAAGAATTGAGATCCCGAGTGACATATGATTGGTCCATGTGGACCAATCACATGTCACTTAGGATCCTAGGAATTTGACACCCTAAGGCATAGGTAGATCTCGAGAACCAATACCAATAGGATGTGCACACGTGTCTTCAATTGAGATGGAAATAATTCGACAAGGTCACCAATGAGGTTGAGACACGTAGCAGTATCAACTCTGAAGTTAAATTTGATGGCCTTGTGGCTGTAAACTATGTTGAATGACCTTGACAACTTCTAATAGACATAAATTTTGACTAAGAGCTCAAAATATCATAAAATTGTTACCGTTGGAAATCTTATGAAGAAAGATACACCTTGGAAATAAATTCAAGGTTAATTGGTGAGGTATTTGTAGACTATTTTTTGGAATAAGTTTTGGTAGAATTTTCTATCCTTTACTACCATTTTTCAATACACTTCTACAAATTGATCATGTGTGGGGCATCCCTTGTGCTTCTTAAGAGTGTTGTGCTTCTCAAAAAACGTGAATGTTGCCCCAATATATTCAATTGAATTTCAATTAGTTCCATGTGTCATTCGATCAATGGTGGATCCATTAATCAATATGTGCATGTTTTTTCCTTTCTTCTCATTGGTTCTCAATTTTCTAACTTCCCTCTAATTCCATTTTGGCATGTTCTCTCAATTGTATAAATAGATGAAAAATGTGCTTCATCTAATCATCTTCCAACTTGGTCATTTTAGTCTAGATCTTTTATACTTTTTATAATTTAGTATGTAGGTGTGTATTTAAGCTTTATTTTAGATTGGAGCATGAATGTTTGTATTCAATTAAAGGATATCATATTAAAGGCATGAGAGAGTAGACATTATTTTTTAATTGATTCATGAGTAAGATATTGGATTAGGAAGCTATCATTTAGGACAGAAGTGTATTCACTCAAATTTTTAGAGGCTCTATTTGGTAATTAGGAGTAGAAGTTTGATGTGTGGTCAAATTCTAGATTTATTTACACTTAATAAACTTAGATAATGCTATATTTTAAATTTTGATTTATGGTGTTTTGATGGTTGATTAGATCTTAGTATATGTGGTTTAATTATTGTCTTAATTGTGGGGACCTGTATCAATTGTGTAAACTGATGCAACTATTGTGTTATCTTTGATTCCTTTAGCTCATCTTTGTAGATTTGGCCCAATGGATAAGGAACATATGAAGTTGGAATGATCAAATTCCCCATTTTAATTAAATATTGTTGTACTGCCTTTTCTTAGACCTTTTTTACCCTGCACATTCTTTGAGGCCTCTTTGATATAACTTCATATTCATATTTATCATAATGATATGTTTTTTTGCAACCCTTGCGCTATCTTAAGTATTCTTATGATTCTTCCTACTAGTGACAAAAATTTGAGTGGGAAATTATAATGGTTGGGCTACTTAACTGGGTTTTATTCTCTATATTTACATTATCTTTGTTATTTTATATCACTTGGGTTACTATATGGTCTCTCCCCTAGGTTTCTTGGAGCCTAAATAATTGGAATTCAACAACATTATTATTTTTTGACCTCAAATATGCCCTTCTTGGTGAAGAAAAATACAACTAAAATGATATATTCCACCCTTATTTACTCATCTAACAAGTAGAGAAAATTTTGGAGCCAAAAAAATGGCACCATTGCTAGTGATGCACTAATTTTGTTTTGGTTGACATGCCTTGGTTTCATTATTATATCTTCAATTTATTTCACTTTCAATTATTATATATTTTTCATAATGAATTCAGATATTGTTATTCTATGTGAAGTGGCGAATTATTGTGGATATTTATACTAGCACGCTTCAATATTTAGACCAGTATTCTATATTTTGGTAAAAGGGTTCAAAATTGGTGCTCTTTCATTTCTCCTAATGACTCCTTGTGGTTTGTTCCTAGGGATTCGTGTTGGATTATATAGGTGTTATTTAGACTTGTTGGTTATAGTAGATGAGTGTTAGCAAGATGTAGATATTTGGTTTGGATTATTTTTCTCATTTTTTTAGTAGTTCATGTAACACTTATACTTGTTCAATTGGTGTATTTTGATTTATGAGTGCATATTTTTCAGTGCAATATTTTGGTGTCCATGGATTCTCATTGTGTTCCAAATTTGGCATGTTCATAGACCTTCCTTTATTAATTATAGGTATTATCCTATTAATAGAAATTATTTCCATGACGTCTTAGCTTATTTCCCCAAATATATTAGAGTATGTCTTCCCAAGTTTAATGATAGACACACACTTATGGGATAAATGCATCTGAAATATTTAATTAAATTGGTTGAGGATTTTGAATTTGATAATGAGGGTACTATGGTTAGCATGTTTATTCAAATTTTAGTTGATGATTCCTAAGATTGGTTTCATGAGTTTCCTGATAGAATTATTGATTTTTGGGATAGATTTCAATATCTCTTCATTGCACAATATTGAAATTAAATTGATAATTCGTCTCTTAGGAATTATTTTTGAAAGTGTTAAAATAGAATGATGATAATATTCAAAAGTTTAATCTCAGATTTTTTAAAACATGGAATAAATTCCATTAGCATTTAAAACCAACTGAATCTTATGCCCTTATTATATATCATGTTTTATTCAATGGAGATTTGAATTATTACTTGAGAGATAAGAATCCATTGAAACTTGTTCATGCTTTCAACTTGGATTTGAATTTTGGGTATCTTTCGTATATTTATTTTTATTAGATAGGGTTAAAAGTAGGGATAGGCTCCTAGAGGCCAAGTACAAAATATTACATCATCATAGAAGCAAAGCTGGACAAAAAATGAAAAGGACCCCTAGAGTTAAATAGACTTAACTCTAAAATAGAGAAGGGGGTCCAAGAAATAGTGAGTAGAAGAGAACTAAGCCATTAAACAAGAAAAAATAGAGAAATTTCCCTTAAAGTCCGCAGACAGTTTAGAAGAAGTTCCACTAGTTAGCTTTACTTTTTTTGGAGGGAGTAACCTCCCTAGTCTCATCTTTTGTGTTTAAATCCAAATTTGGATTCATCTAGGGGTTTACTTGACATCCTCCTCATTGTCTTCCTCAGAATCCTCCTCTTCCTCATTCCTCATAACTGATCCACCTCCTTTTCCACTTCTCTTTTTCCACAGCATCCATACGAACGCCCAAATCTCGAACTAGAGAATCCAACTGCTTGATATCCCATGATTTGTTTTCTAGGCCAAGAAAATTTTCTTGGTGGCTTCGATACTATCAATCATGCCCTTTCTCACCACCGAGTTAGTCTCTTCTAGGACTTGGACAACCGTCTCCAAGTACTAAACTTTTTTCTTCCACATATCAATACCATGCTCTCCTTCTAAGGTAACTTTATCCTTCCCCTTCGACATGACCAGATTCTTGATTTTCCATCCCTTCCCCATTCTTCCCATCACCCATCTACTTAGAACCCAGATTTCCTTCCCTCATTTTGGACAGAACACTCAGCTAGGGTAATATCTCCTCCTCTTCAATTGGGGGCATTTGTTTATCCCATGTCAGATTCCCATTGCAAAATAGGAGAATAATGAGGCCCTCGTGGATGGGAGACTCCACCTTACTCCATTGGAAATCCCTCACTGAGGTGGTCAGAGACATAAAAATATAGAAGGGGATACTAAGTAACTTCTTATGTCTAAACATGTTTAGAAATGACAAGTGGTGGGTATATATCTTGTGATACTTACCCTCTAGAGTCAGATACTTCATTATGTGTAGGAAGACCTCTCTCCACACCCTAGGAATGTAGGTACTAGTGATACCATCAGTGAAGTAATGGATAGTTTCCTTTCTGAAAAAGAAAGTATTGATTTCATACTCTCTTCGATTCCTATCCTTGAAGATTTTCAGACCTTCCATGTCCATTCTAGTAGCACAGGCTATGGCTTCCTCTGATGTTTCTATTTCCATGCCACGAATCACCACTTTCCCTTCCTTCCACGCTAGTTTGAACTCCATAGTAAGTGAGGGATCATGCCCTTGGAGTCTGGTGATAAAGTTCCTGAAACCCCCAATTCAAAAAAAGGTGCCACATAGACTTATCCTCCACAATATGCCCATGGCTGGATGGCTCAACTCTGGTTCTATCACCACCCATGGTAGCCAGACAATACACAACACTTTGAGGTCTACAATTTTTGAAATTAGACTTGTCTTTCCAAGAATAGCTTAAGCCAGACACACTTTTGCGATATTGGAAAATGAACCCATTATTCTCCCTCGCGCTGCTTAAGGTGAAGTGCTTACAACTTTTCATGATTGATAATATCATTAATATGTGCATGTATGACCTCACCTTTTTGCCACACCTTGTAATCATTATTTTGAACTCCCTCATTTTCCAATTTGTCTGCACAAACATTTCCTATGCGAGGGATATGAGTAATGATATGGGAATCAAAGTACTTAAGGTGTTCTTTAGTATCATTAATAATATTTCCCAAGATCCAATTATTGTGACTAGTCTTACTGATTGCATTTAAAATGAGAAGAGAATCCCCCTTAATAAGGATATGTTTAATTCCTTTCTCCTTTGCAAGACTAACACCCCAGAGAAGAGAAAGAGATTCAGCCACATTATTGCTCTGAGTCCCCAAAGGACCAGCATAGGCTAAGATCCAATCCCCATTATGATCCCTAATTATGCCTCCTCCACCAGCTAGGCCAGGGTTACCTTTAGAAGCCCCATCAAAATTAAGTTTGACTTTTCCCCTTTCATGGTTTGGACCATTTAATTTTAGGGGACGAGAAACTGACTTGAGGAGGAATGAAGGTAGAATTGTTTGAGAACTTCCTCTTCTCTACTAGAAGCAGCCTTTTTAGGATTCACCTTAATGAGTTTGGAGTTCTCTTTAATTGAGGAAATCATCCCAACACTAACCTTTCTGAAATTTCCCTTCTGATTTATGAAGATGAGATCATTTCTTTCCTTTCATAAGCTCTAAAAGAAGTGTGGCAGGGCCATTTTCTAGGTAGCCATAAGAAAGGGATACCTAAAAGGGAAATCCCATTGTAACCAATATTCTTCAATGGACTTAGGACAGACCCATTATACCTTGAAAAGATCCAACACCTTGGACAACACCACTCGAGAAAAGGGGCATGAGATGAGGAGGTGGTTAACACTTTCCTCCTCTTTTTTGCAAAGGACACACCTGTTGGGGACAAGCATGCCACGTTTCCTCAAATTTTCCACAGTGAGGATTTTATTCTGAGCAACCAACCATAGGAAAATGTTAACTTTAGGTAGAAGGTATTTTACCCAAAGTTACTCCAGTAATTTTTTGGCTAGAATTCTTGAAGTTAAGGAGGTAAGCAGATTTAACAAAGAATTTTTTAGAATCCTCTTCCTTCCAAATAATAGAGTCCTCATTTTGTTGGAAAAGAGGAATATACATGTTTTTTAACTTCGAGTTGAGGTCATCAAAAAACTAAGAGTCCCCAATGAAGTTGGGAGGGGAAAGCACCTTCTTCCAAAGAACAAGATTGTTGGAGAAGCTCCAATAGTCCTTAACCCAAACTTTACCATTGTCTTCAAAGAACTATGCCACAGTTCTCTTGGGATTATCCTCCATAAGAGGTTTATTAGAGATCTAAAAATCTATCCAAAATTTAATTCTATCACCTTTCCCAATGTTCCATTTAATACCCCTGCTCAGGATCTCCCTAGAAGAGAGAAAATAATTCCAAAAGAAGGATCCCTTAGGGATATTGTCATTGAAAAAATAAAGTCTCTATTCTTCCAGTATTCCTTAAATATTTCATTTTGATGATATCAATCCATAGGCCCTCTTCCTTTTTCACTCTCTAACCAACTTTAGCCATAAGATCTTCATTCATGAGTCTCATATTCTTTAATCCCATCCCCCCACAATCCTTAGGCTTGGTCACTTTTTCCCAGGCCACAAGAGGAAATTTGAACTTCTCCTCAACCCCAGCCCACAGGAACCTTTTTTGAATTTTTTCAAGAGCTTCCAAAATCTTACCTGGAAGCCAAAAAAGGGACATGACATAGATTGGAACACCTTGAAGAGAGATTTGGAGGAGTTGAATTTTTCCAGCTTGAGATAGGAGAATCCCTTTCCAAGAAGACAAATTATTGGAAACTCTCTCAAGCAGAGTGTTCCAGATGGAATGATTTGGTTTTTTGTGAATGAGGGGCATTCCCAAATAAGAGTCAGGAAAATTATTTATCTTACAGCCAAAAATGTGGGCCAGTCTCTCTTGGAAATTCTCTTCCACATTTATGAAGAATATAACACTTTTGAGGAAGTTGACCAGCTGGCCAGAGACCTCCTCATACTCATTCAAAACCTCTTTGAAGATATAGGCTTCCTGTATAGATGCCTTCCCCATCAAGAAATTATCGTCCACAAATTGGTTGAGGTAGGTAGGCTGAAGGCCATTAGAAATTTTGAGACCTTACAAGAGGTTAAGGGAAACCGCTTGATTGCAAATTCTACTTAAAGTTTCCGCCACAATCATATAGAGGAAGGGAGAGAGGGGGTCTCCCTATCTGAGACCTCTACCAGCTTGAAAGAAGCCTTCTGGTTTACCATTGATCATAACAGAGAAACTGGAAGAAGAAATGTAGACCATAACCATATTGATGAAAAAGGCATCAAACACCAACTTGGATAGAATGGCATGGAGGAGGACACATGAAACTCTGTCATACGCTTTGTGCATATCCATCTTGAAAAACATGGCATATATTCCTGAAATTTTGACAGAGTGAATGGCTTCTTGGATGGCCACAATACTGTCAAGAATTTATCTCCCAGGAATAAAATCTCCTTGATTAGGAGAGATAAAATTAGACAACACTTTCCTGAGCCTGAAAGTGATAATTTTGGTAATTAATTTGTAGCTGGTATTGCATAGATCGATGGGTATAAAGTATTTCACATCCTTGGCCCCTACCATCTTGCAAATAAGGACTAGGAAAGTTTTGTTGATCTATTCAAGAATCTGACCATTACTGAAGAAAGTCTGGATCATCTCAATGACCTCATTCTTGACCACTTCCCAAAACTGTTGGAAAAATAAGGCCGGGAACCCATCTGGTCTGGGAGATTTATCTGGTTCCATGTCAAAAATAGCATATTTGATTTCTTCCTCCCCAGGAATGAGCATGATATCTCTATTTTCATGATCCAAAATGACATTCTGGAAGAGTCTGAGGGCCTTCTCCCAAGATGTGCTATTTGGATCAGCTCCTGGGAGGAAGAGATCCTTAAAATAATTGACAATAACTTCATTGGTTTATTTTTCATCTTCTGTGAGAGTAACATCATTTTTCCTGATCTCCTTGATCTTGAGATTATTTTTCTTGGAGGTGGCAAAGAAGTGGAAGAATTTAGTGTTTCTATCACCCTCCTTTAGCCATTTAACTCTAGATTTTTACTTCCAGTAGACTTCCTCCTTGGCCAAGATATCATGTTATTTAATGAGAAGATCTTGCTCTTGACTTTTAAGTGCTTCGTTGAGCCTATCTTCCTCCATCAGTTCCTCAATAGTCCCTAAGTCTTCCTCTATTTTTCTCTTAGACTGAAAAATGTTCCCAAAAATTTCCTTATTCCAAGTTTTTAGATTTTGTTTAACATGCTTCAACTTTAAACTTAATTTGTACATTGGTACCCCATGAACTGTGATCCCCCACCACTCTCGAAATCTCAAGATTATGTCAGGATGTTTGAGCCACATTTTTTTAAATCTAAAAGGTCTAGATTTTTTAGGAATAGCCATACCCAACTTGAGAATGATCGGGTTGTGGTCAGATCCAATTCTGGGAAAGGTGGAAAGAGAGTAGAGTTGATTAATCATGCAAGAATGACTCGCCAAAAATTTATAATCTAGGTGTTAAAAATTCCATTTTTGAAAACCAGACTAATTTCTATGGAGAGATGATAGTTGATGATGATGAGATTGATTATGAAAACCCTAGAATTGATACTAATATGGAATCATATGATTATACTACCGAATTGAAGTCTATTTTTTCTTATAAATTTTGAAACTATCTTTGTGATGGATGGGGATATTGTGATGTTAATGTTGATCAATTTTCTCATGAGGATTCTCTTGCTACTGATTTTGGTGTTATATCTATAGAATAGAAGATTATTGACAAGTTTTAAAGTGTTGTTCTAGTTTCTCCTAGTATGGTTGTAAGTGCTCACAATGTTTATGCTAAAGTGGTGGAATCTATTGCATTTTTAGAAGAGGAAGAATAATTTCAGCCCAATAATCCCTATGTTTTTGAGTTTTGAGGATGTTAACATAGAAGAGAATGAGGCCTTTTGTTACTTGTTGTAAATGAATAATGATTTCATGAATGGTAATTTTTTTTGGTGAAATTTTTTAGTTAAAGGAAGTCAAAGATAATTTTCTTCATGCACTTGAGCTACAAAGGAAAAAACACATCATGGAGAAATTTTGGATATCAACGAGGTTGAGTTTGAACAAGTGTTTTTTGAGGAGATAAATATTGATCAACCCCTTGCATATAGAACTTTCATCAATGAAGATTGTGATACAATAGTTTCATATTTGGATGATGAAGGAACATTTATTATTAGTCAAGAGGCATTCATTGAGGATAGTAATTAGATAGAGCATGATGTAAAAGAAAAGTGTTTTTAGACAGTATCAAGACTCAACCCTAAACTTTTGGAGATAAAGAAGAAATTTCTGCCTTCCTTGTTTATTGCAACACCGAGTTAAATCAAATAGAATCCTATGGGGTAAATATAGAGATGGAAAATTATGTGTCTGATACAAATGAAAAATCATATTGTATATATGAGTGCAACACATTGCGTGCTAATTTAGAAATGTATGGATTTTTTTATCAACGTTTTTCTAATGGTATAAGTGAAAATATTAAGCCTATGTTAAGTGAAATTGAAATATATGAAGTTAGCTCAATTAACTTGGAAGATTTAAAATGACACCTTGATGCCCTTAATGAAACCACAAGTTATGATTGTTGGAATTTTGAGTTTGATGAAAGAAATAATGAAGTAAACTTGTTTACAATGTCTGATAATAAAATATTTAAAGAATGCAAGGTATTTTAAACCTCACTATTTGATTTTGAGAGTGCACATAAGTTTGATAAACTTTATTCATATTCCCTTGAGTCCCCACTTTCTAATTTTGTGTTATATTATCTTATGCATGATGAATTGTAGTTAGGTTTTGGTGATGAGTTATATGATGAGTGTATTTGACATTTAATATGCAACTCATTTATTTTGTTTCTAATGAACCAATGATGTTTGATACAAATATGAGTGTTGTTTTTTATATAGGGATTAATATTTAGGGTTGTGAGTTGTTTATTTATTATGATGTTTAAAATTTTCATGTTAATGCCTTCATTTCTAACCTTGTTTTTGAGCCTTTATATTTTGACATGGATGAAGTTTTGGAGCATAAATATGACCACCCAAATTTTGATATCGGTCCTTTGATGGAGCAGTATTATTATATGGATTTAGGAATTAATCAAAGCTATTGGTATGATAAAAATTACAAACCTTAAAAACCCACAGTTCCTTTCCCCCAAATTAATTATAAACCAAATTCTATGAGCTTTAAAACTTTTGATAACAAAATAAATATTGAGATTTATTGTTTATTTGATAATGTTCTTTCACCTAATTTTATGCTTGGTTCAAAAATTTGGGAATGGGAATATTAATGTTGTTTCCAATAAGAGCCTTAGTTTAATTGGTCTTCAATTTTTGGACATAACTTCACATTTAGGACTTATAAGATAAATGAATCATTTTAGGCTTTGATTTTGAATGTTTTGTTAGTTTTTGGTTGTAGTTTACTTTAAAAACATTGTATTCTTATGATAAATGGATCCTACTTCTCCATTCCCATGAATGGGTTTATTGAGCAAGGATTAGAGTGTTCTTTTCCTTGTAAATTTTGTAAATAGTTGTACATAGTATTGTGTTGTTGAAATAAGTGCTTGGCGCAATTATATTGTTGGGGTTTTAAAGAGGTTTTTGATCATCTTTTTAGAATGGTTTTATGAATTACAAAGTTCTATTGGTATCTCTGTAACTTGGGATTAACTTCTCTATCTCGGGAAGTTGTGACTCGAAAGCAGAGGAAGATCTTGTGAACCCGTTAATCTGAGATCCCAAGACCAACAGGATGTGGACACATGGATTCAACTTAGGTGAAAAATATTTTAATTAGGTCACCATTGAGGATGAGACAAGTGGTAGAATCAACTCTGAGGTAAAATTTGACATCCTTGTGGTCATAAAATGTGTTAAACAGCATGGGAAGTTTCAAATGGAAATAAATTTTGACTAAGAGATCTAAAAACACACAAAACTGGTTACCATTGAAAATCCTAAGAAGAGGGATATAGATTGGCAACAAATTTGAGGAAAAATTGGTGATATATTTGTAGAATGTTTTGTAGCAAAAGTTTTGGTATAATTTTATAGCCATTTTTTCCATTTTTCAATGAAATTCTCCAAATTGATCATGTGTGGGGTCTCCCTTGTGCTTCTTAAGAGTGACATGCTTATCAAAAAATGTGAATGTGTCCCTAAGATATTAAATCAATTTTGGTTTCATGTTTCATTTGAATCAACGATGGAACTATTAATCAATTTTTACATGTTTGTTCCTCTCTTCTCATTGGTTCCGAAGCTATGAAATTCCCTCCAATTCCATTTTGGAATGCTCTCTCAATTGTATATATATATAAAGAATGTGCTTCATCTAATCATCTTCATCTCTGATCCCTTTATTAGTTTAGTTTTTAGGTGTTCATTTTAGCTTTGTTTTAGATGTTTAGAGAAGGAATGATTTTATTCAATTCAAGGATATAATAATAAAGATATGTGATAATATTCATGTTTGTTTTATTAATTCATGAAAGAGATAGTTGATTATAAAGTAAGATATCATTTGAAGTAGAAGTGTATTCACTCAAATTATTATATTATCCCTTTGGTAATTAGGTGCAAAGGTCTGATGTGTAGACACTAAATAATTTTGTTGTAATTTTTGGTGGAATTTTGGTTTTATTTGCACTCAATAATCTTAGCCAATGCTATATTTCAAATTTTGAGTTATGGTGGTCTGATGGTTTATTATATATCAGTATATGTGGTTTAATGATTATTTGAATTGTGGGGAGTTGTAGAAATTATGTAAATTGATACAAATATTTTGTTATCTCTAACTCCTTCATTTAAAATTTTTAGATTAAGCCCCTTGGTCATGACACATATGAATTTGGAATGATCAAACCCCCATTTTTAATTAAACCTTATTGTATTTCCCTTGTTGAGACCTCTATTTATGATGTAAATTCTTATATGCCTCTTGATATAGCTTTGGATTCATATTTATCATAATGATATGTTTGTTTGTAACCCTTTCCCAGTCTTGAGTAGTCTTATGAGTCTTCCTACTAGTGATAACCAATTGGGTGGGAAATCGTAGTGGATGGGATAATTATCTAGGTTTGTCACTATATGTTTGTATTATCTTTTTTATTTGACATCACTTGGGTTGTTGTAGGGTATCTCCCCTTGGTTTCATAGAGCCTAAAGAGTTAGAAGTCAACCACCTTCCTATTTTTTGACCTTGAATATTCCCTTCTTGGTGAAGAAGTATATTGCTATAATGACCTATTCCACCCTTCTCCACTCATATAACAAGTGGAAAAAATATGGGATCCAACACAACCCATGATAATGTTACATGTGTTGTGTCAATAATTTTCACAATACTTTGGAACAAGGAGTTTGGACATATTCTTGATTAAGTTACAAAGTTAGGTTTCTCATCGAGAGATGAGGATTGGTGCATAAACTATGCCTTAAAGTGGATTTGTATCCTCTTGGTGGACTGCACAAAAAAATATTACTAAGACAAGGAATGAGAAATTGAGAAGATGCACACGCTATTTGAAGTGTCTCTAAGGTTAATAGGACAATGGCGTAAGTATGTCGCATGATATTTCCCCAAAGTCTATATCTCATTGTGTATGGATATGTGGAAAGAGAAAAAAATTGATCCCAAATATTGTGTACATGTGTTCCATAGGTCCCTAACACCCTTTCTAAATGCATGTTATATGCATCAAAATCAAATAAGAGAAACACACAATTGGCCACATGAATAACAATATTTAATACAAAATTTTATTTTCTATTGGTGAAATAATTTTCCGCAAGGAAAAATTAGTGAGTTTTCACCAACGCTCTGAGACTAAGTCCCTCCTTTAGGTAATGGGGAGGCTCCAATTTATTAAATGCAAAAAAACAAATCAGCAAGTGGCCGTGAAACCAAGGATCAAATATGAATACTCCACTAGACTTGTGGAAAATGCAGTGCACTTAGTACAAGGGAAGATTTTATTTAATAAAAGGAAGTAGATGGGAGTAAGAATATAGTGAAGAAGGGTTAAATTTGTGAATATGAATTTTCTATTTTTCACAACATTAACTCAATTAAATCTACACTCAGTTAAAGGAATTCAACCTTGGGAACAATGATAAGACTAATAAACCTTAAACACAAATTTCTATTGATTTATTCATCAAAGGCATCAAGTCCTTTCTTGGTTTTACAATATCATCATGCAAGAATTAGAGGAAACATAGATAAAAAGGAAATAAAAGAAAGTAATCTTTTTCTTGTATTTAGTAGTGTAAAATTTATCCACTAGCAACTCATAATTGACAATAATTTATAATGGAGAGGCCATTCCAATTTATAGAATTACAAAAAGGACTTTTCATTTCCCCCCATATGATTTTTTCCTTCCCTCATCACTTGTGACCTTTCATGTTCCTAGGAAACAAAAGTGGTCCTTTTTCTTATTAATTGAAAAAAACTATTACAATGTTAAACTAAAGGTAACTTAAGTCAATATGAAAAAATTGCCTCCTTAATAAATAATTAAAACTTGGAGAGAGAATAAATGAGGAAGTAAGAAGAGAATATATGATCACTTTGATGAAGACAAAGCCTTTGCTAATGAAGAATTGACTGCTGTATAATCTTGGGGGAATACTCCTAGAAATATTTTTTCACCCTTGGATACTTTACTGAAATGGGCTGTCGTAGGTGCCAAATTATCTGCCTGTGGAATATGAACTAAACTCAAAGCATTGATCCAAGTTTCAAGAACACTACCGACAATCTTACATTGGTTGAACCAAACTTGATGATCCTTCACGGTATCAAAGATTTAAATTCTAATATTTGTAAGAGACTCCAAAGTATCCTCATTAAATGAGAAAGGATCTCCTTCCTCTTTTTTGACCAACTCCTGGAAGGATTTTAGGAGCTTTTCAACTAATAAATTTTTATTGATTAGAGGTTACCAAAAATTCTGCACACTGTTGTTAATACCTTCTAAAATATGAAATGCATGATCTTAACAAGAATCAAGATCAAAGATAACATCATTCAACATATCATACCAAGCACTCATCATTAAAGACCAAATAGGAGACACATTATCAATCATGGAAGTGAATACATTGTTACTCACCAAGGAATAAGAATCTAGATTGGTCATTTCAGACACTAATTGAACACATTGTCCAAATGGGATTTCTCCTTCTTCAAATCCTCCTTGGTCATTTTCACTTTAGAAGCCATGGAAAGGGAAAATTCCAATAATGAGAGAATTTATGACAATAGTGCCTTTCCTTTCTCCAAAATCTTTTCAACCCACCTATCATTAGGCCTTCCCTACATTGTGTAACCTTGAGATTTATTGATTATTTTAGGGTCAAAGCTACTGATAGGAGTGATGGATTTTTCAAGAGGAGGTGATAATGCACTGGGATCCAAGAATGATTCCTCACAAGAAGTTATATTTCTCACATGCTCCTCTAACCACCCCATTTTTTGTTTATATTCCTCATTTTGAGAAAGCATGTGGGTAGCATATTCCTTGAACAAGTGTGCATCACCTTCATGTGTGGCTTGACCCAAATAAATCCTTGTAATTTTGTAATCATCGTGAGTCATTTATTCCATAGGTTTTACAACCTTTGTTTGGGAAATATCTACATATTTGACACTAGAAGCCCCACTGAAGAAGTGAGAGGTTACTTATTCCTTCTTTCCTCACTTGGTTTTCATAATTTTTTAGATAGCCTCAAAATTAGGTGTCGTGGCTTACTACACCATCCTTGAATCAATTCTAAGAATCTCTTTAATTTAAGGGAAATTCTCTACCAAAGTGTGCTCAATATCAAGCATCGGGGAAATTTTAGGTGAACAATGAAGAATTACATCTTGCACATGGTGGGATGACTCAACTGTCAAAGAAGATGTACTTAGGAACCAAAAAATCACTGGACACTATGAAGGGTCAATTTCACCTTGTTCAATAGGTTTAATGGGGTCTTTAATGACCTAATCATTCTTGTAAAGCATCTTGGGGTAGGAATCTTCAACGTGCTCATCCTCCACAACCTTTCTCTTTTAGGGTTATTTTGAATGAGTGGAGATCATGGTCTTCTCGAATGTCTTTAGAGAGGAAGTGTGATATACCTATCTAGATAGAGTCAAGTGGCCACCAAAATCAATGAGAGTATTTTTTTATCTTGAACCATTCTCTTGGTCTTTGAATTACCATTGTAGTCTTTTCCTTGATATCACCTAATTCTATGGTATTCCATGGGATTAGAGGAAGGGGTGACAATTTCATTAGTTGATACATAGGGTCAAACAAGGATGATATATCATCTTTTATTCCTTCAATGAACCAATCAAAATTGAGATCCCTCATCTAGTAAACAATCATCTGCATATAATTCATTTTCTTACTTTGAAATCATCAATGCAATTAGCCCAATAGTCTTTAATTTGAGGTGTATGGTGTAATCTTGGAAAGGTAAAATTTTCATGATTACTCCTGATATCAAATTCATGCCTAAATGTGTAGGAGTAGAGATTGTGGTAAGAAAAATAGGCTTCAATGTTTGATGTATGTATGAAACTCTTACATAAATAGATCCCCAAAGAGTTAGGAAAAGTAACACCCTTAATTTTATTGTTTTTACACTGGGAATGTACATGAGCTAGTTGCCTACATAATTCAAACATTATGATTTTGTCACTCAGGTACTTGGGTAGCCTGCAAGGGTCAAGATCATAGCCTAAAATATTGATGTAGGTGAAGGTAGAGAACTGGATGAAATGTCTCTCATACAATTTGATCAGCGCAAGTGCTTAAGAATATATCCTCAACTCTAGATTTCCCTCAAGGAGTATGATGATAAACATGGTAAATGCATCACTCATCCTAGAAAAATGATATTTTATTTCTCTATAAGTGAGCTACGAATACTTCTCATAAGAAAGTGATTTTTGAGATACATTGAGAGTAGCAGACAAGCCCCTGAAGGGTCTTATGAAGGCAAGGACATATACTAGGTAAGAAGCCATGGTGAACTTCTTGGTGGAAGGAAATTAAAGTAATTGTTGATGGATTTTTTCACTGATAATATGCCCCCAATATATCACTTAGTTCCCTTCAGTATAAAAAATGATAAACCGAGCCATCCTATCTTGGAATTCTTTTTTCATTTCTTCTCCCATCACCTTTCTCAGTAGAATAATGGAATCTAAATAACCTTCATGAATTTACTCATGGAAAAGTTATTGGGAACATGAGAAGGTTCTCTTCCTTGCCTAAGCCATGAACCAAACAATATACCTTGTAAATATGAATCAGTATTTTCTGAGTATGATCTGTAAATTGTAGTAGACCCCTACTATGAAATAGTGTAAAAACATATTTTGATTGAAATCTCAAATCCCAGCTTAAAATAATTTGATAAAAAAATATTTAAAACTGAATGTAATCATTTAAAAACCAAAAAGAATCTGAATTTTGAACCATTTACAACTCATTCAAGTCCCCTATTCGTTTAAACCATTAAATAAAAAATATACCTGATTTCTTTTAAATTTCATGATACAATTAAAATGCATTCAACATGATCATTTAATAATTCATTACTGCGGAAAATCAGAATGCAAGAAAAAAACTATGACCTAGGAAATTGATAACAGAGTTTGGCAATATGCCTATGTCTCTAGGTTCGCGTAAATGAAGAACCGATCCATTTTTAAAAATATATTGCAAGTACAATGAAAAATTCACAATATGAAAATGAACTTGAACCTGCAATGAATCCTAAAGAACTTGGAAATTTGATCTACAGACGTCCTCCATGATTGGATTCAATAATGTAAGTTTTCCCTATTTGATCGAGAACTCTTCATGAATGAAAATGACTACAAAAATCTCATTGAGACTCAAATAGCTGTTAAGAATGGACAAAAAATCCTTTAAGGTCTTTACATGGATTCTATGCCTTTAAATATGAACACAAAAACTTAAAATATCCATTACAATAGGTCCTTAACAAGCAAATATAGCTCGACTTTTACACAATCCATAGCCCGCTTCCATCATAAAACCAAATATGTACATATTTATAATGTTTACACCCTATGGCATAATGGTAAGTGCTTATCATTTTATCTTGAATACCTAAAAATTGATCCCAATCCTTAGTGCATGGGAATTTCCCATTGGGATAAAAATCCCACATTCACGGGATTGGAGATATGTTAAGTTTTTAAATAGGCTATAACCACCCATGTTTCACATGGCTACAGCCACAATGATGTTTGTTTTTCTTCCCAGGGTAATAACAGCCCGCCAAGTTACGTGGGGGCATAGTTGGTGAGTCGAGTTGGTCTTTGGATAACTCAACGTAGGAGCTGGAAAGTAGATAGGTGGATTGGAACTACCCCACAGAGTTGAGAGTGGACTATTGGAGATATAATGTGAGCTTGAGCTACATGGAAGTTGATCTGTTAGATGAGGATAATAACCGAGCTAGTAATGAGTTCGTTGAGTGGTGGTGGTAGGCCACATGGTGGCCTGAGGACCTACCACATGGACCTCTCTGAAATTATCAAATATATAAGCTCTTCACGTGCGACGTGTCAGCACAAGATGAAAACAAATAATGTGATGAAAACTATAGTGTAATTGAAAAATTAAAATTACACGAATACCATGGTAGTCAAGTCCCCTTGAGAAATAAAAGTGAACCCCGTTGTTGAACCCCCCTTTTTACACACGCACGACAAAGACTAGTGAATCAAATAAAACATGTTCATGATTCCATTTTTTCCTTGAGCACTAATTCACTTTTACATTCATTCAATAAACCAAGACCTTGCTCAAGAAGGCTATTTCTTTCTCAAATGTGCAAAAATGCATAAAAATATGAACCAAATCCAAAAATCACTTTATAAATTATTATACTCTTCAAACAAACATGATTGAACGACTCAAGACGTTTCATCTAATCACTTTGCATACTTTTCCTTTTTGACCTCCTATTAGGCTGGTGGCCCTCAAAACTCTGTTTTTCTAACTACAAACACCCAATTTTCATCATCATGAATGATTGGTAAAAATTTTAGCTATCCATTTTCCCTATTTTACTTCATGTCAAATTTCAGGGTCTAACTCTTCTCATATAAAAAAGTTATTCTCTTTTTAGTTTTTTTCTAGCCTACCAATTAGCCCTTCTAGAGCACAGAGCTCTGTGTCTGAAAAAACCTACCAAAAACCAAACAAACATGGTTAGCTTTTTAGATACCCTTTATTTATCTTGTTCTTTCTACCAATTTTTTATCCTCTAATTCCTTATACACTCTTCCCAACATAAATTTCCTCTTTTAGGCTTGTTTATTAGGCTTAAGCTAGGGTTTCTTGTGAAATCACTAGGGTTCTAATTCTTGGTCACTTATTCACCCCATAAAAAATTAATTCAAATGTATCCCACCTTTTTAGGGTCTTCTCAAGGTTTACACAATTCATTAACCTCAAATGTACTATTTTACATGTTTTGGCCTCTAACCATTCCTCTCTTGTTATTACTCCCTCAGTCTTTCTACACTCTATTTTTCTATGCTCTTGGATTCTCTAAAGCTTTTCCAATATTTATCCATCTTTCTCTCTAGCAATTTAATCCATTTATCCATCTACGATACTTCTTGTAACTGTTAACTTCACTAGGTATCTTGATTATACCAAGATAGGGCAATCAATATCCTTGAGTAGTTATGTCACTTTAGAGATTACTTTTACTATTTAAGGGATTAAAACCAGCCTATCTCTATCCATTATTTCTTGACATGCATCCTTTTCATCCTTCTTAAAATTTTCTTATTAGAAAGTTCCTAGAAGGTTGTCATAGTTCCTCTCCTAGGACTATATCCTTGATGATTGTGCCTCATTACTTCTTATTACTTGTTTACTTTTATTTCAATATGGATTGTAGGTTTTACAGACTTCTTAATATTTCCTCTACTTAACTCAAATTTCATTAACTTCTCAAATAACCATGAATCTAACTCATAAATTATCTAGAACCCCCCAATAATGTGTACATAGTTTGACTATGTTTTAAACATTAATATCCTTCTTTTCCTAGCTAAAAGAGTTGGCGAGAATCGTATCGAAAACTATGCACCGTGATGAAGTTGCTCTCTAAAGGAAATGTAATAGCTCCAGTGTAATCACAAGGAGGAATCGATCAATCAATGGAAGAACTTGCATAATAGAACAAAGCTTGCACATAGAGAAAGACAACGGAGTGTCTTGGCATACTCATAAATGTCAAATGAAGGGATACATATAGGGTGCTGAGTAACCCTAGTGCATGACACACAAGAAAACCTAAATCTAACCCTAAACCTAACCCATGTGAGATGACCCTCCATATGTGAGTGGAGGACACATAGGATCCCACACACCAACACCCCCCTTCATCAAATTTGGGGTAACAGCTATGATGAGTCAGACAGAACAAGAAGACACTCCTAAACAACTAAGAAATATGTGTCAATGGGGCCTGGAAACTAAAGGCCTGATAAGGTGCCCATATATAAACAACATCTTCCTAGAAGAATAAGAAGAAGAGAAATGGGTCTTGGTATAAAGCCTGATGAGGTACCCATGCACAAAAAAAAGAAGTCCCTGAGCAGTGAAGGAAAACCCAGTGGGAAAAACATCCACCACAAGAGAACAAAATACTCTCTAATCTAAGAAAGATTCCAAAGATGGGTCTTAGCCATAGACTAGCCTGTAAAGGTACCCATGTACAAAAGGGAAATCTCTCGAAAAGATAAAAAGAGAGAAGAAGAGGGAGACAAGATGGATGCGGAAGATGCCATGGACGGATCTGAACTCTAAACTCTAAGAAGTCTCCCAGAAGAATTTTGATGATGAGATCCTCTACCTCTAGACTGAAGAAGAGCCATCTGCATACGAACTTTGTGTCTACCCTTAGGAAGGAAAGAGAAGATGTGCTGGAAATATGCCCACTCCATGAAGGAAACCGAAGGCAGTAGGATGAAGAACTCTGAGTCTGGTCCATGAAAGTGTGACATAGGTCTAGCAAGCAAGTGCGAAGGAGCCGAAGGTAATGTCACGAGTGCAGAAATGTCAGAGTATGAAGGGTGAACACCTGTAGAAAGGATGTCCAACTGATGTGAAGCAATAAAACATCCCCCACGATAGAAAATGGATCCACAAACAAGGGTGGATCAATGAAAGTCTCCAGAAAAGTGGAAGTGGTAAGAGTCCCAGAAGGGGCACTCCCAACAACAGAGATGATGAACTCCTCTGAAATACCTATAGATTGGATGAGGAACCTGTAGTACATCACAAGTGTACTGTATAGGAGACTGCTCAATATCTGATGAGATGTGGGATGTGTCAACACTCTCTGGAATAGTGAGAGAAGGAGGAGAAGAGTCCTCTGTAGTACTCTCGACATCAGAACTGGGTGCACAATCCTCATCATCAGAAGTAGAACCAAGCGAGTCTATGTCATTGGAACTATCATCACATGAAGAAATAGAGGAGACAATGGAATCAGAAGCAGAGGCGAAGAAAGAGTGGGGTCCAACAAAATCTAAGTGAGTACGTCTCATATCTGAAGTATCTCTAACTAAATCTCCAGCACTTTGCAAAGTTTTCCTAGCCCAAAGAGGACCAGAGAATCAAGCTCAGAGTCAGAAGATTCTTCACTCAAGTGAGAAGGGACATAGTCCTCATCATCACTACTGTCAGAATCAGAAGACTCAAAAGTCTAAGGGTCAAGAAGAGGAGCACGCTCAACAACATCATCATCTGAGGAGTCAGAATCTGAATCAGAGAGCTGAAGAACCTTAGTAGGTAGAGAAGTAGAAGTCAAATAGGACTTAACGCTTCTCTCAATATCAAGCAATGAAGTGGGCGTCAAATCAGAAGTAAAGTGGGAAAAGGTATACAACCGTGAATGGTGATCTACCTTTCCCTCAGCCACTGTAGTGTCATCGTTAAGCTCACGAATAATCACCGAGTTAGGACCAAATTCCACTCGCATTCCTTCACTAAGGTGAGTAATTTGGTAAACCGATAGGATATTGGTAGAGAGATCAGGAACACTCAACACTTGGTTAAATGTTCCCCCATCTATCTCTACCGATCCACTACTAGAAACTGACACTTTCAGTGTTATCACCCAACGTGATTTGGGACATATCACAAGGTTTGATGTTGGAGAACTCAACATGCAAAGAATCCATGTGGTTCGAGGCACCGAAATCTATAATCCACATCAATGAAGGAGAAACTCGAGCTACGAGGGCCTTTCCTTTCTTCTTATCATATTTAGACTCTCTTGTAGTAGAAGACTCGGCCTTTGGAGCATTTTGTTTGATAGACTCAGGAACACCTATTTGATTTTTCTCAAGTAAATGAGTAAGGTGATCAATTTGTTTTCTCATACATAGATGCTCTTTATGACCATATTTCTTGCAATAGGAACACAAAAACTTGTCTTTCTTTTCTCTAGGCTCAGAAGTCAAAGTGTTTGTGTTAAATTTAGTTTTGGTCTTGGTTTCCTTCTTAGGTTGATCCTTTTTCTCTATCTCATTATCAATCTTATTTTCCTTACTAGTACTTGCTACAAGGGCATGTGACTTGGACTTGAGAGACCCCATTTGAATGATTTTTTCCTGTTCTCGAATGAGTTGGGATGAAAAATAGTCAAAGGAGGGCATATTCCAATCCTTGCCCAAGGCAGCTTTTGTAGCATAAAAAGTTGACACGAAGACAAATATTCAGGACCTAACTTAGAAAGAATCGACAAGATCAATTGGGAATCTTTCTTCTCTACTTGACATTCCTTTAACAACAATCTAGTGTGGACAAACTTAGAGAAGAATGCTTGTAGGTTTTCAAAATCACTAGGATTTAACCCTAGTAGTTTGATTTTCCAACTCATGCGCTCTCATGTCATCTTGTTGTCCAAACATTCCATCTAACATTTTCCACACAAAATTAGGTGTTTCAGATGACTCAATGTGGAAGAGCAAGTCAGGAGAAACAGACATGCAAAGAAGACCTAAAGCTTCATCACTACGGTTTAACCACTTAGATTTTTTAGGTTCATCATCTGGTTCAGTCTCAGTTCCCATGGTGATGCAGAATAACCCTTTACCTCTTAGTTTCATAATCATTTTCGATCTCCATTCGAAAAAATTGAACTGTGTAAGCAAAGGAATTGAATAAGCATCCATTGTGGAAGAGAGAGAGAAGGAATGCAGAAAATAAACACAACCACCCAAGACAATATAATAACCCCCCTACTTTTGGCACTTTATAGTTTAGTGCGTTGAATACAATCAGGTCCGATCATGCATCTTGAAACACTTGGTAACTCGCCTTGCAATCAGCGTAATAACGCACAAGAGAGGAGACCACAATCGTGTTTCATGGAGCGCAACAAAGTTACACCATACACAAGCACAATTGCAAAAAACTAGGAAGGAGGTGAAATCAAATCCTGGTTGTGAGAAAAAGTGTCTCATGTCGCAAAGGATACCCCCTTGCTGCAAACTGTGGTGGATGCGCTCACTAGTCACAAGCAATAATAAGGGTAAAATACAATGTTTTAAATGAACTCAAGATGAGTCTGAAAGATCTTCAGAATGCCAAAAAACCACGCGGAAGAAAAATAGGTGCTCGGAGTGTTACTGCACACTTGAGCACATTATTAGTAAAAAAATCGACAATAACGCTTAAAAATTTATCATTTGGAAATGCCTAATTTAGCTAATTTTAAAGCTATGGGAGTTTTTTTTAAAAATGATAATTAAGAACGTTAATTTAAAGGACGATTTTAAATATTTTACTAATCAAAAATGAAGGTTAGATTTGAAATTAATAAAACTAGATTTAATATAATTAAATCTAATTAATTTCAAATAATAAAAAACTAATTAAGATCTAATTAAATCCTAATTAAATATTTTAATACTTTCCTTTTTAAAGAGTTTCAACCTTATAAATTGTTTCCACCTACAATTTGAAATTTTATAAAAAAAGATCTAAAGTTCTATTAAAAAAACTTAAGATCTAAAGATCTATTAAATTTAAAAGAAACTAATGTCTATTAATATATATTAATAGAAATAGACTTTTCAAAAAAACTTACGTGATGGAAAAAGGCATTTGGAGGTCGAATGGATTTTAAACTTACCAAAAAAATCCCAAAGTTGAGGGTATGCTTTCAGTGGAGGGAAGAATGGTCAAGTGTTGTGGAGAGGTGGGCAATGGCTTTGTGGGGCTCGGACGAGTGGAAGAGGTAGAGACTGCCGTTGGGAGGGGAGCTCGTTGTCACACAAGTAGAGGACACATGGACTCGCAAGCCAACCACGCAAGGAACTGCATAGGACTCATTTATAGGAGAGCTTAGACAAAGGTCATGAGGAGTAAAAATGGCTCATGGCAGGAAATCACAACACAATAGCAACACACAAACTCACAGGAGAGGAGGAACAAGGCAACTGGCGAGGTGAGAACGTGAGCTCGAGATCATGAAGTATGGAGTATAGTCCACACACTAGAAAGAATGTGGAGGACCAAGCAGAGTAGGGACACGATGAACTGCAAAGGGCATGGTTCCACATCCAGATAGCCCACAAAAACCAAGTTAAGTTCAAAAGAGACTGGAGCCACGGCAAGGAAGTCGAGATGGCACAATGTCAAAAGGAGTTGAAAACATGAGCTCAGGTGGCTCGCACTGAGCAAAGAAAAAACACACATAAGCAAAGAACAAAGAAACATGAAAGAGTTTGAAAGAGCTCACAAGTTGAGGGAGCTCGAGGGTAGCTCAAGAGGAAGAGCTTGGAGTGAGCTCTGGTGGAGCACAGAAACCAAAACACCAAACTTCAAACCTATAGTTTTGACCTGAATCTGCAAAAAACCACCATGCAAACACAGAAAAAACAGAAAAATAGAGATCTAAAATTTTTCCAGTTTAATTAAAAAATTAAAAAAATAGAAAATAAACCTCTATTTTAACTGATCTACCAGATTTAGCTGCAGTTAGCTAAATGTAGCTATAAAACCCCTGAAAAATTCAAGGAGATCTGCACATGCATGAAGAACACAAGCAAAAATCTGAAATTTTCCAAGAACAATTTGTTAAGATACATTAGCAATAAAATTCCAGAATATAATGATCGAAAAAAAGACTTGCACGAGGAGTAAAAAATAATGAAACCAAGAGTGATCACAACTCAAATAATGAATGCATGTTTACCCAATCTCATCTCTGATACCATGAAAGAGTTTGAGAATCATATCTGGAAAATTATGCACCATGATGAAGTTTCACTCTAAAGGAAACATAATAGCTCTAGCGTAATCACAAGGAGGAATCGATCAATCAATGGAAGAACTTGCATAACAGAACAAAGCTTGCACATAGAGAAAGACAACGGAGTGTCTTGGCATACTCATAAATGTCAAATGAAGGGATACATATAGGGTGTTGAGTAACCCTAGTGCATGACACACAAGAAAACCCTAAACCTAGCCCTAACCCATGTGAGATGACCCTCCATATGTGAGTGGAGGACACATAGGATCCCACACACCAACACTAGCCACAACTCACCTTGACTTGTTTCTATCACATTTTGATCTCTTTTTCCTCTGTACATGCTTATAATTTGGCAAAGATTCCATATTCACATTATCATGAATCAAGACTTAAAATTCTCAATTTATTCTCCTTCTAACCCACAAGACTAGGTATGTACAATCTAGACCTTAGTGTTTATAGTTTAGGTAAGACTCTTACCACCTTATTGTCTTTAGGAGTCTCAGTAACTTTCCCTTCACCCATATCAATCTTTGCAACACCTTGGCATGAGGTTTTCAAAATAAATTAGCTCCTTACTCTATTTATCCTTTTTCTAGACCCCAAAATAGGTTACATTCCATTAAAGGACTATTTTTGAGTTTATCAACTTTTGATAGCTTTATGGAGCTCCTAAAGGCTCAACATAATGTCACGGACCATTTAAAAATCTATAAGAAAATATCTCACCTGTTGACAGGGGTTGTAACCTCTCAAACCCTTAAGTTAGTGATGTAAAAGACTGACACACTCAAAAAAAATAGTTTTTGTATCCTTCGATAATCTCTTGGAAGAATACACCACACTTATTAACTTTGACTCTTGAAAACACTCTCTTTTTATTAATTTCTAAGTTCTCAGAATTTCTTATCTACATTAATAGTATTTTCATTAGTCTTACCTCTTCCCATGGTCTCACCACCTTGCACTAAACTGCCTTCATGGCCATTTTCCCTTACTCTCAGTCATCTTCATGCTCTCTAAGGACTGTGTTGTCTTCTTTTCCCTGTAGAAATATTATGCATAAACATTTATAGAATCAAACCTAGTTTCTTCCACATTTAATACATGTAATCATATTAAACCATAAAAACATATAATTTATAGATTAGAAGCTTGCATTTGATTTAACCATGCTTATTTACAAAGCTTTAAGAGCCTCGAGGCTATGTTATCGTAATGTCTTCTCCTTTTGAACCTTTTCCAACCACCTCCATTTGAATTCATCTTTCTCATGAAGGAGGAGAAGGTGATTAGGTTTCCAACACCTAACCCATACATGATTAAGTAAATTCTATTAAGTTTACATCTTGGTAGGTAAAGTATGAGAGAATACATAATATGACCAACTTATTTATTAACATTAGACCTATATTAAGCCCTAAATGAATAACATTCTAAAACCTAGACCTAGATTACATTCATGAATAATTTGAATATTTGAATGTGGTTTTTGGAGGGAAACCTCCAAAATACCACTTATTACATCATTAAGATTACATATGGACTAAATAGGATCCATGAGTATCCTAAGACATCCTAAGAACCTATTCAATCCATTGATGCTCCTGCTTCATACTCCCCATGTGGAGAGAAATGAACTATCTACAACAGGCCTTTTTCTTTCGTATTTTCCAATCATGATCCGTTTGTAAAATTCTCCTCTTTATTGTTGCATTCTCTTCATCTTCTTCAACTTCATGCTTCCTTTGATCTTTCTTCTTTATCTACTTCTTCTTCTTCTTGTCTTGGTCCTCAAAAATGATGTCTTCATACACTTTTCTCTTCATTTGACCTCCTAAATGAGATTCCTTTTCTATGTTTTTCATCTCTTCATAAAGAGTACTTGTAATCACACATGAGCACAAAAAATTAGTTGAAAAATCATGAGAATTTTGAGTCTCTTCACTTGCTTCTTCTTCACTTTTAGTTTCTCCATTTATCACTATAACTTTCTCTTCAACACTCTTCACTTCTTCACCATGCAAAACACATTCAAGTACTAATAACTCATCTTCCAATTGCTCTTTTCTCACATACACAAACTGAAATTCATATTTCTCATATTACCTTTCAATTTCTTCTTCACAAATGCATTCTTATTTTACCATTTTCTGATTTCTTCTTCTTATTTCTTGCTTTCCTTCTTTCTCATCCTTTTTAACTCCTTATTCTCTTCTTTTATCCTCTTTCTCAGCTGCATTTTATTTCCTCTCTCCATGAGTGACCTTATGGACCACTCAATCACATTTATTATCTCTATTTCCATGCCTTATCTTTGTATGTCCTCTTCTCTCATAATCACCTTTTATAATTGCTTCATATCTTTCCTCAACTCTCTAATTTATTGCTCCATCCACACAGTCTTCTTTTCCTCTGAATCTCTCTTTTTTCTCCTTTTCTCTCTCATCTATTTTTCTTTCCTCTCATTGTTTATGACCTCAAGAAAATTCTTCACTAACTTCACTCTTTATTCATCCATTTTTCCTCCTATCAAGTTTGTTTCACCTTTCTGAAGCCTCAACCGGGTTTTTTTTCACACCTAGTCTCTTGACTACTTCTGTTCTTCACTATCTCTTATATACTTTCATCACTTTTCTCACTCTTAATTCTTCTTTTTCAGTTAACTCAAGGAGAAACTTGTCACTTTACACACATACAAATCACAAGAAGGTGTCAAGTTTAACAAATTAAATCAACTCATCCAAAACTAAAAACACCACAATAAACTCACACAAATTCATCAAAACAACTATATATAAATGCTTCTCAACAAAAGCAATTTTACCTTCAAATTGATAAATTCAAATTCTTGATTTTCTCATCTCCGATACCAAATGATGTAGAGCCTTGCATACATTCCTCTCGCAATACCAAACAATGCATTAGAAGTAACTAAGTCACTTGTAAAATCAGTAAATTCAATAAACCAAGACCTTCATCAAGAAGGTTATTTCTTGCTCACATGTGCAAAAATGAATAGAAATCTAAATCAAAGACAAAAATCACTTTAGAAATGCTTATACTCTTCAAAAAAACATGATTGAACCACTCAAGAAGTTTCATCTCATCACTTTGCATATTTTTCCTTTTTGACCTCCTATTAGGCTAATAGCCCTCAAAACTCTATTTTTCTGACTAAAAACAACCAATTTTCATCATCATGTCTAATTGGTAAACTTTTTGGCTACCCATTTGCCCCATTTAGTTTCATATCAAAATGTAGGGTCTAACTCTTCTCCCATAAAAAGTTATTCTCTTTTTAGTTTTTTTCTAGCCTACCAATTAGCCCTCCTAGAACTCAAAGTTGTGTGTAGAACAACCTACCAAAAAACAAACCAATATGGTTATATTTTTAGATACCCTTTATTTATCTTGTGCTTTCTACCAATTTTTATCCTCCAATTCCTTCTACACTCTTCCCAACACAAATTTCATCTTTTAGGCTTGTGTATTAGGCTTATGCTAGGGTTTCTAGTCAAATCGCTAGGGTTTCTAGTCAAATTATTCACCTCGTAAACACTTCATCAACATTATCCCACCTTGTTTAGGGTCTTCTCAAGGTTTACACAGTTCATTAACCTCAAATGTACTATTTTGCATGTTATGGCCTTTAACCCTTTTTTATCGTGTTCTTACTCCCTCAGTCTTTCTACACTCTATTTTTGTCATCTCTTGGCTTCTCTAAATATTTCTCAAACTTCCTTACACTGCTTATCATCATTCTTCACCTCTCTCTGTATTTCTCTCTCTCTCAAGTTAATCCATGTATCCATCTACCACACTTCTTGTAACTGTTAACTTCACTAGGTCTCTTAGTTGTACCAAGACATGGAATTCAATATCCTTGAGTAGTTATGTCACTTTAGAGATTTATTTTACTCCTTAAAAACTTAAAAAAAACTTGTATCCATACCTTCTTGATTGAAAAACCTCATTTTCATCATTTTACAAGTTTATTGTTATAAATTTCCTAGAAGGCTATCACAGCTCCTCTCCTAGGATTGTATTCTTGATGATTGTACCTCATTGCTTCTTATTACTTGTTTACTCTGAGTTCATTATGGATTGTAGGTTTTCAATACTTCTTAATATTTCCTCTACTTAACTCAAATTTCCATGTATTCTCAAACAACCATGAATCTAACTCATAACTTCTCTAGACACCCACCAATACTATGCAGACACAATTTGACTATGTTTTAAACATTAATATCCTTCTTTTCCTTACCACAACTCACCTTGACTTGTTTTTATCACATTTTAATATATTTTCCTTATGTGCATGCTTCTAATCTGACAAAGATTCCATATTCACATTATCATGAATCAAGACTTCAAATTCTCAATTTATTCTCCTTCTAACCCACAAGACTGGGTATTTGTAATCTAGGCCTTAGTGATTACAGTTTAGGAAAGACTCTTACCACCTTATGGTATTTAGGAGTCTCAGTAACTTTCCCTTCACCCATATCAATCTTAGAAACTCCTTGGCATGATTTTTTCAACATAAATAAGATCCTTACTCTATTTCTCCTTTTTCTAGACCCCAAAATAGGGTACAGTTCGCCAAAGGACTATTTCTGAGTTTATCAACTTTTGGTAGCTTCATGAAGCTACTAAAGGTTTAGCATAATGTCACAGACCATTTAAACCTCTATAGGAAAATCTCCCACCTCTTGATAGGTGTTGTAACCTCTCAAAACCTCAACTTAGTGATGTAAAATACTGGTACACTTACAAAAACACAGTTTTTGTATCCTTTGAAAATCTCTTCCAAGAATACACCACACTTATCAACTTTGACTCTTTACAACACTCTCATTTCATTAATTTCTAAGCTCTCATAGTTTCTTATCTTCATTAATAGTATTTGCATTAGTCTTACCTCCTCACACAGTCTCACCACATTGTATTAGACTACTTTCATGGTCATTTTCCCTTGCTATCAGCCATCTTCATGCTCTCCAAGTATTGTGTTGTCTTATTTTACCTGTAGTAACATTATGCATAAATATTTATAGGAATAAAACCTAGTTTCTTCCACATTTAATACATGTAATCATATTAAACCATCAAAACATATACTTTAAAGATTAGAAGCTTGCATTTGATTGAACCATGCTTATTTACAAAGATTCAAGATCCCCAATGCTCTGTTACAATAATGTCTTCTCCTTTTCAACCTTTTCGAACCTCAACAACCACCTCCATTCAAATTCATCATGCTCATACGAAGGAGGAGAAGGTGGTTAGGTTTCCAACACCTAACCCATACATGACTAAGTAGACTCTAGTAATTTTACATCTTGGTAGGTCAAGTATGAGAGAATACATAATATAGCCAACTTATTTACTAACATTAGACCTATACTAACCCATAAATGACTAACATTCTAAGATGTAGGACTAGACTATATTTATGACTAATTTGAATATTTAAACATGGTTTTTGGAGAGAAGCCTCCAAAATACCACTTATTACATCATTAAGAGTCCATATGGACTAAATAGGACCCATGAGAATCCTAAGACATACTAAGAACCTATTCAAGCCAAAACTTGGCTATTTACACTGATGTTCCTGCATCAATAGACCAGTATTTTTCCTGTTGACCAGGTTGAACATGAACTTTGACCAACAATACCCAGAGCATACGGTATCCATTTCACGTATTCTAATAGGCGTCGGAAATATAATAGAGTTATATTTTATACTACAATGGTTTAGGGAGATCTTAGGAACTTCTGATCCCCAAAAATGACCTCTAGACCACACCTCTCCAATAGAAACCTTTTGGTCCCAAATGTCCAATTACCCACTGAATATGCTTAGTGGATCTTTGCATCACACTAAAGTACATAAAATAGAATATAACCTAGTGGTTAAGTTTGTTAAATGTATTTAAATGCCAAAAATATCACAGAAAACCATATTAGTGTAAATAGACACAATGTTCCTTCCAAAAAGGTAATGTCTAACTAAACCCATGTGAATTGGCCAATATTGTAACTACCTAAATCAAATCAATATGAAATAGATCACCAAATTTAAATAATAGGAGGTGTCTACTGACCCCTATAAAAACTTCCAATCAATGAAATTGATCTATATGAAATAGACGACTAAATTCCAAACATAGAATAGTGTCCATTGATCATGTGATCTACAAAGTGTTGTAAATGATTAATATGAAATATATCACCAAATTCCAATAATAGGATGTGTCTAATGACCCTTGTGAAATTGTCAATCATGAAAAAATATCAGTGTAAATATCACTACAAAATATCATGGAAATTATTCAGAAATCAAACTACAAAAATTCCTATAATGAGTCTGAGAGTTAGACTGAATCCTTAAAATTGCAAGTGAAGATCAACATATCTATCCAATGTAAAATTAGGGATACAATAAAACTACCAGCCAAATGTCATATCCAAATCAGTGAAATTTTCAATCCCTGCAAAATATCACCTAATGCAACTGCAAACATGATGTGCCCAAATGTGGGTCTTTAAAAATGATAACAAATACAAATCCAAAATTATATATACTAAAAATTCCCACTGAACCTATATAAACTTCTATCTGAATCATAATGGAAATCGTCAATCATAAATCTAAGCATGTTAAACCTATTACTTAGCTCTTCACTACAGGTGACACCATTAACCAGATTCAAAGTAAAAATCATACGCAAAAATATCCTTTCAACATACAACATGAATCCCATAAAATATGCTTTGAAAAATATGCATGCCAATCAAAAATATCAACTATGCAAAAACTATCCATCAAATAAAGTGTCCTCTAAATCAAAATTGAATGGAATTATCTGTGGGTTATCAATCTAAATTGATTCAATAACTTTTGGTGAATCAATAACTTCATTAATTTTAATCTGATCAAAAGGTGTTTGAACCATCAATTTCTTACCATGTGATGGATGAAGTTTCCAACATGTTTCAACCTTCTGTCCGCTCATACTACAATGAGTGAAAAAATCCTCTATTTAGGTGAGGTTACCTATTTTCCGTTTCTCATTTCAACATGACAAGATTGGTCTTTATCACCTACCTTATTATTAACAAAAGGTAAATAATTATTTAGAAAAGTTTTTCTCTTCCAAAAATAAGCAACATAATGATTACTTAACCTACAAAATGTGCAAGGAAAAACATGCACCATCTTTTATATATCAAAGCCAAATTTTTCATAAATAAAGAGTGCCACTTACTCGCTAAAATAACCTAATCCGGCATTACAAGGTCGATCCTCTACCTATATTGGGTTAGCAATACCTTTTCCATTCTTACTAAGGACTTTTCCATCAAATCCCATTTTAAACAATAGTTTAGATCCAATGATCTTAGTATGTTGTTTAAAATTACCAAAAGCAACATCTAAAATGAAAGTGAAGGAAGTGTTATGTGGTGATAAAATTACAATGCATTCATCTGTCATTGTACCTACATCTGAAGTGGAAGGCAAATCCTTTACCCATTCACCATTTTACATTCATGCCAAGAGATCATCCTTGGCTTGTAAATCAGATTTCAAGCATATAATCTCCTCTTCCAAGGAGTAAAAATTAGCTCTCATGAAAGAGTTATCTTCCTGGATCTAGAATTTGTATGCTTTGAGCTCATCAAGCCTCACTTGTTTCAAGGATTTACCCATCGTTTCCTATTTCCTAAAAACAACCTGTATACCCAAAAACCATACACTACAATGGAGTATTAATCAAGGCCAAAATTATGTAATAACTAAATGAAAACCAATATGAAAAACTAATATCAAATCCACATAATCGGAAGCTTATCCGACATCCTAACCAGTATAATACCAAAACTTAATCCATACAATGTAGTATATACCTACTATGAAATAATTTCAAAATGGATTTTGATTAAAATATCAAATTCCTTATTCAAATAATTTGAGAAAAAATGATTTAAAAATAATTTTAATCATTTAAAAACTGAACATAACCTAAAATTTGAACCATTTACAACTAATTCAAGTCCCTTTTTTGGTTAAACCATTTATTCAAAAATATACCATATTTCCAGTAAATTTCATAATACAATTAAAATTCATTCAACATGATCAATTACTAATTCATTACTATGGAAAAACAAGATGCAAGAAAATAACCATGACTGAGGAAATTGATAATGGAGTTCGGAAATATGCCTACGTCTCTTGGTTCACGTAAACAACAAACTGGTCCATTTTTAAAAATATATCACAACTACAATGAAAAAATCACAATATAAAATTGAACCTAAACCTACAATGAATCTTGAATAAGTTTTCCCTATTCATATGAGAACTCTCCACCAATGAAAGTGACTACAAAACTCTCATTCAGACTTAAAAATACATTAGGAATGCACAAAAACTCCTTTATGGTATTTAAATGGATTCTTTGACTTTATGTTGGAGTGAGAAAATGACTAAGTGTTAGAACGGGAAGGAATGTGTGCATGTGACAAGACAAGGAGGAGCGCGCATAAAGATGATCGGTGTTACACGCAGGACTGCACAGGGAGACAAACAAGTTAAGGAATTAACCATTTTCCTAAGACATGCTAAAAATAGACTTGGAGTGTTAAGCATGCAAAGGATAAATTGGAAAAAAAATATTGGCTATTTTTGGAGAATGGATATGCAGTTCAAACATATGCATAGAGGCTATTATTAGGGTTAGGACAAGTCCTAATTTTAGGATAATATATTTTTAGCTCCATTGTAAGAGCATGAATTCTTAACACGTGGCTATTTTGGTAATGCATGGGTGGTGAAGGGAAAGTCCCCACCCCTATATATACTTGATGTACTTCATTGTATAATACACATGTGATATAGTAGTGTTATATTGCTTAATATACTAGCCCTCATAACTTTGTATTGACTGTTATGTATTCAACTTCTAGTATGTGATACTTTTATTATGAATGGATCTTTGTGGTTGGATCATGATTTTCGATGTGTCTAAATATGGTGAATACATGGTGCAATTGATCTTAGTAATTATCTAATTTGTATGTTTCCTTATTACATGTGTTTCCAATTGTATGTATGTAATGAGTTCCTATGATTGAATGAACACTTGGTTATCTATCATCATGTATATGCATGCTAACATCTTGATCAGAAATATAATAGAGGTACCTAGTAGCTTCATGTATTGAGTGAGCATTCAAATATGTTTGAATGAGGTGTCAACGCGTATAACAGCTAGGTGAAACAAAAAGACTACATTTTGGTTCCCTTTCCAGGACCTCTTTCAAGTCTTTTTCTAGGATGTTTCTTGTAGATGGCGTATCGATTAACTCTAGAGAGCATTGAAAGCTGTGTGGATAACATTCAAGATCATTTTGCGTAGAGATATAGCCCTGGACTTGATTTCAATGCACTTCATTGGGTGGAAGATAATATTTATCATGAGCTATATGAGACATTTTTCAACTTCTTTCTAATAGAGTTATATGAGTGGTTGACAACATATGCATTAGGAAAGTGTTGGGGATATAGACTGAGACTTTAGGCACAGAAGGATTACCAGAATCTTGTTAATGCTAATTTAGAGTGGAATAGAGTTATAAATCATTAGTGGGTTGTAATGTTGCGTAGCTATACATTAGAGTACACTATCTCTACATATTTTTGTCAAGAGGAAGATGAGTTCAGATTCTTTAATGAGCCCAAAGGTGCATGTTATACCGTTATTGATCAAAATTTTGGTAATAGAACTAGATTTAGAGAGCATAACCATGGCTAGCTAAACTCCCACCGTGTGCAGGGGTAGGATAAGGTGTGGAGAAAGATGGCAAAATTGGCGGCAGAAAGGCAAAGAGAGGAAAGATGGATCAAGTTTAATGAAGCATGAGAAAGGGACATGGTGCGCATATGAGGGATTCATAAGGTGCTAGAATTGAGGAGGATGATGGATCACAAATATTTTAAATCTCTCACAGAAGACAAGGAGATGCATCATCAGGCTTTCCCAAATTTAGAAAAGTGCAATGGATAATCCTATTAGGATTTGGATGAGAGCACATTAGTGGAGAGAATGAGGACCGCAGGCATGCATCTAAACCCACCTAGTCACCCAACCTTTGCGCATGGTGTTCCAGATCCAAAATTAGTCATTGAGAAGTAGGTTAGTGTATGAAAGTAAGCAGAGATGAGTAGATATTTCTTTGTGTTGAATTCAGGAGATAAGCACAATAGCGCACCCATGGCATCACAGTCAAAACCATTGTTAGGGATTTCGATTGTAGGGTTTTTTTCAAGAATGTCATCAGGAAAGAATGTTGGCATGCAGACCATTAGAAGTACTACAGTAGCAACTGTGACCACTTAGATTTTTGGTGTCCAGTCTAGTACCACTACTAAGACACAAGGCAGTATGTCAACTAGTTCACAGCTCGCAACAGGTGGCTCAGGAGGATCATACAGATCATGAGGAAATACTAGTAGAGGTTCTGGTTCTAGATCACGAGGACAAGGCCCACATCCCTAGAAACCCCCATATTAACCTTAACAACTATTCTAGTTGACACCTCAAGTTTACTATGAGATATCTCTCCACTTACCATAGTATATGGGGATTGAAGATGCAGTAGAACATGTGCATAAGTGTGAACTACTATGGTGCACTAAGAAAGTTACAACTTGAGATAAGAAGGCTAGATAGTTAGATACTATGCTATAAGGGCATTCATATAGTTGGTACATGAAGTATGACCCACATAAAATTGTAGTAGATTATTATGCTTTTCATTCTACATTTTTGGAAGAGTTTCAAATTCCATAGTTTGAGCAGTAGAGCATTAACAAGTTGAAGGACATCAAAAAGGGTTTGGCTGAAAGTGTAAGGGAGTATGATGCATGTTTTAAGACCTTGTTGTCTAAATTGTCTTATGATATTCATCCTAATCAACATGCAAAATGGTTCATTGGAGGATTGTTGACTTCATTCTAAAGAAAACTTTCTCATAAGACATATGTGCATCGGTGTGAAGATTTGGAAACAACTTTATGTGCTGAGGCAGTTAGAAGTGTTGAGACTAGAGTGATTCCATTATTAGAGGCACAAATTACAGCTATGGAGAAATGGTTAGAGAAACTTCCTGCCAACAAATCTTATGAAATTCGTAGTGGAATATGGTACACAAATTATAAATTTGGGGGACATACTAATATAATTTTCCACGTAAGTCAATGTGCACATTATTACTAGATTGTGAAATTTTTCACCTAAACCATGATGTTCGAGATTCTTTTGCAGTGTGCGATACAGAAGAAGGTGTCCCATATTATAATATTTTCAAGTCCCACACTCACGAAACCTATGAATGTAGGTTGATTGGTCACATCGATGAAGCCATTGATACTAGAGTGCACTAGACTAGTGTGGTGAGTGGATCGAAGGAACAAGAAGGCCATACTCATGAATGACATAACCATGTAGACAATAAGAATGGAGGCTTATGAGGAGGATATATAGGTCGAGGTCGTAGTGGTGGTAGAGGATGGTTCATGTGAGGAATTTGTTATACTTTTGGATCCCATGATCATTATCAGTGTGATTGTCCACGTAATGGAGCTTGCTCATGGTGTAGAAAGCCACACAATTTAGATGATTGTCTAGAGTTGTATAAACACATGTGTAAAAAGCAGAAGAAGGAAAATGACATATGAATGATTAAAGTACAATACATCATTGTTGATCAATGTCTTCCTGAGAAGATACTTGATCCTACTTTACAGACAATTAAGGTTACCACACGTGTCAAGGTTACACGCACACGTAAGCCTATGAAGGCTAAACCACTCATCAAATGGGAGGAGGTAATACATGATAAGTATCTAGATGTTATGCACCAAAAGTAATTCTACCAAGAAACCATGGGAGTCATCAGGGACCTTCAGGGATAAATACAATTCTTGAAGGAGTAAGTGCGTGTGAGGGAACAAACAAATAACGTTGAACTCCCACAAAAGGATGTGGATGACTTGAAAGAGGTGTGTAGGATGTTGAGCCAAGAGAAAATCATTCCTCTATTAGGGGAATAGTTACATAAAAAGGTATTGCGTGCAAGTGTTAAGCGTAAGAGGAAGATACTTCACGTGAATCTACCACCTCAGGAACATGAATTTGATAAAGAGATTACACTTTATGATGTAATTGATGGATGGTTATTACAAAAAATTCTCATCGACACAGGTGCGGAGGTGAATGTGTTAAGTTTGGATACTTAGAATCGGATGGATAGACCAACCTTACAACCATCTTCAAATGTGTTGTATATGGCAAACAAAAAAGGGGCTATGTCTAATGAGGTACTAAAGGATGCATCCATTACCATTCAGGGAGTCAAGTTTTCTAGAGACTTTGAGGTATTGGAACTTGATAAAGAAGATAAATTCCTAGCATTACTTTGGCAGCCCTCGTACTATGAAAATAATGCAAATCTACATTTAAATATAAGGTACATCAGTTTTGACAATGAAAAAGAGCACATGATTATACCTTTGTTTGAAAAGAAGGCAAAAGCTTATGTTGATACTTTGAGCAAGGAAGAACTTAATCACATTTATGCGTAGATGGTGCGTGATCTAGAGAACTCAAAACCATCAAAAGAAGCCATTCTTCAGTGGGAAGAAGTGTAATATCTTAGTGACACTACTAGTGTTTCTTGTGATAACTATGCACAAGACATGTATGAAATGGTTGGTGCAAAGTTAAAGGGTGATTCACAAGGATCATTAGGATAAACATGGTGAGGTGTTTAGGCTCATCTCAGGTACCAAGATATATTGTTGAGGGGAAGTCTGATACATTATTAAGTGTTACGGAGACTAAGTAGCCAAATGAAAAAGATAGAATAAACATGTTGGTCTATATGTTACGCAGGACAATAATGCACTAGTAGGAAACACATAGAGATAGCCTCTTATAATGACAATAAGTGAGAATCGCCTTTTCTACTAGGTTTACTTACAGAAATGTACCTACACAAATGAGTGAATTTCATGGTAAGTATTTGGCATCTCATCACATTCATGAGTGTGAGAGATCATGGATGTAGGCTGAGGAGGCCTTACCACCATCACTTTAGGTAAAAAAGTTCTAAGCCATATTGTGTGGCTACGCGTGCGCATGGTATGTCCATGCTTATTTGAAAAGAGAAAACAAAAATTGGTAAGAGATGACTATAGGTATGATCCAAAATTTTGATTATTTTTTTACTAAGCCTCCAGTCCATGAAGAATTACAGATAATGAAGTGCATCATTTTGGGGGATATCGCGAAGGCAGAAGAGCTCATGCTAGAGCTTTTTGGAGAACCTTATCTCAAGGCATGCCTTGATCTTGAGGATATAGAAGAGGTATAGATGGGTTGTTCTTGGAGAGAAAAAGAAAATGGTAAATTGATCTATATCGTTGATGATGAGGAATTTGACAATTTGGATGTTAGCCACACTGAAGGTGTGCACAAGGTAATGAATTCTACAAATGAGAAAGAACACATGTACCATGCTCCTATGAAGACAAAGAAGGTTAACATTCATATAGAGGTCAAGCCTAAAGAGGCCATTATTGGTGATTACTAGTCGTAACATGAATTAGCAAAGATTATTGAGCTCCTACATTACTTTTAAGACCTATTTCCATGAGGCTATAATGATTTAAAAGGTGTACAACCTTCTTTATGCAAGATGAATATCAAGATGAAATAAAGTGCACGCCCAATTAGGAAGAGGCCTTATAGGATGAATCCTAACCTGCATGTAAAGGTGAAAGAGGAAATTAATAAGATGCTTAAGTATGACATAATTGAGCCTATTGAAGAATCTGAATGGGCCAGTCCCATGGTCATAAACATTAAGAAGGATGGGAGGATTAGGATTTGTATGTACTACAAAGAGTTAAAAACTTCATGTTTCATAGATATTTTTCCCACCCCTTTCATAGAGTAGATCCTGGAAGGAGTTTCTGGGTGCGAGATATATTCTTTTATAGATGGGTTTTAATATTATCACCAAGTGCACATTGTGAAGGAAGACCGGGAGAAGAACACTTTAACTACTAAATGGGGTAGCTTTACATAAACAATTATTCCCTTTGGATTAAAAAATGTGCCAACAGTGTTCTCGTGCATTTTTGTGCAGGCCTTTCAAGAATTTATTCACAAATTATTACAAGTGTATTTAGATGATTGGACATTATATGGTTGAGTCAAAAATCATTGTGATAATCTGAGGCTTATATTTGAGAGGTGCAGGTAGTTGAGAATCTATTTCAACATCAAGAAGTGCATATTTGCTACACCTTTTTGCACTTTACTTGGGCACATTATTTGCAAAAAGGGATTGTTGGTAGACCCAAGCAAGATAGCTATAATCTTGGGCCTAGAATAATCTAGCAATCAGAGTGAGGTGCACGAATTCTTGGGATATATAAGATACTACAAGAAATTTATAAAGGGTTATGCAAATATTGTCACGCCCTTGGAAGAATTGTTAAAAGCTAAGGGAAAATTCTATTGGAGTGACGCGCACCAACAATTATTTGATACATTAAAGGAAAGGCTGACTAATGCACCTATATTTATCTTCCCTTCATTGGATAAGACATTTCATTTTCATGAGGATGTTTATAGCATGTCGATAGGTGCGGTGTTGGCACAACCAGGGGAAGGACCTGTGGATCATCCTATTTACTTTATAAGTAATAATTTGACACCTACATAGAATAATTTCACAACCACTAAGTACAAAGCATTGTCTATGATCTACGCGTTGCACAAGTTTAGAAAATACTTATTGGTATCCCCGTTTATTTTCTATACAAATCATATGATGCTCAAGTACTTGGTCAACAAGCTTGTTTTACAAGGGTGGATATACATATGCATACTTTTGTTTCAAGAATTTGATTTCATCATAGTTTTGAAACCAAGAAAAAATAATTCAGGTTCTGACAATTTATCAAGGATTAATTATATTGAGGACGTGCAGATCACATAGGACACAATGCCAAATGCACCATTATTTAGATTGAATCACATGCCCATAGAATTATAAGATATTATAGTGTTATTTTACATTGGGAAAGAACCTAAATGAATGAATACATTGGAGACAAAGTATCTTACAATACGTGTGTCATCTTATCAGTTGATCAGTGGATATTTATACAAGTTGGGCCATGATGAAGTCTTACACCATTGTGTTTTGGAGCATGAATGTGAAACTATTATGGAAGAGGCTCACGAAGGAATAACAAGAGGACATTACGCAGGTGATTCCACCATATGCAATCTTCTTCTGGCATGAATTTAGTGGGAGACCTTGTATAAGGATACCAAGGAGTATATGAAAGCGTGTGATCATTTTCAACACCTTGGAAAACCTGGACATAGATATGAGATGCCACTTCAACTGATTATAAGTGCAAAACCTTTTGAGAAGTGGGGTATTGAATTTGTAGGTCCTATTTCACCACTCGTGCATAGGAATAGTGTGCACTACATTATTACTTGTACAAATAATCTGACAATGTGGGTAGAGGAAACATCTACAAATGATTTTACAACAAAAATAACAAGAAGATTGTTATGGGAAGGTATCATTAGCAAGTATGGTTGTCCATTAAGCTTGACAAGTGATAGAGGAAATCATTTCCTTAATGAGACACTCAAAAAATTTGTTGGCATAATTTATCGTGGCACTCCATAAAACTACTCCCTATCACCCTCAAGCTAATGGAACTGCAGAAGCTTTAAAAAATACTTTTGAACATACCTTGACAAAAATATGTGATGTTGGAAGAAAATATTGGGATGATAAATCGTTATTTGTACTTTGGGCATACATGACCACTTATAAAAGGTTGAATAAGGCCTCACCCTTCTAATTGGTATTTGGCATGGAAGCAGTACTCCCACAGTATGATGTGTTAGTAGTGGATGTTAAAATGGCCACAAAAGTAGTAGAAGTTTTATATGATCACTGCAAGGACTTAAATCACGTCGTGGGTCTAATTGTTGTTAGGGATGAAGCAGAGTTAAAATAATTCTAGGCCAAAAAAATTAATAGGGAAAAAGGGAGAAGATCTTGGATGAGGTAGAACAAAAGAGGGAAGTGATAAACTTACTGAAAACCTCACTCAAGAAAGGGTTGAATGAATTCTTCCCAAAAATTACATGCAAGATGGATACATTGAATGATGTAGATAAGCATCTGGATACATTGATTGAACAGCCGAAGGGGAAGATTGATTATTTAACTCCTACATAAGTCCATGACATTGTTGATAATACATCAATGTAGGCATGTAAAGAATTAGAGGGGTCAAAGGAACTAGAGAAAATATTGATTAAGGGGTTCCCCATTCTCCTTCCACCTAAGGAAACATAATTATTTATTCTTTGGTGTAAGCCATATTCATTAATATTTCATTTTTTTTCTGCGGAAAGATCTAGTGTTTCCGAGGACGAAAAACATACCTAGTGTGGGGTAATATTGGAGTGATAAAATGACTAAGTGTCAGAGTGGGCACGAATGTGTGTGAACACACAAGACAAGGAGGAGCATGTGTAAAGATGGTTGGTGTTATGTGTGATACTGTGCATGGAGACAAACAGGTTAAGGACTTAGCCATTTTCCTAAGACAAGATAAAAATAAACTTGGAGTGCTGAGCACACAAAGGATAACTTGAAAAAAAAGTATTGGCTATTTTTAGAGAATGGACATGTAATTCAAACATATTCATGGAGGCTATTATTAGGGTTAGGAAAAGTCCTACTTTTAGGATAATCTATTGTTAGATCCATTGTAAGAACATGCAATTGTTAACACATGGATATTTTAAGTATGTAGTTTTTTTTTGGGGAATGCATAGGCAGTGAAGGGAAATTCCCCACCCCTATATATACTTGATTTAATTCATTATATAAGACATGGGTGATATAGTAGTATTATGCTTCCCTAATATGCTAGCGTGCATAACTTTGTATTAAATATTATGTATTTAAATTCTGGTATGTGATAATTTTATTATGAATGGATCTTTCTGGCTGGATCATGATTGTTGATGTGTCTGAATATGGTGAATACATGGTGCAATTGATCTAAGTAATTATCCAATCTGTATGTTTCCTTATTACATGTGTCTCCAACTGAATGTATGAAATGAGTTCCTATGATTGAATGAACTCTTGGTTATCTATCATCGTGTATCTGTATGCTAACATCTTGAAAATAAATACAAAAGAGGGACCTAGTAGCTATGTGAGCTTTAGGTGAACATTCATATATGTCTGAATGATGTGATAACGTGCATAACAGTTAGGTGAAACAAAGAGATTACACCTTAAATATGAAAAAAAAACTTAAAAAATCCATTACAATAGGCCCTTGATAAGCCAATATAGCCCGGCCTTTACACAGTCCGCAATCTGCTTCTATCATAAAACCAAATAGGTGCATATTTATAATTTTTACACCCAATGGCATAATGGTAAGGTCTTATCATTTATCCCCAATGCCAAGGATTCAATCCCCCATATTTAGCACATAATAATTCCTCAATGGGATAAAAACCCCACATTCACAGGATTAGAGATAAGTTAAGCATTTAAATAGGTTTTGACCACCCATGTTTCATGTGGATATGACCACATTGATGTTTGTTTTACTTCCCAAGGTAATAAAAACTTATTAAGTTGCGTGGGGGCATGGTTGGTGAGTCTAGTCGGTCATTGAGCCACTCGTCCGCACTAGCTGACAAGTAGATAGGTGGGTTGGAACCACCCCACCAAGTTGAGAGTGGACTGGCAGAGAGATAAGGTGAGCCCAAGCTACATGGAATTTGATCTAGTAGATAAGGATAAGAACCGAGCTAGTGCTCAGAGCTTTGGCCTTAAATTCTCCTAGTTAGCTTCCTAAACAATCCCAAACCTCCATTTCCAGAACCCTATAGGATTCTAGATCCCCTATAGTCCATATTTGTGTTCTTAAGATTCTTTGTATTTTATTTGTGTCTATTTATTTATCCTTTTATCACAGTAAACATTTCCCACCTGATCGTCGTTGATCGCCATCACCACCGATCGGTCTATAGCCCTTTGATTCATATTTTTGTCTCACAAACAAATTTGAATATTTTTTTCTGAGTTTTACAGACTCCTAGATTCTTCATAGTTATCCTTTGTAACATTATTTTCCCTTCTTGCAATCATTTCTGTCTATTTTATTTTTACTTTATCAAAACAAAAATTTTGTCTTTGTTGTCCTTAATCTGTGATTGTCGTCGATCCCGATCACCGCTAATCGGTGTCTATAACCCTTTGATTCATATTTTTGTCTCAAAAACACATTTAAATATCTATTTCTGAGTTTCACAGAATCCTAGATTCACTTTCCTTCTTGCATTCATTTCTATCTATTTTATTTGTAATTTATTAAAACAAACATTTTTCTATGTTCGCCATCAATCCATGTCATAATAATTTTAGCATATTCTAAATTTTTATCAGTCTACTTTTTATCTAACCAATTATTTTCAACAATGGATCTTCTATAGATGATTGTTTTAGGCATGTCTCATCATATCAATAGCATATGCAATCTTCGAATCATCTAACAACCACTCATATGGGAGAAGTTTTACATCCTCCATGAACTTGCCTTATGCGCCATCACATTCACACAAAAATTTGAATACATTGAAGATCAATTCGAGATGCTTCAAGAAGTATGAGAAGCAACTGAATTATGGTATGACTATTTTGAGGACTTTGAGATTTCCACAACCCTCGTTTGGGCTGCTTACAAAGCTAAACATGACCCTTCCTATCCATTTTGAATTTTAAACTATCTTTATTATCATTTTCAAATCAAATTAATTGTACCAAATGAGTTGAAATCCTTCAAGGAATTCCCTTTGGATTCCTGGGATCGGCACTTTCCAAATAACTCATTATCACATTTATCTAGTATCTCTTTGTTTAGATGTATTTGTTTATAGTTATTCTCACTTGGTGAAAGGAGGATAATTTTCATGTTGTCCACGTTCGATCATCCTGACATTGCGATTATCAGCCCAGGTATCAGTAAATCCTACTTATTTGAATTTTTGGTATTTTCACTATTTGATAACACTAATTAAAACTACCTTAAATATCATTGCACACCCAGTGCAACCTCTTAGTTCATTTTTGTTTTTGATTTCCTTTTTAGTTTTCATTTGTTTTATTTCCTATTTCATCTAACCTTTCAGATTGGACTGCACTGTTGTTGGTGTTACTTAAAAAATTAAACATCAAAAATAAAAAAATGAAAAAGTGATCACAGGTACACACCTTTCTTCGATCATTTTATTTTTAGAATTGCATTTTTGCATTTGATCTCATCAAAACAATAGTTATTTTAAATCTTAAAATGAATACTCATATTTTCCGTATCACATAGCTTAATTAGGAATTTAAATAATTTCATTCACATAAATCCATTCACACATAATTAAACCACATCAAAACATAACTTACATCTAAAATATCCTTCCCAAGTGGACCTACTTGGATTTCATCACCAAGACGATAATCCAACTTGGTATTCTAGCCGAGTATAAATAAGTTGTTGGGAGGTATATTGGCTAAGAACTTGACACCCTTATTGTTACAGACCGTGAAGTGAGTGGATAGGCCCTAATATTATTCCTTGTACCGACACCAACACAAATTTGTGTCTCACATACCTTTGGGTATATTGAGGACTCCATCCTTCAACATCACCCGAAACTAGCCTTAGACTATCATTTCCTAGTACCTTTTCAACTGTTTTCACATTTCATCTTTCTTAATTTGATCAAGATAATCAAAAAACTTCTCTTATGTGACTTGTTTGTGTGTTGTAATAAACGATTTAGCTCCTTTTTATTTTTTGTGAATTTTTATTTAGTTCATGGGTCTAATAAGACAATATTCCCATCTACAAAACTATGATAACATGAATGATCATTTCCAATAGTCCTTGGAGAATGTCCAGTATTTCTTACAAGACATTCCACTTATAATTGAACAATATTATCACCTCCAATAACCGATAAAGAACCTCATACTCTCATAGTAGTCATAGGCCATATAAAAAATCCTTAATCAACCCAGTCCCCATTTCTTTTATAGTGGTGATCCAATATCCACAGAGATTTTGGATTCAAATCCCATGACCTCGAATGTGTATCTTGCTTCTCAAGGTGTATCCCTCTAATACCAACACCTGAACAATGTCGTGTTATATCTTCTGTCACCTTCGAAACTTACTAACTAATTGATCCAATCACGAGCGGTTGTATAAAAACTGCATCCTATTCCACTACTGGTGGACCAGAATCATTGGCCCATGTATAATCAATACATGTCACCACTTTTGACCTTAATGTTGTTTATCATATGATATAACAATCAAAAACCATATTCCTCGTTAGACCCCACTTACATGGCTCGTATCTCCATAAAATAATACAAACCATCTCCTTCCACATCTATCCACTAGCTTCCCAGTTGTCTCTTCTTACACCACCTGTAAGCTTGAATTTCATCCCTAATATAAGCCCCTCTTATCCCTTCACAACTGACCTCTATATTTCATAGTTTAGTCATATCCATACCCATGTCCACTCCCCCCTTATCAACATGCTTTATATTCTATAACACTTCCTTTATTCATCATAGGTATCGCTGCCCTGTTCCAAAGTCATATTCACGAGATACTCAAACATCAAACTCCCACCACTCATCAAAATCTCTATCCCGCAATAATATTCTATCAAACAATCTCAACCTCTCCTACTTCCATCTCATATCAATATATACCCAACAATGGCAACATTTATAAACACTCAATCCTAAACCAATATCAATATATAACCCCACAAACTTTTGGTGTCATATCCTACATAAACATTCCCTTGAGTGTTCCGACGTACAACTTACATCCCTTTACGTATAACTTATATAACAAGGAACCCACCATATATCTAATCACCTGCGTCCATTTATTCAACCTGAACCACTAAACACAAAATGATCCTTACAAGCACTAATGAAAAGATATCAAATTCATAGAAGGTACCGCTAGGGTCCAAAAACACCCTATCCTATGAGTAGATATGTAATGAACCCATTCATCATTTGTACATAAAAAACATATCCTCCTCAAATAAACTCCCGGAGTTCCTTAATATTCTAGTAACGAGGACCTACAACAACATATTCATATTTTCTTCATTACAAGTATCTTAGCGTGCATGAGTTAGGGAGCCTCATGTTGAGAATGCTCCTAGTTGTCCTTAGCTATCCCAACATTAGTTGGTATAAAAATCTCCCATAATCTAATTATATCCTTGTACAAACTTGCCACAAATGTTAGTAGAACATTACGAATTAACATCACCATAAAGTTACCATTACCGACTGTTACGCCTCAAACAACTCAAAGACGAATCTATTGTAGGCTTCAGCTCCAACTGAGGGGAATTATTAAAATCAATTATATTTGATCCCTCCCACAAATACAAATTGATTGATTTTTTCAATTGTTCCTACGCTAAACATATGATCATCAATATTACAAATCCAGTCTTCAAAACATGTTAGAAGCCCTTTCTATTGCTAGACATTAAAAATTAAGCACTTGGACATTTCTAGGTCCTACTCACATACTAATATTAATCATGATCCTAAGCGAGGCACACTTAGTATTACCATTGTCGTTGGGCCTCTTTTCTATATTTTTGTGTTCTCTGGTCTTGTACACCTACATTCTAGTATGAACGTTATGGCTCATCTTTCATGACTCTGGACACTAGCATCAAAACCGGATGTTAGCATTCAATGTACCCTATCCTTCTGGGTGGCCCTTGACCTCTTTCTACTTTACTTCACTCTTTTTGGCTTCTTTTACTTTTAGTTATTTATTTTCTTATGATCGGCCTTCTGTTAGTTTTCAATTAAAAAAAATAAACAAGGACCCATCATATAAATACAAAGCTATGTGACCAAAAGAAAGTACCGATCTCTCTAGCATCTATATCCTCCCTAAGGACAATCCAAGGCATTATATATAGAGGGAATCAAAGGCATCATCATCTTCATCAAGGGACAAAGGGGATATTTTGTGCAGACACTTCATAGGGAGGAAGTTTATGTTCCATCCCCCCACATTTATCTACATTGCGTACATCCATTATGTTTAGGAGAGGAAATAATGTGAATACTGTATTCTTTTGATTCCCTATGAAAATTACTTCTTGTTTGTACTCAAGGACTCTATGGGCAACTAAAGTCAATTTTGAAGTGGATCAAAACCCCTTTATCTCATACATCTCCTTTTTGATTCATTCTAAAAGAACAACAATGAATGAATAAGACATTCTAAATCTTATCAAAAAACTGTGTGCATTACTCGAATGTTGGTATGATTTAAACATAGGTTACAGTCATTCGACTGTTTTTACGAATCGTTTATTTTCTAAACCAATGGATTATGTGCTTGAAGTATCAAAACTCATGTGGAGAAATTATAAGTCATGTCAACCACAAAGAAGACCTAAGTATAAGGTTAGCTCTAATATTTCCACTATGTGTCAGCTTAGATCACTCACATTTGTAAAAGAGTCAATTATTATATCGAGAGATAATTAGAAAAATGAGGGAATCACCGCACGAGGGGCTTATCCATTTGGAGTTATCACAATCCAAGGAATGGTCATACCTTTCTTTTATGGTTCCCCTTAGATCCCAGACACATCCCTTGAGATACCTTCTAGAAAGATAACAATAATAGAAACATTAAAATAAACATTGTAATAATGACATCATTCAGGTCGCAAGTGGACACTATACTATCAAGATTTTAGTAAGGTTACTAAATAATTATAAATCCCTTATAAAATTGTCGATGATAAAGAAGATTAAGATACGAGGTGTAGATTCCAGAATGTAATATACAAGATCTGAAAGAAATAACAAACAAGTAAGAAGACGATAACACCAGATTTATAGTGGGAAACTAACGGAAAAAAAAAACCCACTGTAACCAAACATTGTCTGCATTAAGCATTTTCATATACAACTTTAACTCAAAACCTCACTTCACCCTGTCT